>CAUIVZ010000005.1:24339726-24920972 GCA_961763995.1 Juglans cinerea
TGGATTGTATTTCTTGGAATCAATCACTCTTTTTTTTCAGGAATAAATCAAGTCCTTTTTCTTTTCTCATGGTCTTTATGATTACGAGTGTTGTAGTTGGTTGTGTAATAGGAGTTTAAACACGTCTTTAAATTTATGTCATGGTATAATTCTTTACTTCATCATAGGTGGAGTCGAACTTCATAAAGTAGGTGTTGGGATTTAAAAGCTTATGGAATATGCTAAACTTGAATATACGGGGATTTGTTGGGAGTTATGTCAACAAAGATCTCCTGCAATAATATAGGATTGTATGTATGATTTATTTTCTTGGGAGTAGAGGTCAGTCCCGTGTGTGTTTTAGTTTCTAGGTGTAGATTTTTTCTCCACTTGGTGGCATCCTTTCAGCGATTAGGGGTCCAACTCCAACTTAAGCAAGCCAACCCAGACCAACTCAAGCCTAAAGTTCTAGCTCCGGTTGGAATTTTTCAAGCCCATGCTGGGCTTGGGTTGAAAACTCTCACTTTGAATTAAAGAGGAAAAATACACATTGCATGCTCAAACTATCACACGTTTAACAATGTGACACACAAACTATTGCTCTTGACACATTTCATCCCTAAACTACAACTTTGTTACAAACAACACATTCCGTCAAATTGTTGACAGTCAATTAACTGATTGTGCACATTACTACTTTTTGGTAGTTTGTTCAAACCCAACTTGTAACCCTAACATGTAGATCAAGATATCAAACCAAATATTTGGAAATAATTACATAATATTTCTAGTAACTGTAAACTAAATGTTGATTTCTAGTTGCTGTCCTAAATTTTAAATTGATAGTTAATTGAATATTTTATGAAAATGCAAAAGATTGCCCTGGTACACAGAAATTATACAAGAAGAACACCCAGCTAGAAATAGAAAAAGTGACAAAAATAATGGAAATTCAGCCTATTAAAGTCTATAGATGTTGCCAAAGGAACAGAGTATTATGAATAAATTTATAGGCTCCTCTATTATTCACTCACAAAATTTCTATCATTCTTTCCCTCCAAATAAACCATACAAAACAGATAAGAACAACCTTCCCCAATGTGGCAATTTTGGTAATTATTTTATACATCCCATTGTTTATGGTGATGATCATCAACTTGCCCTACTTTTTACCGATGATGTTGTGAAGGTAGCAATAAGGCTTTTTTCAAACTTACTATTGGTATGAAACTTGTTGATTACGCACATGGGGTGTTCTTTAATCGGATCCCAGCAAGCTCAAAAGAAACTCATGGTAAAACCATCCGTGTCTGGTGCTTCATCATTGATTGTACCTATTACAACTTTATGAACCTTACTTTCAAGCCACTTAGCCATCTCTTGCTCTATGGACTCAAGTGCTTATCTGGCAGGTTTGAGCCTCCTAGCAAACCACTCAATAGCATCGTCTGATAAGAGAGGTTGAATCATCGACTAGAAGCATTTCAATAACATCGATACTATCCGAGAGTCACTTGATGCAAAAACCTTTGAATCTCCTTTTAACAGTAGAGCTCTTATTTTGCCTCCAAGACTCCTCTAGTAAAGTGATTCTTTCTAGATCAATGCTTACTTTGTTTTGACTTAGTTTTTCTTCAGATAATGCTCTCTTCTCTTCTACACTATCCAAACTCTGTAATTCCTCCAATAGATATTACGATGCCCTCATTACTGAAGACTTGCTCATTTCATACCCTTAAGTTGTTGGATACATGCTTATTTGACTTCAATTGACCCATGTTTTTAATATCTGTGGCTTTTAACTTTCTTATTAAGTTATATATTGATTTTGAGAAATACTTGGTCTACAAAGAGTTCTTACAAAAGGAAGCTTACAAACTTACATGATTTAATAGGGTACGCTAGATTATAAAGCTCTTTAATTGTGAAGTCATGCGACGTATAGCATTAGGACACGCCAGGCTGTAAAACTTTTTGTAAAATCTCTTTGTAGACCTAGTACTGATTTTATCGCATTATATCTTATTTCTTAATTGGGAGTTAAGTACCATATTAAATTTTATTTGTACAAATTGAAGTAGGAGTTTGGTTTTGTTGGGGCCTAAGGTTTGAAAACTTTAACTAGCCGCCAGATTGCTCCCCTATCAATGATATTCTCCATATTTTATGGGACTTGAAGACTACTTCATTGAATCATTCGTCTTAATGCAGGTGTGTGCAAGTGTGTCATCAGAGTCGACAAATATGAACGAACTCTTGCAGTGGAATGACCTTTATGGAGAGGGTGGATCAAGGAAGAAGAGATCTCTAAGCTATTTTATGTAGGGTGGATGTATCTTTTGTATAGCATTTCTTTAGGTCATTCATCGTCAAGCTACAGAGTGGCGAGATTAGGGACCTTAATTTGTGGAAATTCCTTTGCAGGTCCTTGCCCCCCATTGTATTATATATAGGGTTTTTCCCTTTTATTGTTTTTATTTTTTTTTTTAATTTCTTTAACCTTTTTGTTAGGAAATTTACAAGTGCCCGAGCAGTAAATTTAACTGTAGCATCTTATTAATCCAATCTATTTCTTCTCTAAAACGAATTGTAAGTTCAGGATAATAAGTTGCAGAAAGTGTATATCGATCATGCTGATGATTCTTTTGTTCACAACCTGTCATCTCTCCCCCTCTCTGCTTTACAATTGTGAGAATTTGATAGAGTTGTAATGATAAGATAGATGAGATGTGTTGAGAGTATTTCTCAATCCAAACGTCTCCTAAATGACTGAAACCTTGTACTTGTCTATTTTTAAATTGTCACTTATAAATAGCTACCATCTGATATGGATGATCAGGAACAAGATGGGTGCATGGCTTTTGTCAGGCTAACGAATCACCAAATTTGCTCAGCATATCCATGGGATTTACAAGAAAGCATCAGTCAATGTGCTTAATCTACAATTGAAGCAGCAGGCCACCTTGATCAACACGCGCGCGCACACATATTCTCCTCACAAAGCAACCATTCCTTGGGCCTTTTTTTCATATATTCTCATTCTTGAAATGCAGCTTCTCTCCGTTGGCTTCAGAATTTAGGATTACAACCCAAGTCAATCAGCATGAAAAGACAACTAAGGTTTAATTTTTTCCAAAAACTTGTAGTATCAACTCTGAAACATATGGTATGCACTCGTTGTTCTCTGTGGTATGAGTCTTTTTCACTCAATGCAGATGGCGTCCGTTAAGATTCGTCCAAAATAAGTTACGGTCAGCTCTCAACTACTCAAAGAGAGACCAAGTCTAAATTTGCAATTCAAAATGCATTCATGAGCGCTTGAAGAATTAAATACAAGAGAAACAAGTACTGTCCCGTCATTTCCACGTATGCATAGACCTTCATGCACGCACCACTTCAACAACTTCCTCGACCATCGATATATGTCTCATCTTCCCATTTTACTTATGTTTGCCAAAGCAAGGGGATTTAACCGATGATATTCTTAAAGCAAGCCACAAAACACACACCCAGTCATTTTCAGGAAAATCAAAATGAGCTATAACATTGAGGATCATTGAATCAGTCATCTTGTGACGACTATTTCCTTAAAATCTTAAGCAATTAAGAAAATCTGGTCCTTCCTTCTTTTTTTATTGGCATTTATAGTAATTATAAAATAGCCTTTGTAAATTGTGGAGGTACCGGAATTGGGAGAAGGACATTCTCTGACTCACAAGATCTTCTCCAAAAAATCTCAAACAAGTTTCTCGACCTTGCACCTATTATTTTATTTCGTAGAACAAATTAATATATATATGTATATATATATATATATATATATTTATATATGGAGGGACCCACAAAATGTGGCGTGCACTGAGAATGTGCATAAGCACTGGGCAACGTATGCCATGCACGTTACATGCTCGTGCATGGTCGGAGCACCTCCATGGCCCCTTCGAGGATCATCGTGCATGGCAGACTTGCTGCCTACCAACTCCATGTGTGGCGTGACACAGTCCCGGCTACTAGGCCGAGAACCAGGACATAGCCGACGTGGGTTTCCCTGCCGATATCTCACCGCCAGGAACCCACTGACGGGAAGCCGGCGTGATGCACGCTACGGGCAGCTTTACCCGCTGGCAACACACTAGCAAGCTACCACCATCGGTCTCTGTCACCAGCATAGGGGTCCTTTACCCCGTAGCTCCGCCCGCCGTAACATTCCACAAGAAGTCGGCGACCTTAACTGCACCATGCACGCTGTCGAAGGCCCAGAAGCGAAGTTTTCGTGCGCTGGCAAGACCACCGACAACCACCACCTGCCTCGCCAGCATTTTAGGCCGCCTGCAAAAGAGATCCTAGACCACGGAAGAGTTGCTGGCCAGTTTCTCGTCACCGGATGACTGCCACCGAAGTTCCAGTGCTCGCCACCGAAGTTCCAGTTCCTGCTAGCCCACGGAAGCTCCCTTGCCCACGGAGACAACACTAAGCAGTTCACACAGCGAGCGACGTTGCATGGTAGGCAACGACTTACGGCAACGTACCTTGGCGAGCACCTCTCCACCGAGCAACCAGGCCAACGTCTCTGCCGAACTCTACTTTAAGTCACAACCAGTGAAGACAAAATTACCACTGAGAAGCACACGACTTGAACTCCCACACTCAACTCCTCCATGAGCAACGTGTGTGTACAGAATGAGTATGAATCAAATAGTTCAATGGAAGACAGAGGAATTGATGAACAGTGCATCTCGGTCTCATGTCAACCAGGAGTTCCGAAGAATCGAAAGCGATAGCTAAATTGCTTTGGTTTGTCTCAAACTTGCTATTTTATTTTTACTAACGAATTTGATTTCTAGAAGATTTTCCCCGTAAAGCTCCTCGAGGTTCCATGAGAAACGTAGTAGTTGTACACCCCAACCCCGAGAATATAATTCGCTGGGAATCACTTGTGTGGCACAAGCCACCGACTGTGAAGCCCCTCTCAAGTATCGCTCACCATCTTACTTTTTTGTCATCAGAACAGACCACTCAGTATTGCGGGCTTCACGTGTCCTCATCGTTGTCAAAGCATGGTTGCCAACGGGCATCGTGCTCATGTGTCACCAGCTTTCACCACACTCAAGCGAGATAGCCTATGTTTGCAAATCTCAAACTTGTGATTTGGATTATTTTATCTAACATGTCTGGTTTTTATTTTGGCACAAGGCGAGCTCTAGCTCCCGCCACATAGTGCAGTCGCATTTTATCTCCCACACAACGAAGCTGTTGAACTCAACTTTAACACCAACACGATCGAGGCATCATCCTGCTACATCTCCTACCAGAGTTATGCGGTCAAGCAACTCTCCCGCTACACTCCACTGGCCAGAGTTACGCGGTTGAGGCATCCTCCCGCTACACTCCTATAGTCGAGGTTACGCTATCGAGGCATCCTCCCGCTACACCAATCACCAGAGTTACACAGTCAAGACATCCTCTCGCTACACTCTTATCGCCACCGAGGTTACGCGGTCGAGACATCCTCTCGCTACACCCATCGCCAGAGTTACGCGGTCGAGACATCCTCCTGCTACACCAATCGCCAGAGTTACTTGATTGAGGTATCCTTCAGCTACACCCATTGCCAGACTTACCTGGTCAAGGCATCCTCCCACTACAACAGCCGCCAACGAGTTACCTTCTTGAACGAGCTTCTGAGCTCTACAACTACCTCACAAGGGTGCTCTTTGGGAACAAGTTGATGGGCTCAGCAACCACCTAAGATGGATCCAGGGGGTCGACAGGCTCCCTGACCACTTAAGCACATGTTACTACCGACAAACACCAACAACAAAACGAGAACACCAACACAAATTTACATCGAGGGGCAGATAATTCACTACAACCAACAAACAACAAAACGAGAACACCAAAAACAATTTACACCAAGGGGTAGAAAATCCACTGCTAAGGGTGTAACCAGTCCGGTCCGGTCCAGTTTTGGACAAAATTTAGGACCGAATCGGTTTGTACCGATTTTGCATTTTCTAAAACCGATTACGCACTGGTTACCATCCTAAACAGGTACTTTTGGTTTTACCGATTTCTGATCCGGTTTGGTCCGGTTTAAATAATTTGCAAATTTATCATAAAAAATCTGTTTATATAAAAAAAAACTACTTTAAAAAATCTGATTTATTAAAAATCTGTTACTATTTACAAAACTCTACTTTATAAAAAATCTGCTATGTAAAAAAATTTATGCTATAAATATCTACTTTATAAAAAAATCTGTTATGTAAAAAAAATTATGTTATAAAAAATCTGTTATGTAAAACAATTTCTGCTATAAAACAAAATTTTATTCAAAAAATCTACAATAAAAAGAAAATTATTTATGATGTTAATTGCTAATTTGTTACTAATTTAGAGAATGTCAATGTACTAAAACTATATGTTATACATTATGGAATAGATATTATATATTATATAACAATACATTGATACTAAATTATTACTAATACTATATACTATACTAATAGTGATATTAATCCTATATAATAATATATGGTCATAGTGATAATTATATAATATCCTATATATAATTATAATTTATATTATTATATAATATAAAAAGTATTATATATAATATTAAAAAAATTAATTTAAATATATATTATAGTGAACCGGTCCGGTCTGGTCCTAAAAATCATAGAACCGGAACGGTTCCGGCTGGTTTTTACATTTTAGAAACCGGTTTCGAACCGGTCTGGTCCGATTTTTCGGATTAAAATTTACACCCCTATTCACTACTACCAACAAAAATAAAAACGATCACAAAAATACACAAAACAATCATGGAAATATGCACTCTTTACCGACAATAAACAATCTCTAATGGCAAATATCTACACAAATAAACAAACTCAAAATCGAGCTCCACGCTCACACCTAATGCGGTTGAGTACATCTCCCGCCAAAACAGAGCTCCACACTCACACCTAATATGGTCGAGTACATCTCCCGCCAAAGCAGAGCTCCACGCTCACACCTAATGTGGTTGAATACATTTCCGGTCAAAGTAGAGCTTCATGCTCACATCTAATGCGATTGAGTACATCTCCCACCAAAGTAGAGGTCAATGCTCATATCTAATGTGGTCGAGTACACCTCTGCCTATCTCCCCAAGTTGAGCTCTTCAGTGCTTAGCATAAAACAAATAAAAAACTAGGGATCGAACTAGAAACGAAGGATCAATTTTTAAAATTTATTCTGCAGATTATTGACTTGAAAATTCTCAAGGCCTTCTTGTCCAGTAAATCGCCCTTAAGAATCGCATGCATCTGTAGGGGTCAAATCAGCAGCCTATAACTTAGCTTCAAGATAAGACCGAAAATCAAGCTAAGATATAAAGTCAAGAAGAGATATGACAAGTTGACTTAGACTCCTAAAATGAAAGACACATAGACTTCTAAAAGAAAAGACACGCAGACTCTTAAAAGGAAAAAGACTCAAACTCCTAAAAGGAAAGTGATTCTGACTCCTAAAAGGAAAAATATTCATAAGACAAGTTGGACCTCTATATAGATGAGGAGATCCCCCGCAAAACGGATGGACACAAAGGATCTCTCCAAAGAAGCTCCCTACGTACAACCTTCACTACATATAGCAACTCCAAAGGATCTTCACTAAATTCTTCTATCTAATTGAGCAATAAGTGAGCCATGAGATATTGTAAAATTACCAATCATAGTAGATTTCACCCTCAAACAACCCGTGGACGTAGACATTATATCGAACCACGTAAATCTCTGTGTCTCTATTTATTTACTTTTATTCGCTTATCTATTATTTATCATATGGATGAATGCGATGAGCACTGTATCAAAGCCCAAATCACCATTGTGAACTGTGATGATTCTTTCCTCCATTCCAGTCTGTTATGCAAGTTAAGACATTAACAAGTTGAGACTAAGGACAAAGTTGGGTTATCCCTGAACCTCATTCGGTCCTGAATATCTAATCTATTTTATTTCTCCTTTGATAACCTTATTATGGCACAATGTTTCTAAAATAAAAATAAAAAATTATAGCAGAAGAAAATAAGAAATGATATTTACAGTTGCGAAATGCGCAAGCGTCTCGCAATTCTTTTGAAAAAGAGTAAGTAAATACATGACTCACATGAAAAAAAAATTAATTTTTTAATAGAAGACTCTATTATTTTTTAAAAATATTATATGACGCTTGTACATTTCACGACTGTATCTAGTATTAATCGAAAAAAAAATCCAAAATATTTTCCCACTAATTGGATTGGGGTACACCGACCCTCTGGTTCCAAGTCAACCATTAAGCTTTGTTTTCACTCTTCATAATTCATGTTCATGCTAATTAATATATTTTACAATCATTATAATTCACACAGATTTTTTTTACAATTTTTTTATATAATTAGATTTTTTTTTACATAATTATATAAAGAAATTATGCGTGTATTTTTATTCTTTTAGAATCCTAAATAAATGCCAATTATGAAGAACTCTTTTTTGTATAAAATATGTATATTTGATGAATTATAGAAGAGTGATACGATGTTATTATTTATTTTTGAATAGTTCTGGAAATATTTAACACAAAAAAATTAAATAAAAGTAAATTTATAAAATTATACTATTGATGATATATTAGATTATAAAATTATTTTTTATTGTAAAATAAATGTAACAAATTTAATAAAATCATATTAATTTATAGATATATTTTGATTAATATATATATGTAACTGTTCTCTTGACTAATGAGCCCGGCAGCCATTATAGACCGCTATCCCACGTTACCCCACGTGCGGTCATGACACGTCATCATCTTCCATAACAGCAGAGCCTTCGACTTCCCTTCTATATCTCTCTCTGTCTTTCCTTGTATCTGTGAGATTAGTTTGCGTACCAAAAACGCGCACGTTAGCGATGGACGTCATGTCCCATTCTTCGGCCTTCCTTTTGCCCACAATCCCGCCCGACCACAGCCCCTCTCTAACGTACGCGCTTGTCTTGCTTAACCAACGCATCCCGAAATTTACTCCCTTGCTCTGGGAGCACGGTACTTTTCTTGCACCTCTTCCCGCTCTGTTTCTTGTCTGCATTCATAGGGTTTTAATCGGTGATTTCTGGCTCTCTGAGAAATAATACGGTGCGTGCATGCGCTTGTGTAGAGCAGCACAACTCCGTCTCTGTGCTGATGGAGGCGCGAACCGCTTGTACGATGAAATGCCTCTGCTCTTTCCTCGCGAGGACGCCGTCCATGTTCGAAACAGGTTTGAAATTCTTTTGTAGCTTTAATCTAGGGTATGTGCTTGTTTTGCTGTATGTTTTTAATTTGAATTTTTCTTTTTATATTTATTGTTTCTTTGTATTCGTACACGATGCAACAGGTTGAGTTGAGTGAGTTGACTTAAGATGATAAAATATTGTTAGAATATTAATTTTTAATATTATTATTATTTTGATATTTGAAAAGTTTAGAATTGTTTATTATATTTTGTTTTGAAATTTGAAAAAGTTATAATAACGATTTAAGATAGATTTGAAATCCAAAATTTGAAATTTAAACTGTTTTACTTTAAGTTTCGATTTTTGACGAGATCGGTATGTGCACGCGCGGGGGCGTAATTTTCAGTATGGAAAAGACAATTTTTTGGCCTTTTAAGCTTTAGGAATAGTTCCAGTTGGTGTCGGTACATGGTAAGTTGATAGAATTAAAGGTTTTTTTTTTTTTTTTTTTTGGGGGGGGGGGGGGGTGGTAAACAATTGAACAATTGATTAACCTGTGCGAAAGAAGACCTTATATGGATTCAGAGAGGCATGAGGAACCGCTGTCAATTTGAAGTCTTTCATAGTAGTCTGAATGACTAGTAGTTTGAAGCCTGCGTTCAGTCAATAACGGATACATGCTATTGCCACTACCAAGAAATAGCTGAGCTTTAACACGTTTTGTGGTTTCCATTTCTTTATCGTTAGTTCCGAGTATCATTTTGCCAATCATTTGGAACATGGTGGTGAACTGCTAAGATAGTTTCTTACTTTAGTTTATGTTAGCTACAACAATTTAGGGCTCATTGTTTGGCTGCCTGTTTTTGGATCATGGCATCATGAAGCTTCCCGTTACTTCACTAAAAGGAAAATTGAGCATCCTGTTATACCAACTGAAATGGATGCATATAAGCTTGAATTGTTCTTAGATCTGGCATTAACTGCTTCAGCATTTATGTTTCATACTTCCATTGTTCACGCCTTCTGTCTCTCAGGATGACAGGCTGTTTCTGCTGTTCCCTGATGCTCTTTTAAATGAGACAGTAAAAATAAATAAATTCTATGCACACTTTCTTTTTAACCCAAAATCTCTCCCTCCATCCCAATCTTTTGGAGGAAGTCTCATTTGACCTATAGTTCATTGGCAGTATATGTGCTACTTTGGCTTTTAACTGTAACAATTTTTCTCCTCTAGATGCAAACCTGCCAAGTGCCTCTGTGTGCATCTGAAGCCACCATGTTAGACTGCACACGATAGAGCTTGAGTGGTTGTCGAGTTAGCGTATTGTCTTGTTTTGAAAGCTATTTAGATGCTGGATTTTGGTTTAGTTCATTACAGCGTGGTTTCTAAAATAATGCCGGTGTGTTAAATAACACTTACTTCTGATATTTGCGCAGGTACAAGCCAGATGTTATCAAAGGTGACATGGATTCAATTCGAACTGAAGTACTGGAATTTTATGCAAACCTGGTAACTAGGTTTATTTTCTCTGGAAAACCCTTCAACTATCCTGTTGTGGAGTCTTGACTCTAGAACTTGTGACCTGGCTTTACGAGGATGATTTTATACCTGAAGCTAGCATCTAAAGACCATTATATATGCTTCCGAGTTTACAAGTTTCATATATTTTATGTTATTATGGTGGTGTTGCTGTTTGGTTTTAACATTTTCAGTGCTCTGGAACAATTCTCAGTATGTCTATATTTGTTTACTGAATTCAGGGAACCGAGACATTGGATGAATCTCAGGACCAGGACACAACAGATCTACATAAGTGTGTAGCATATTTGTGTGATTTCACACCAGACATTGATAAGTCAAATGTAAGTCAAGTATGGTCATCATAGAAGTTCTTTATGTGAAACTGCCAGTGTTACCTTGAATCTGTCTGGTTCTGTATTCCAAATTGTGATTATGCAATTCTATTTGCATCTGTTCTTGCACCTCCTGAATAGATACTGGTTGTTTTTTCTTTTTTAGTGTGCCAGACGCTCTGTGATTCTGCTGAATAAGTCACCAGCATGCATGCTTACTTTGACATTGTTATTAATTTTTGTTCTTGATTTAAATGCCAGTTATGCATTATTGTCGCCGGAGCACTTGGTGGGCGGTTTGACCACGAGATTGGAAACATCAACGTTATTTGCCGCTTTTCAAGCATGCGAATAATTCTTTTATCTGATGATTGTCTCATTCACCTTCTTCCAAAAACTCATCATCACGAGATCCATATCCAGTCCTCTGTTGAGGGTCCGCATTGTGGACTCATTCCTATTGGTATGCCATCTGGAAGCACTACAACCACTGGACTCCAGTGGGATCTGAGTAAGTATACCACAATCCCACACTTACTATCTGAGTTCTTACTTTCATTTACCAAGCTTTAATGGGAAGAAATCCTTTCTTGGCTTTGATGATCGGATCACCAATCAGTGCCCTTCAAATCTTGCATAAAGATATGACCAATTGGTGGCAACGGCTGATTTATTAGGCACTGGGTAATGGTGCTGGTTCTCCAATGAGTGAGGCAAGTCCTCTAGTGGTTGACCCCTCCATCCATTATTCATCCAAGTGCGGATAGTTGGTGGGAAACCCATTAAATATTCACATATTGGGGTTAGGCAATATTGCTATAGGCGTGTTGTCATGGTGCTGACGGTCTTGGTGGTCTTTTACGTTTTGTTCTTTTTATCTTTCCTCTTTCACTACCTGATTTGATACCATGTCTGATTTACTTTGATTTTTGTGTTCTTTCTATTCCAGTTGACATGGAGATGAAGTTTGGTGGTTTAATAAGCACATCAAATATTGTAAAAGAAGAAAAAATAACAGTGCGATCCGATTCAGATCTTCTTTGGACGATCTCTATTAAGAAGTCATAATCGATATTGCTTTTGAGAGTGGCGCACACGCACTAGTTTTCACAATTTCTTATAACTTGAAAATCGTCAGGATCACCTTTAAATTATTGAAGTTAGGTAGTATCCTGAACTCTTGTTGGATTTTGGTATTTGTAAGTAATTGGGGATTTAGTATATCATCTCTTCTTTTTCTTCAAGCATTTCATTTTATGATGCTCCGTTTCAAATTTTGGGGATGATTTATTGGGCATTCTGTCATATTTTCAAGAACAATAAGGTTGCGTTTGAATGTTGAGTTGAATTGAGCTGAGTTAAGTTCTTTATGAATAGTAGTGAGTTAATTGTAGAGTAAGTTTTGTAGGGTCCACTTAAGATATGTTTAAATGTGTTTGGATGTTAAGATGAGTTTAAGTGTATTTATAGGAAGTTGAAAAAGGTTGTGGGTCTCATGTGTAAAGATGTTTTGAGTTTAGATGAATTTAATAATTTGAGAGTTAAGTGTTTAGATATTTGACTCAATTTAAAATTAAACTGAATTGAGTTAATCTCATTGAATCTAACAATCAAACGGGGCCCAATTGTTCTTGAGAATTCTAAACAAACGTGAAGAAGTTCTGATTTTGGCTTCCATTCTGTGAAAAGGTTATTGGATATGTCCTGTTAATTGAATGAACAGATGAGATTGATTGTGATTAGGGAAAAAAAATGATCTCACTTGTTAACAGTACACCTATAACCATAGGTGAGCCTTGGGTTAGTGTGGGATTGTTGTTAGTGTATGTCTTCTAATCATACATGATAACTGTTACATACATAAAGAAATTATATAAAGTAAACTTATAAAATGATGTGGTTTTATAAGATTCATTAGATCTACTGTACAATAAAAATAATTTTACAATCTAACGTATTATATCAAGTCACATTAATTTGTGATTTTACTTTTGTATAATCACTTTAGGAAAACATTATAGATACAAAGAGATCCCACAAAGGGATCCCACACAAAGATATGGCACACTAATAATGTGCCACGTCTCTTTTTTTTTCCCTTTCTGCCCCTTATCTCCCTGTGCCTTTCCACTCCCCCCCCCCCTCCCCTGTGCCTCTCTCTTCCCCCTCCCTACACCAGCCATGGTGGTCAGGCTGGACAGAAGTCACCGGCTGTCCAAGTGGCACTGTTGGCTATGACATGGGAGCTCACGGCAGGGGTGGGGTAGCGGCTTGCCGTGCACATTTTGTGCATTGTGGCTGGTTGCGGTGTGATCGCGGTTGCGTGGCAGGGGTGGTCGCGATTTGAGTGGCTGGCGGTCGACAGCCGGCGGCCAGGGTGGTTGTGGCGTGGCTAGGGTGGTCGCAACATGAGTGGCTGACAGGTGTCTTCCAGTGTTCAGGGTGGTTGACGGTTCGGTGGCCAGGGTGGTCGGGAACCGCCGGCGCGGGGAAGGGAGAGGGAAAAGGGAGGGGGGAGGGAAAAAAAAAATAGACACTTGGTACATTATCAGTGTGCCACATCTATGTGTAGAATTCCTTTGTTGAATTCATTTGTGTCTCTAGCAGCCCTCATCACTTTATGTTTAAAGTATTTTCCATCATATAATTGGATGCAACTCATTTACCTACACTTTAGACTGTACACTCTTAAGTCAATTTCCCTCCCAAAATGGGTTGATCGGAAGGGCTTCTGCGTGCCTTGGCATGGAGAAGACTTTTTGAGTCTTTTCTGACTACAGCAAAGCTCACTTTGATGTTATTCGGCGGAGGAAGTGCCATTCAGCCTTCTCCTTCCTTTTTTTTTTTTTTTTGGAAATGGATGTCCACGCTTCCAGCTTCCTTATTTCTAGTAAAAAAAGTGTATTTTACTAATGAAAATTTGTTTTTTTTTTATAATTTTTTAAAATGAAGTTTATTTTTTTATAAAGATTTGTAAGGAATTTATCTATTTAAAATTTGCACAAATCATTTTTAAAAATAAAAAAGATGAAAATAATGATAGCCTCGTGGCAATCTTAGAGGCATTGTATAAACAAAAAAACTTCACAACCTTCTAACACTCTACACTCCACATTATTTTTAATTTTTATTATTTTTTTCTTTTATTAAATATTTATTATATGAATAATGAATAAAAAATTTGAAATAATTTAAAAAGAATAAACTCAAAAAAAAACTTTTAAAAATTTAAAAATTTAAAAAAGTGTAGAGTGTGGTGGAGGTTGTGTAGCAAAGCTCTTGTACAAATATTCTCACCACTCTCACGGTCGTTTGTGTACTTGAAATATGTATATTTATAAATAGTAATAAAATAGTTGAAATTCAAATGTTTTATTGAATTTTAGAAGATGAGAGAAAAAGTTAAATAAAATATTATAAAGTTAAAAAATTGTTTGAATATAATTTTTTAATATAAATTTTATTTTAAAATTTAAAAAATGTGTATTCTAAAGTCTCCCATTGTTTTTAGGGGTGTTACTCACATCCTACGGGGTGGAGTTGTCCCATTTCTATACCCTGCCTCCGCATGGGTGGAGGGTGGGATTTGCCCCTTGGGATCCATTTTCGCACATCGGGAACGGATTCTGCCATCCCGATGTTGAGGGGCGGGGGAGAACCATTGGACTGTCTGCACCCTCGTCCACCACGACACCACCAACCATAATTGTAGGAAAAAAAAAAGTCACAATAACGTGTTAAGAATCCATAAAAGAATCCAAACTAAAATACAAATACACATTCCACAATAATATACAAAACAAATTCACCACAAAAACCGACCTAAACTACTAAAAAATAATTAAAATCCTTGCCAAACAACTAATCGGTCCTTTGGGGAGAGAGGGAGAGAAAGGAGAGGACGACAGCACTGTGGCAACTCACAAGAGGGAGAGAGGCTCTGCCAAGGAAAAAAACACGAGAGATGAGAGAGAAGACTGTGGGGGAGGGGGGTTTGGTTTAACTTAATCCCCCACTCAAAACTACGACTTTTCGTCATCTATTTCTTTTTAAATATATAAATTCATAATTAAAACGACGTCATTTTGATAATGAATTTAATTTTTTTATATGTATATATTTTTATACGTGTATATATATATATATAAATTCATTATCAAAACACCCCTCTTTGTTTTGTTACTTGTTTACTGTTCTTTTTCAGAATTTAGGGATATTATCATTATAAACATTCGAATTCGAAATAAAATAGTTACATTTTATATTAGAATAATCTTAGATAGCTCATCATGTTCAAGCCTGAGGCAAACTCCTTAAAAAAAAAAATAGGACCTAATAATAATAAAAATAAAAATAAAAAGTAGAATTGAAGTTTGCATCAGGATTGCACGCTTTGGATCTGCATAAATCATTATCCTTTTATTAATTCTTAATAATTTAATATACTATTTGGCGGAATTCTAGTTGGAATTTTGCCCGAATGCAAGATGATAACGTTTGCAAAAGTTCAGAAGAAAAAGGATGATACCTTTTAATGATCTTTCCATAAGTACTATACATCGGCATTTGGTTTATATCTAATTCATTTATTTAACAATAATGTTAATTTTCATTTCAGAATTGTCTTATTCTAAATGATTTAGTGACAATTACCTTGGCTCTCTCAACTTACACTGCTTTACATAATTGAGCATCACAAGCTGAACAAAGCTCTACAAGTAAATGTATTTTATCCTTCTTTAATCATCATCTTTTGACATGATAGTCAATAATTTATAGATGAGTAAGATCCAATAGTTACAAAAATGATTAATAATTTTTTTGTATGTACCCTTGGCATTTAATGCTTTCGAAAATTGAACTTTTTCTTTCTATTTGCAACCATAGCGTTGAACATCATTTACATAAACGAAAATGCTAGTCTTCTCGCTGGAAGCTTCTGCTGTAATATTTTTTTTTTAGTTTTTTTATTACTTCGTGATTAAGAAAGTATTTTTTAATAATATTACAAATTTTTTTAAATATTTAAGATGTTAAAAAAATGCATTTAAAAAAATAAAAAAAAAATTACATGAAATGTACTAGCGAGAGCCCCAACAGTGCCACCCTTACATAAATTACTTTATTTTCTATAGTATATTATGAAAAATGATGTTATTTATGAGTTATTTGCACAACTAAAACGAAAGTAACTTTGTGATGAAGATAACTTATTTTAAATCAGTAGTTGTGAATTATCAATCTATATTTTAAGTCATTTGCTTTTTTTAAATATAAAGACTAAATAATTATTAAGTGATCTTAAAGAACGAACATATGATATTCTTATTTTATTAAATTTATATCTATAAAGACTAATGATTATATCAATAATTATAATGATATAAATTGGTTGACTCCAAATTCAATTGGTGTGTTATCCATTTGTTATAATCAGGTCCCGTTTGTTTTCACAACTATTCTCATTTCAGGCTACTCATATTACGGGGATTCTTCTCTCAACTACTTTCTGTTTTTGGAAAGTGATAGAGGTGAAGCCGTTAGTCGTCTTCCTCAACTGAGTAAGGGAGGATCTCTTTGCTCGCGAGTGTGAGAAGAGTAGTGCGATGGAGGAAATGGAAGATGTGTGGAGGAGGTTGAAGTTGAATGATGAGGAGGAGAGTCCGATTGAAGTTGAGCAAGATGTGGTAGGTTTGACGAGATCGAAAGGCGAAAGAAGTCTGGTTGGGAAGGTGATTTTGGATTGCAGGATTGGAAGGGATGTTGTCAGATCGATGATGGAGAAAGTGTGGAAAGTAGGAAAATCATTAGAATTTCATGATATTGGAAGTAATTGCTTTGTTATTACTTTTGTCAATCGAAGAGATAAGTTCAGAGTTCTCAATGGCTATCCATGGTTGTTTGATAGCCATATGTTTGTTCTTAAGGATTTTGATGTTGAAATGCAGCCTAGAAAACTTGATTTTGATCATACTTGTCTAGGGGTGCAGATGCTAAATTTACCTATGAGTTACATGAATAAGAAAATGGGGGAGGTTATGGAGGTAGATGTACAGGAGGATGGCTTGGGTTGGGGGAGGTGTCTGAGGGTGAAGGTGGAGTGTGACTTAAGAAGGCCTTTAGCTCGAGAGAGAACTATTGTTGTGGATGGTAGGACTAGTTGGGTGCCATTTCAGTATGAGAAATTGCATAGGTTGTGCTTTAATTGTAGAAGGATTGTTCATGAGGATGATGGATGTAAGGAAAGGGAAGGGAATTCTAGTTAGTATGGTGTTTGGCTGAGAGCTATACCTCAAATCAGAAAAGATATTGCTAAGGGTAGGGATAGAGAGGGAGTGATTTTAATGAAGAAAAAAAGGAAAAGTCAAGGAATAACTGTGATAATGTGGAGAAGGGAGAGGAGTCAAAAGGGGGAGGGATGGAAAACGAGGTAGTAAAAGAAGGGGAGGAATCGATTGTTGGTTCGGAGGTACAATCTTCAGTTAAGTTGCTTGTGGTGATTGAGGAAAGGCAGACATCTATGTATGTGAGAATGATGGTCAAAATGATGTGTTTGATAGCAAGATGCAGTTAGAAAGAAAGAGTTCCAATGCAGTGGAACAAATTCAAGAAATAAAGAGATCCTCGAGATGGAAGAGAAGGGCTCGAGTTAGGCCTGAATCTGGTAAGCTCTCCAGCTCACTTTCTGCTTTGAAAAGAAACTATGAACCAAGGGAGGATGATTGTGAATTGATGGTGGATGGGAAGAGGTTGAGAGGCAGTGATTTTTTGGACTGTGATGAGGACAGACTAGGGGTGGTGGCTGTTGAGCAGCACCACCTAGCATTATGAATATTTTAAGTTGGAACTATTGAGAACTTGGCAACCCTCGGACAATTCAAGATCTTAGCCTCATGGTTAATTAGAAGAGGCCTACACTGGTTTTTGTTTGTAAAACAAAAACTAGATCTTATAAAATTGCATGGCTGCAGAGGAGACTAGGTATGGAAGGTTGCCTCGTTGTGGGTTCTGTTGGAAGGAAAGGAGGTCTTGTGTTGTTCTGGAAAGAGGAGAGAGGAGAGATGAGTTTAGGTTGTCAATTATTCGAATTGGCATATCAATGTACATGTTAAAGGGGATAGAGGGGAAAGGGATTGGACCTTTACTGGGTTTTATGGCAATCCTGAGATAGGAAGGAGATGTCTCTCTTGGAACTTATTGAGGAAGTTGAGGAACCCACCCCTCGCTGCCCCGCCCCACCTCTGTATGGGCGGGCGGGCTACCCCACTCCGCCCATGCAGGGGCGGGATCCCCTGCCCCACATAGAGAGGGCCTAGTGGGGGCGGGGGGCGGGATGACCCCAGCGGGGCCCCGCCCCAGCTCCACATATAAATTATTTATTTATTTATATATATAAATAAATATATTGTATATAGATATATACAATTTATTAAAGACTTAAAACTACTAAGTCCCACATTGCTTAAGGATGACTATTGTATTGTCTTGGCCTCCTATATAAAGGTTGGTCTAGAAGGCCAAATCAATCCAAAATTTAACTCTAATGAGTTTAAGTTTTTTTTATATTTATAAATTTTAATTTATTATTTAAATTATATTATAATTTGGGTCTAAAAAAATATTTTTAGACCAAATTTTTTTTAAACACAATATGGTGCCTAGGCGGGGGGTGGGGCGGATTGAATTTTTTCCCCCGGCACCGGGGCGGGGGGAAAATCCCCAACCCCAGCATGGTGCGGGGCGGGGTGCGGAGGATTGCGGGTATCAGCCCTAAGTTGAAGCCTTCTAATGATGCAGCTTTGTGTGTAGGGGGAGACTTTAATGAAACTCTATGGTAGGAGGAGAATATGAGAGGTCAGAGAAGGGCTGAGAGTCAAATTAACCTGTTTAGAGAGGTGCTGGAGGATTGTGGATTAGGGGATCTTGGCTGTTGTGGGAATGAATTTACCTAGTCAAATAAGCACACTGATCAGTCTTTTACAAAAGAAAGGTTGGATAAGTTTGTAGTAAATGATAAATGGACGTCTCTATCTAAGGAAATGGGAGTAAAGGCTTTGAGTGAAAGGTGTTCATATCACTTGCCTATACTATTATCTATGGCTGAAGGTGAGCAAAGTAGGAAGAGAAAATATTTTCCTTTCAGATTTGAAGCTTGTTGGATAAAACAGGAAGAATGTGAAGATGTAATTAGAAAAGGATGGGAGAAGGGGCAGTTTGTTGTAGAACCTTTTCAGAGAGTTCAGTCCAGACTTAAATATATGCAGTGGTTCTCTATCTTCATGCTTTAAAGGAAGAGACAAAGGGAGAATGAGGGAGATTGAACAGATTTCTTATAAGATTAAGAAAATTCAAGAAAATTTAAGTCAGAATAATATGGAGGAATTGAAGGCTCTGCAAGAAAAGGTGGGTTTATTATTGGAGCAGGAAGATGTGAAGTGGAAGCAACGTGCAAAGAGGAATTGGTACAACTTGGGAGATAAAAACACTAGATTCTTCCATGAGTGTGCAAATCAGAGGAAAAGAAGGAATAAGATTGTGTCAATTAGGGATGGCCAGGAAGTTTTAAGGGAAAATGAGGAAGCTATTGTTGTTGCTTTCAGAGACCATTTTTCTGTGATTCATGCTAGTGCCAACCCTTTTACTGAAGCTATCCATGAGTGCATTAAGGCTGTGGAGTCTAGGGTAACAGATTCTATGAATGATTTTCTTGAAAAAGAGTTTCAAAAGGAGGAGATAGAGGAGACTTTGAGAATGATGGGAGCTTTGAAAGCCTCGGGACCTGATAGTTATGGGGCATGTTTTTCCAGTCTTTTTGGCATGTGGTAGGGGATGATGTGTGTAAAGCAGTGTTGGGCTTCTAGAATGGTGATAAGTTGCATGATGCCATCGATCAAACTTTTATAGCACTGATTCTTAAAGTAAGTGAGCCAAGTAGCGTGAATGAATATAGGCCTATAAGTCTTTGCAATGTTATTTATAAAATCATTGCAAAGACCCTTGCAAATAGACTTAAGAGGGTGCTGGATGATGTTATTTCAAAATGCCAAAGTGCATTTATTCCTAGGAGGCTGATTTCAGATAATTTCATAGCAGCCTATGAGATGTTGCATTCGATGAAGTGTAGGCAAAAAGGTAGAGTGGGAAGCATGGCAGTAAAACTAGACATTTTAAAGGCCTATAATAGGGTGGAATGAAGGTATTTGGAGGTTGTCATGAAAAAGTTGGGTTTTGGAGATAGGTGGACTGGTCTGATTATGAAATGCATTTCATTAGTCTCATATGTTGTCATTGTCGATGGAAAGCCAAGTGATTTTATTAATCCAACAAGAGGATTAAGACAAGGAGACCCACTGTCTCCTTATCTTTTTCTTATTTGTGCTGAGGATTTAAGTGCACTAGTTGAGCAGGCTAAAGGGAGAGGGGAAATAAAAGGAGTTTCAGTGACTCGAGGGGGGATGAAATTGACTCATCTTTTATTTGCAGATGATTGCTTAATCTTTGGGAAAGCTTCTTGGAGAGAGTGGAAGAAAATCAATGGGATATTGGAGGTGTATGAGAAGGCATCTGGGTAGAGCTTGAATAAGCATAAGACAACTATTATGTTCAGTCCTACAGCTGGTTCTAAGGTGAGGGCAGATATTGTGAAGGATTGTGGGGCTACAGTGCAGAGTAATTGTGAAAAGTATATAGGTTTGCCAATTATGGTTGGTAGGTCGAAATATCAATCTTTCAGCAACATCAAAGATCGAGTTTGGAAGAAGTTTAGTAACTGGAAAAACCAGTTCTTATCAACCTCAGGAAAAGAAATACTTTTAAAGGCAGTCAGTCATCCAAGCTATTCCCACATATTATATGAGTGTTTTTAAATTACCTAAAAAGCTATGTCAGAAGTTAGCATCACAAATGGCTTAGTTCTGGTGGGGTTTCAAGCAGAGGGATAATAGAGTCCAGTGGAGGAGTTGGGCAAAAATGAGAATGTCAAAAGCTGATGGAGGTTTGAGTTTCAGAGAGTTAGATGCTTTTAATAAATCTCTCCTTGCAAAGCAGTGTTGGAGGGTGGTGATGAACCCTCAATCTATGGCTGCAATAATTCTTAAGGATAAATACTTTAGAAATTCTGAGATCTTGCAAACTTCTTTAGGGTCTAAACCTTCTGCTATTTAGAGGAGCTTGTGGTATTCTTTGGATTTACTAAAGGATGGTCTGGTGTGGAGCGTAGGGGATGGTAAGAATATAAAAATTTGAGAAGATATGTGGATTCCCAAGGCTGTAACTTTCAAAATTCAATCTCATGTGAATATTTTAAATGCTGAAGCAAGAGTGAAGGAATTGATTGTAGTGAATAGAGGGTGGAATGAGGAGTTAGTGAAGCAAGTGTTCAATGAAAATGAAGCTGTTGTGGTATGTAAGCTACCTGTCAATATTACTGGGCTCCCTGATAAGCAAATATGGGCTCATTCAAAGAATGGTTTGTATAGTATTAAAACTGCTTATCATGCTGAAATGAAGAGGAGAAGAAGGGTGAGTGGGGAGGCATCAGATGAAGTTGAGGAGGCTTGGAGGAAATTATGGAGTCTGAAAATCCTAGGGGTTGTGAACGTTTTTGTTTGAAAAACTATCACCAACTGTCTTTCAACAAAGATAAATTTGATGAAAAGGAAAGTTCTAAAAGAAGCTTTATGCCCAATTTGCAAGAGGTTTGAGGAGTTAGTTTGTCATGCTCTATGGAATTGTAGTGGGGCAAGTGATGTGTGGGTTTGTGAGAGAAGTCCAATGTAGAAATGGTCTAGCAATGAAAGGGACATGTTTGATCTCTGGTCAGAATGGAGTTCAAAGCTTGCTCAAGATCAGTTAGAGGTGATGGCTGTGGTGATGAGAAGAGTGTGGTTGAGAAGAAATGTGGTGGTTTTTTATAATAAGTTTGAGGGGTTCTAATGAGGTTTTTAATCAAGCAGCTGAGATGTTGACAGACTTCCAACAAACTCAGATCAAGCAGGGTAGTGGCCAGAGACATGAGACTCAATGTAGCAAGATTACTTGATGGAAGCCACCTGTTGGGGAGACAGTTAAGGTCAATTGGGATGCAGCTTTGAAGATTAATGAAAACAGAGGTGAGATTTGGGTGGTGATTAGAGATAGTTGTGGTGAAGTCCTAGTTTCACTGTGTTGTCCTAAACAAAATGTTGTAGAACCTATTTTGACAGAAATTTATGCTCTTTGGAGGGCTATGAAGCTGTGTCATGAATTAAATTTTAGTGTGGTGCAATTGGAGGGGGATGCCTTAACTGTGATTCAAGCTGTAAATAAGGTTGAAGTCTCATGGGAGTGGCATGGCCAACTGATAGAAGAATTGAAGGGGATATTGAAGAACAAAAGGCATTGCGAAGTTGTGTATGTGAATAGAATCTGCAATGGTGTTGTACATAGCTGTGCAAAAAGTGTTTTACTTGTAAATGAAGAGAAAGTGTGGATGGAGGACTATCCTTAAGAGATTAAAAAACTTGTAGAAGTCGATAAACTTTGTAATTCTATTGATTCATGAATATAACATCAGGTTTATTTAAAAAAAAAAATTATTCTCATTTTATCTTATCTGATATTATTTAATTATTACAATTTTTCAAATTTCTACATAAAATAAAGTACACAATTCAACTTTCTCAAATTTTAAAATAAAAATAATATCAAAAAAAATATTCTTACAATATTTTATTTAATTTTTAACTTTTATCTCATTTCATCTATAAAAACAAACGAGACTAAGATCATAGGTTCTAATTCCGACGTAAGAGTTATCTTTTTGTTTCTCCAGACAAAAAGATGGGATTATTATTTCATTCGAATTATTTAATAATTAATACCAATAAAACTAAGAGTCGGGCTATTCTGGCACCTAGAGTAGCCCGCTTACTTTGACCGTTAATTACTTTTACAATTTTTTTTTAATTTTTCTATTCACATTTCTTTAATATATTTAAATATTTTTAAAAAATAAAAAAATATATCAATACACTTAAAATTACTTCTTTAATCATTAAATAAATAAAAAATCTCAAACAATCAAATAGAGCGACAAGAATTGGTGGGTAAAGTAGTCTTTTCCTAAAACTAATTCATTGGGAATATGTTTGTCAAACAAAGAGCGGTAAAGAAAAAGAAACCCTTTTAGGTTCCCAAACAGTGGCTTATACGTATTGCGTACACGACTCGGCCAAAAAATAAAACCTTAAAAACCCGCTCGATTCGTTGGTAACTCTCTGTTCCGCCTTCCGGCTGCAATCGGAGCATCCTACTTTAGGGTTTCAAAGCAAATACGTAGCCAAAGAGAAAAAGGTTCTCATTGTCAAAGCAATTCATCTTCTGTGTACCCGCAATCTCTCTCTGCCTGTAAGAGCGTAATCAGTTTAACTTTATTTCTTCTTCTTGTTCCTTTTTTTTTTTTTTTTTGCTTTTTTTGTTTTGGTTAGGATTTTGCACTCTAATTTTTCATATATTGCTCGATCTAGCAAAAAGCTTAGTTCTGTATTTTCAAAAGCATTAGATTTTGACTACGACTTTTTGTTGCAGGTTTTGTTGGGCCTGCTTTCTGTGCCCTAAAAATATGGTATGTTACTCTCCGAACAAAATTTTTATTTTCTGTTTGTTTGCTGAGGAAATGAAGGGAAAAAAGGCGAAACCGAAATTTTGGTTCCGGGAACGTTCTCTCCCACCGTTTTGGTTTTTATTTTAAACAGAAGAACACAAAAATGAAGCTGAACTGAAACGAGCCGATTGCTAGTACTGATTTCAATTAAGTTACCTTTTTTGGTCCTCGAAATTCATGAATAATGTGAAATGTTTCAAGTTTATTAGTTCAGTTTATTCTCTTTTCTATGACTTTCCCGCGACCAAACCGAGAATTCGGGTTGATATTGATTTTAATTTAATCTTGAAACGAACCATTTCTACTCACTTTTTTTTTTTTTTTAATTTGCAGCTTCCACTTTCTCTACTTAAGAGTGCCCAAGGGCATCCGATGGTGAGAGTTTCATCTCCTTGATGAAGTTATTATACGTTTTTAATAAACATCAGCCTGTAAAGCTTCCTAGGCATTGTGTTCTGTTTAGGGATTCATAATGTGAAGTTATCATGCGTTGTAACAGCTGGTGGAACTAAAAAATGGGGAGACCTACAACGGGCATTTGGTCAACTGTGATACTTGGATGAACATTCATCTCCGTGAAGTCATCTGTACCTCTAAAGTAATTATATTGCCTTCGGCTGGCCCCTATGGTGTTTTGTAAAAGAATTTTCTTTTGTTCTCCGAAGAGTTTGTTCTTGATAATGAGAATATTGCATTCTGATTAAGATTATGACCACATGCTATTGGAATCATAATGTAGGATGGGGATAGGTTTTGGCGAATGCCTGAATGCTACATCCGGGGGAATACAATCAAATACCTTCGAGTTCCTGATGAGGTACATTAGAATTTTTTTTAATTATCTGCAGATAATAGAGAAGTAATATGGCCGTCTTTTGTTCTTTTAGTGTCACTCTTTTCACAGGTTAATGCATCTCCTTTGCATAATGAGATTCTTAATTTGATCTATCACCCATTCTATTCCTATTGTTAGTTATTAGTTTCTTGCAGCAGCATTAAGGGAGGGGTGACTAGAGTTCGTGTTATACTTCCTGGATGGCACTATCGCTAATTTTATTGAAAAGAGATTTATTTTCTTTGAAGCTAATTGCGTTTGATTAATTCTTCTATTTAATGAATGGTAAAGATGCTTGGCTTTTTATTTGGATTAATAGTCAGCTTCACTTTTTGCATTGGGTTCCACCTACTTGGTCCCCCCCACCTTTATTTCAAATACATGGCTGATACTTTTTTCAATTTTTTTTTCCTGATTGGATCAAGATGAGCATAAAACACAATTGTTTTGGCTGCATGACTTCAGGATCCAATATTGTTGTGAATGAATTGATGTCGACTGTTAGCTTACACATTTTGAAATGTGGATGCCATAATTCTGTTATCATTTGCTTTGGTTAGTTTTTTCTTATTTCTTTTGGTTGTTTTAGTGGTGTTTTTCACTGATCTGATGTTTTTTCTGTCATATTATTAGGTGATAGATAAGGTTCAGGAAGAAACCAAGAGCCGCTCAGGTATAAACTTTGTCATCAGAGACGTCTAGATTATTTGTTCTGATACTCACTTCTGCAATGAGGGGATAGTTTAAATAGATATGCATTCAGATAGGTGCATCTTGCATTCTTGAATCTGTGAAATCGGGTTGTAACCTGCTGCTGGATGCATCACTTACTTTACATAAATTTAGGGTTGTAAGGATTCATTCTTGTCAGGAATGGCAAAATTTACTGTAAATGTAAATGCCATATTTTGACGAATATGATTTTGTTTAACCCAATCATGATCCTGCTTTGAGTTCCCTTTTAGGCTTTCCCCTGCAATGGGGTAATATAAAGCCTTGTATATCAGAAAAGTGGAAGTTACTTTAAATTTAGGTTCTTATTTTATCAATTGTGTTTTACAGATAGGAGACCACCTGGTGTTGGGCGTGGAAGAGGAAGGGGTAGGGAGGATGGTCCTGGTGGACGTCAACCAAAAGGAATCGGGCGTGGTTTGGATGATGGAGGTGCTAAGGGTTCAGGTGGAGGCCGAGGCAGAGGGGGATCTGGTGGAAAACCAGGTGGAAACAGAGGTGAACTTATCTAAACCCATATATATTGCTTAGTGATTTCTATTCTTGTTGATTTGAATGCAAGTGTGCTTACAATGAATTCCATCTTAATGCGCAGTGGTAGTTATATGTTTTTGTAGTCACATCGTACAAGGTGCTGATAGACATTTAATCTGTTTGTCAAAAGTAAAAGTGGCTTATTTATTGACTATTCTTGCCCTTTCTGTGGTGTCACATCTGGTTAGAACTATCAGCACAATGGGCAAAATCTATGCACTGATGTAAACAGAGTATTGCATGACATTATATCTTTTCATGCTATTTTCTGCTTAATGCCTGGTGACCAATGAGCTCCAACTCAAAAGGGATTTCCTTAACCATAAGTTGTGGGTACAATATCCACTAGTGCAGTGTGACTTACCATTCAACACACACACACAGATTATTAGAGATTAATGTGAATCCATAATAAGCCATAATGTTCGTTCTTTTCTTGACAGGTGCAGGGCGTGGCCGTGGTTGATTCATGTTATGGCGAACCAACTTCAGTGGGTGGGTTGAAGGTGCATTTGGTCCAACGTCATATGTGCTGTCTGGGTGGTTAGGTTTTTTTGGAAACGTCCAGGTGTTCAGTTGCTCCAGTGCTTCCCTCTTAGGATTAATTCAGTTGGAATTGATTAATTTTGTGTAGTTAATGTAGGTGTAGTATCTCAGAACTAAGTGACAAGCTTGTACCGTTGTTTTTCTTTTTATTGAGAAGCCCTATTACTGAATCTTACAAGTTACAATCCCCCAAAAAAAAAAACAAAGCAAAAGAAGGGGATAAAATGCTCAACATCAGGATGGTTTTAATTATTCTAGTCTTTTCCTCCTAATTATATCAATGAGAGCGTACTAATATACTATTATGTATTTCTTTTTCCAACTCCTTTTCTGTATACTGATATATTATGTGATTGGTTTGCACGTTCAGGATCTTTGCTATTTGTCTTAATTGAAAATCTGAAAAGATGTGATAGGTTTTCAGATCTGTCATGTACCCTCCTATTTCCCCGCGGTCCGAATTGCAGGGAATTCGGATCGTTTACAGTTACCGATTATAATATGCTTCCCTCTTTTTTTGTTGGATAAAATTTTTAGATTTTGCAGTTTTGGGGGAAGTGATAGGTGCACTTCACCCCCGTGTATTTCAATTCATATCTTTCTTTGGTCTCGTAATTTTTACGGGTTTCAACGTATATTCTTTATGTAATTTTTCAATTCATAAATATGTATTATATATTGCTAATTTTGAAATGGTATATCACTACACGGTTAATAAAATATTCTGTTTCAGCACTTGACGTAATCATTGGAATGGAATTTGAAACTTACACTCTCTTTATCAAACATACGTGAAGAACACCATTTTTCTTTACATAAGCAAGATATATAATTGAGAGCTATATAAGGGGGTGAGGATACCTGACAAACGATTCAACGCAGTAGACACAGCTTAAGAAATTAATTACATACTTGGCAACAGATCTGAAGAACCACTTTCGACACAAAAATTGACAGCAAAACTCATGAAATGAGAAAGGAAAGTTTAAAAGAGATAAGTGGATCTGATCAGGCTGGGCTACAGGGAGCTCCTCCCTCCACCAAGAAGCTGAGGGGAGGAAGAATGTAGTCTCGTAAGTGGTTACATTCTTGTCCTGGTCTCCTCATACTGTGCACAAAATTTTGCAAAAAAAAAAAAAAAAAAGTGCGATCGATAGGTTTTACTTTCTTCATAAACGCATCTTGTTTTCCTATGCTCTGTATTCTGATTGGATAATGACTATACTAATGGTACATAAGTCGACACAGTACTGAATATAACATGGTTCTATTGATCAACAAGAAAAAGGAAAAGAACTAAAACAAAATGGATAGAATCTGTCTTAAAAAAACCGAAAGAAGATACAGGACGATACAAACTTACAAAGTCCACTAAATAATGTCATTGCTTAGTAGGGATGGTGCCTGCTTTTCTTGCGAGTCCTTGGGGACCTCATTATCAGTGCGCTTGAAATCCATGATCGGTTTATCTGAGGAGAGTCATCAGACAACCAGCAACATAACCGACCATCTTCACCACCTGTCCATCCAAAAATGCCTTGGTTTTGGGCTAACCCACCCTGCAAACTTGACATAGGCATCACACTTCTGACAACACCTGTATGCCCACCCCCAAGAACTGCTTCTGGGGATCCTATTGCTACCACTCCATTATAATTTACCGGAAAGTAGCCTAAAGTGCCGGCATTATTGCCACCAATCACCCATAACCGTTCAGCTTCTTCTGAGTAGTGACAATCAACAAAATACTCCACCTGCCAAAACAGAAGGGTACTAGGTATGTGGCTCAATGCAGCAAGTTCTGGAAGGGAATCGGTATGGGCCATACTAACATTAACACACATGTCAAAAGTTTATTTCTTTGAGCCTACATGGATATCATGTAAATCTCAACTGTTAAAATTGCAACCAATTGTTGCATGGTAGCAACTAAAGAATTTTAACATTTCTTGCCAATAAGGAAACATGCCTAGAGGTGATTGCCCAACAAAAGTTCCAAGTGAGGTTACTAATTTACTTGAGTAGAACACAAGAATTCAGTGGTAATTTTGTCTAAAAGAGTCCTTTAACTTGACTACAGCAAAAGCATGGTTGATATGCACAAAATAGGTGATTCGGTTGGTAGCTGCAGAATCATGGTTCACATTTAACTGCTTGACTTTGTGATCTTTCTGGTCCTCTTGTATCTTTATTTACTACAAGTAATCAAACTAACTCATGGACTTGGCTGCTTCTTTCCAAGGGTAGGGTTATTGCTACATTTTTTAATAAGTAATGGGAAAGTTTTGCACATGTAAGTAAACATGAATCATAGTACTTCTACCGATTGATTAAAACATGAAGATTCTATTAACATGAAAGACTTACATGATCTAACGCCCAACTATTGGAAGCTAACAAACGAGCATCTTGAAAGCTTGCTTCATTTTTTGCACCTTTCCAGTCCCAAACACTACAATGAGCAGCAATTCAGTAAGCTATCGGCATCTAACATATATTTGGGCGGTCGATCAGAGTAAAAATGAGTTTCAAGCACACATAACACGAGACGAATTGAAGAGGTGGGCCAAGAAATATGATGCACGGCATAGATTGTAACTTCAGATGGATGTAGCATGTGTATAAAGAACATCTTTTGTGAGTTTGCACGTGACTGTTTTTGTGTGTATTTGTGTGTGTGTGTGTGTGTGTGAGAGAGAGAGAGAGAGAGAGAGAGAGAGAGAGAGAACTTCTTTCGAGTCACCCCATACGTAAGGTCACAGGGGTACACGTCACATTACACCCAACAAAATATGACTCGTGATTCCCACAAGAGAAGAAGATAAAAGGGTAGCATTTTATCTAAAGATTATTCTAATAATGAAGCTGTCTATACCAGTAACGAGAAATGATTAATACCTTAAGGTCTCAATGTGGGTCAAGCACCAGAGCTTTTGCTGCCTCCCTCCAAGAAACCCCACTTTCCCAACTGAAGTTCCCACATTTATTACCTACATGGTTGTAAAACTAGTCAAATAAGAACCATGCGTTTGTGTCAGACTCTAACAGAAGCACTTAACATGTCATATAATGTGACTACCTACGTCAAATACTAAGTTTTTGACACATGCTCTTTTTTTTTGTCAGTATTTTAGTACAAAACCTTGCAGTTAAAAGAAAAAAAATCCCCTTTTCCAAGTAAAAAAAACATATGCCCTTAAATACTGAAAAGCACTTGATTGACAGAGAACCACAAAAAGAAATGCCTATGAGAAGTAATATGTGAACTAAAACTAAACAAGTTTTGACTAACAACGCAATTTAATAGTTTAACACCATTGAGATGAATCCTAAATATAATAAAAAAAGTTGTTCCCTTTTGTTCTTGATGATAAAAAGTCAAATTGCAAATTAGAATATATATGGGTGAAAAATAGAATATATAAAAGATATTACCCAGAAACCCTTTTAACCTAAGGACTTAAAAATAAAAGCTTTCACAAGACTGCCTACACGACACATGATAGACCTACAACGCATAAAGTTATATTGATTCTTCCAAGATAGTGTCCCATATTGGAAGGGAATATACAAGATCTCTATTCAAGTTGTTTATCAAATAAGATGATAATCTAAGTCATATTCTGAAAGCGAGAAATTACTGCTACCAAATTTCCTGATTACCAAAAGCCCACTTGCATTTTTCAGCAATTGTCACGTAAATGACCAATAATTTGCTTAAAATTCCTAATAACTGACCATTGACCCATCACTCCCAATCAACTCAATTGGACATAAATTTCAACATATTAAGGCTTGCGCTTACTGATTCCAGATGTTCATCATCATTGATATCTCCTTCGGTATCAAATATACATATCAAGCCGTCCACAGAGGCAGAAACAAGCTTGCTCCGATGGTCAGGGACAAAGTGAACCTACCAACAACCACAAAGGTACGGAAAAGTCAGAATAAACACGTGTTCCATAAATGAGCTATCTAATCAAGCAATTAGATCCCTTCATCACCCTATCATGACAATAGATCACATAAGCACACCAGACAATTTTTTTATTAAACTTTTCAAAGACGTCAGTGAAAAAACCAGGTTGTGACATTTCTGAGACAAGTATTACAAAATAAATATTTTTTTTTTACAAGTACAGGTATCACAAAATAAGTACAATGCAAGCTTGGCCTACATAACATAGCATTCCATACGGGAATCTAGGTTTCTTAATACATGCTCCATCCTAAATAAACTAATATGCCTGACTGTAGAAGTTGCATTCTAACACATTTCAAGTACTTTATAAGGGCAAATTAAAAACTAATTTAGATCACTATTTGCCTATGCATAAACTAGTAAATAAGTGAGCATGGCTCAATCTGTTATATGGACACATTTCACAGGCATAAGCATCAGACAAACCTGTGTAACATCATCCACGTGAGAGTCCTCCAAACAAGCAACTTGCTTTTTGTTCCTCCAGTCCCAGAAGAGTATCTTCGTAAAAATGATGCAAGAGAAGATAATTGTAAGAAACTAGTAATTTCTGCACTTCACTAACTTTTTTGTCTGACAAACAAATGAAAAAGAAAAAAAAACAAGCATATTATCCTCTGGAAACATCATCTCTAGACATAGCTATCCTATATGTGTGGGAATAATAAATGCATAACATTTCACAAAAACTAGAAATATCTAAATCAGAAAACTAACATTTCATAACAGTCAATATCATTGACCTCCTACTATAGCCATCAAACCTGGGATTGACATCCTGCAGCAAGAAGGTTGTCATTTGATCCTCCAAACGAGAAGCTGAAGACCTCTTGCGAATTGCCAGCACTTATACATGAAACCTACAGTATCAAGAATGAAACAAAATAAACAAAAATCAGAATCAGTCGTTCTAAAATGAATTTACTCACAAACCACACAAAAATATTGGAGACCACATAACCACATACATATATACATCTAAATGCAAAGAGAGAGACTAAAGGACTACCTCCTGGAATGACCTCGAATCCCAAGCTCTAATGGTTCCATCAGAAGAGCAAGAGTGCAATACATGTGGGGTTGATGCACCCGAGAATGAGATGTGATTTATAGTCGTAGAGTGACCCCTACACTCACCGTAGTACTGACCAGTTACTGGTGAGTACAGCTTTACCGCATTTGTAGACAATGACACAGCCATTGCCGTCCAATCCTCCCTTAAATCCAAAACCAGACAAAAAAATCACCTCCCAAAATACAACTGAACACAATTCCTAAAATCCCAGATAAGAATTACTCGTTTGTTTCCCGAGAAAGGTTTGGAAAAGCACACAAGCGAAAATGCATAGTGAAGGCCCACTAACCTAATTTAAAGCTTTGAGTATGTCAATTAGGGGGTGGTTTATAGGACTCAAATCCAATTTGTCCTCTCTTCCTAAGTTTTCGTCCAAAAAATTAGAAATTCAAAGGAAAATTATGTTAGTAGGGAGGGAAAAAATCGTACTTGGGGACGATTTGGAAAACGTAGTCATCGCCGAAATTGGTCTGAAATGAATTTTTAAGTCCAAACCGCTTGTAAGAGTTTGGACTGGGATCTGAATGCGGCTGTTCTTCGACATCCATGTCCGCGGTCTCCATCGAAAGCAGAGAATTCGACCCTTTCGGGGGGGAGGTGAAAAGAAAGAAGGACCTCCTTGTAACGAGGGTTTTAGCCTTTTAGGGGTCCGGATCCCCTCAGGTCAAGACCCGTAGGGTGATTTTCTATAACCAATGAATCTTTGCTATGTCATATCTCACTTTTTACTTCTTTTTTAATTCCTCGTTTATTTTCCTTTTTTGTAAAATTTACTATTATTATTAATTAATTATTAATTATCAATGTGGTTTAGATTTCACCCATATTGAATTACTGAGTAGCCAAATTGTCGTCCTTATCTTAGGGTTTAATTTCTTCATTCAAGCTTTCAATTAATACTCAGAAATCATTTTTACAATTTGAATGTGTTTACTTTCTTTAAAAAAAATACTAAATATATTTAAGAAAAACTTATAAAAAAAAATTATTTCTCCTCGTGTAAGTTAATGATATACTAAAAATCATGATATTTGAAATTCAAAATAAAACTAACAAAATGAGTGTTGTAAGTAAAATTGTAAGTACATGTAGCGCTACTTTTAAAAAATAAATAAATTTAAAACCTATATGAAAAAAATCTATGTTTTAATCGTAGGTTCTACTTTTTCAGTGAAAGTGCACGTGACTTGCACATTTTATGATTGTATATAACACCATTTTGAGTATTCAAATTATTGAAATTACTATCCTTGTCCATATGGGGAACCTTGAAAACCTTTAAATTAAGATGAGTGATATTTCCATTTTTAAGTGATCAAAACATGATTACTTTCTTTATTTTTGTTATGTGATATTGAGTTGGATGCAATTTGCCTTTTCATTCCCTATATATGCACATCTAGGCAAACTGCATTGTTTTCTACTTGGAAATGATTTTGCAGTTATCATAGGCCATGATTCTGAAGTTATGTTATTACTTTCGAACAATTTAGTTAATTAGTATTAACTTAGTTGAAAACGATCGTTGATAATTATTTTCTTGTATTTTGTGATCCTTTTTTTGGTTGGCTGATTCTGATTTTGACTTGAGAAATGATACTTGCAGTCATGAGTGTGTAAGTGTCGTACAGTCGCTTTGAAAAAAGTGAATAAATATGGGACTCACATGAAAAGAAATTAATTTTTTAATAATGGACTCCACTCTTTTTCAAAACGACTGCATGACATTTGAGCATTCCACGACTGTATGTAGCATTACTCGACTTGACTTGGCTCTTATCTGTTGTCATAGTTATTAGCGGAATATCAAAGCGCGCAGTAGTAAATAGGGATCATTGAACTCTAGCATCATTAAGTTTGGAACTTAAATCAATCCGGGATAGAATTCACTATTTTTTCAATTTTTTTCTAAAAAAAGTTAAATTTATTTCAACCTACTATATACACTTCAACTTAAAAAGTTAAATTCATCTCAACATAAAAAAGTTAAACTCATCTCAATACGACCCACAAAATATTATTATTTACAACTCAACTCAGCTCATCTCAACATTCAAACGTAGCCCCTGTTTGGATAGCGAGAGTATTTTATCTCATCTCATCTCATCTCATCTCATCTCATCATTACAACTTTTCCAAATTTTATACATAAAATATAATAAATAATTTAATTTTTTCAAATTTTAAAACAATAATAATATTAAAAAATAATATTCTAACAATATTTATTCAACTTTCGTTTAAAATCATCTCATCTCATCGTACTATCCAAACCATATCTAAGTTTCTATCCACAAATATAATAAATATTGCTCATTAATAATAATAATAATAATAAATTATTTTTTATTTTTAATTTGTTGACTTCGTTTATCTCATTCAACCCAGCATATAAAGAAGCACAGTGTAAGCATTAAACCCCCATCATGGGCCAGCAAAACGAAAATCCAAACTTGGGCTGGGCTTAAAATGGCCGTGACGATGGCCTATTCCCGTGGCAAAGTTACTATTCCAAAATCCAGTTGTTTCGATGAGTGCTTAAAATAGGCAAAAGAATTTTCAAATCTCTTTCAAAACTTTGCATGAAAATGGACCATTTGGTTTTGGGAACTAACAAAGCTCATCATCTCCTTTCCGATTAATGTTTTCATTACCCCCAATATGATTATATCAAGAACAAAAATTATAAAGATCCAACTATTACACAAATTTTACACAACTACTTATTAAAATCTTTTTTTTTTTTAATATTTCTTTGATTTCTATTTTGATTTTAATGTGTTTGAATTAAAATATATATATATATATATATATATATACAAAGTTGTGAAATAGTTGTGAATTAGTAGGATGCATATAATGTACACGGCAATATTTCATAAAAAAAAAAAAAAATTCTTCTCACCAGCCACTATTCACTATCTCATACCCCACACTCTATGAAAAAAAAAGTAGGCGTGAGTGTGGGAGTGAAAAGTAATTGATGAGTAGAACTCCTCTTTCATAAATGGTTTCCACCCCTGCCCACTTTTTTTTTTCTTTCCTAAAAGTCAATAAGTTAATAATTTCTTATTTTGTTGAGTTTCTAAATTTCTCATCATAATTTTATACATTTGTATTTTTAAAAAAAAAACATGATTTTATAATTCTTCAATTTGTATGAAATATTTTTTAATGTTTTCTTTTGAATTTTTATTTTTCTAATAAATTTTTAAAAAAATAATCATTTTAAAAAGTAATTTTATAATTCTTTATAGTTTTATTTTTTCCAAAATTATAAATTATTTTATTTTATTTTTTAAATTTCTTAATATTTCTTGCTAACATAGGATATATATTTGATGTACATCGACTTTATAATTATTTATAACGCGTAAAAACTAACTGTTGATATGGTTGAAAAAGTTTCTAGCTTTGAGCCGAAACCCAAAAAACACTATTTTCTCTCATCCCCCGACTAGAGGAGAGGGGTTGGAGCTTTGGCTCCTCCCTTCCTCTTCCCTTCCTCTCTTATACCTCTTTTCTTTAGTTTTTATTTTTATTTTTTTAGTTTTGTTAGTTTTTTCATTTATAGTATGACAAAATACAGATATGTTATTCTTTGAAGTTAGGCGACCACCACGCACCACACGAGCGGCCCAAAGTGCACGCGTGACATCCAAGCGCCACCATAAGGAAAGCTCTATTACGACTATGTGCAACTTTTCTGGGACCAAGGTCATCGATTGAAAAAACTAACTATTGATATGGTTGAAAAAAGCTTCTAGCTTTGAGGCCAAACCCAAAAAATCATATTTTCTCTCATCTCATCAACTAGCCCCCCCCCACCTTCCACCCTTAAAAAAAAAGCCCAGACTAGAAGAGAGGGGTTGGAGCTTTGGCTCCTCCTCCTTCTTCCCTTCCCCTCTCATCCATCCATCCTCTTCTTTTTAGTATTTTTTTTTTTATTTTTCTGATTCTGTTAGCTTTTTCATTCATGGTAGGATAAAATATAGATATTTTATTCTCTTAAGTCAGATGACTACCACACGCCCCATTGGAAGATTTTTAAGATGCCGATCTTACGATTGGACGAAAAATTTCGTCTCTCATGGCCTAAATCAGTTATTAGCTCTAAGTAGGATGTTTTTTTTGTTAGAGTAATTCTACGTATAATTGTGAAGTGCATAATCGCCGCGTAATCGCTTTGAAAAAGAGTGAGGTTCATTATTAAAAAATTAATTTTTTTATGTGGGTCCCATGTTTTATTCATTTTTTTCAAAGCGATTACGCGACAGTTACACAATTCATGATTATAAGTATCTTTTCTCTTTTTGTTTTAAGAGAAATGCTATATCTCCCGCTTGGAGCTCCCGCTGAAGATTAGTGTATTTTTTATGTGTTTTTTTTTTTAAATTATTTTTTATATAGATTTTTTTAATAATTTTAAATATTTTTAAAAAATAAAAAAATTTAAAATATTATTAAAAAATACTTTCTTAATCACGAAGTAAAATAAAAAAATATTTAAAAAAATATTTTTTTATTTTACTTCGTGATTAAGAAAATATATTTTAATGAATTTTTTTTACTTTCTAATTAAGGAAGTATTTTTAATGATGTTCTAAATTTATTTTATTTTTTTAAAAATATTTTTTATAATTTTTATTTTACTTCATGATTAAGAAAGTATTTTTTTAATATATATTTTTTTATTTTCTGATTAAGAAAATATTTTCTAAATGATGTTTTAAATTTATTTTATTTTTTAAAAATATTTTAAAATAATAAAATATCTATATAAAAAATTACTTAAATAAAACACGTATAAAATATCACTACACCCAGCGAGAGCCCCAAGCGGGGACTGTAGCATCACCCTTCGTTTTAATGAAACCCTGCTTTCATAGCGTCAGAACTTTTTTAACTCTGCATGCACGTGCTTGAAATTCTGATCTTCTACTTTCTAACTGACAGTTGACAGCTGTCAGCGGATAGCATGATAGGTATGTGTGTGATTCCAACATGTCAGAACCAATGGGTGGAGGGTCTGAATTGTTATCGGATTTGGTGCCTGCGTTTGTTTTGCCTTTTGCCTTTGCATGGGAATTCAACAACCAGTTTCCAACTTTGACCTACCACGCTTCAATCAGTAGCCATGTCCATAATTATGTCCCTATTTTTGGGCATCATCTGATGTCACCAATGACGAATTGATCCTATTTGGAATAATGAGATAAATGTTTTTAACCACTAAAATTATTTTATTAAATTCATACATTTTTATAATTTTTTTTTATAATATAATTTTTTTTTTTTATAAAAACATTTATTTTAGAACAAAACTAAATATATTATATAAATTATAGTTTGATATACTTGATTTTCACTCTTTCATTCCATTTGAGATTGTACATGTTTATCAAGAGATGTTTGGCTGATCATGCTTTTATATTAGATCTGGTTTAATTACACAAAATTAAATATAAAATTAAATTATCTCATCTCATCTCATATAATCATTACAATTTTCTTAAACTTTCATATAAAATATAATAAATAATTTAACTTTTTCAAATTTAAAAATAAAATAATATTATAACAATACTTTATTTAATTTTTAACAAAATATCTCATCTCATCTGAACTGCGTAGAGGTTGAGTCCTCCCTTTCTAGGAAGGGTGAAATTGAGTCTCTATTTATGTAAAGTGTTATCTCTTGGATGTTTGTCTGTAGAGAGTATCAGTAGCAGTGAAGTTCAAACCAGTCCAATAGTATACTGGTAGAGCTCCAAATGGTTGATATGAAGATATCCCCACACGTATCCGGTTATGGATATAAGTTTCTCTTGATGAATGAATGAATGATGACATTTATCTTTTAAAAAAATAAAATGAAATTAACCATTACAATTATAACTAAACTTAAAAAATGAGATGTAACACCCCCTTGTTGGGAAGAGATGTAGAACGTGTAAAAGTTAAGTAAATTCATTTTCAAAACTATAGACAGGATTATCTTCCCCTCAAGTTACAATTTCAACACCCACTTCTAAATTGAGTGAGCTCTTTAATTTATTCAAATTGAAAACTCAAAGACATAAAACATAAAGAAACATTATATATATGGGAAAACCTTCAGGCCGGATGGGTGCCAAAAAAACTTTCACACCAACCAATAGATAAATACCACGTAAACACTCCAAAAAGATTAAAAACGAACCCGCATCCACCCGATTGTCTCCCTCTCCTTCTTCGAATGCACATTTCCCTTCCCCCATCTGCATCATTTATGAATTGCAAAGTTATTTCTCGTTGAATCACGTAGGAAGAGCAAAAGGATACGTTCCTACATCTGGAATTGGGGATTTCAAGCAAGTAGCCCACCAATTACTTTTGCAATACATTGACAGCGAGTGACACTAGTACCCATGGAGGGTTCTCTGTTCCTCGTCGTGCTTTTGATAAAGTTTTCCCTTAATTGGTAGTGTCCATTACTTCATTTAAAAAAAAAAAGAAGAAGAATAAAAATTGTTGTATTTTCCTTTTCTTTTGGTCCTGTAGGATTTCTCACAACAGCCACCGGCTCAAGAACTTATTGCAAGGGATCTCTATGATGTTGAGTGGAAGTTTAGGCATATTTTTCGTGGTAAATTTTGAATATTGCTCACTTATGGGCTTTTTGGAGTTGAGGCCAGCTCGGGGACAAAAAGAGAAAGATAAATAGGGCTTTCAGAAAAATTATGCAGATGGGGGGTGGAAGATGCATTTGAAGGAGAGAGAGACAATCGGATGGATGCGAGCTCATTTCTAATATTTTTGGAGTATCTACGTGGCACCATACTTTAAAAACAAGACAATGTTCTCTCTATCATTTTTTAAAATTCAATAAAATATTTTAATTCAAATTATTTTACTATTATTCATAAAATTATGATAAAGTTTATCTTATCTCATTATCTAAACATCTACTAGATCACTATACACCATACTCGCAATCGCATGAATCATTTTTTTAAAACATAAAACAAATATAAAAGACATAAACTTGAAAAAAAAAAAAAAAAACCGCTCGTAAATTCGTAATGGGTGGCCCCTTGATAGGCGCTAGATACCAACTCTATAGTCTCTATTCGGTGGTTAATCGAGGTGGCCCTCACGGATCAGCCATTGGGTGGCCCCCCTAGTGGCTTAATTATTCATTTTTTAGGTTTATTTTTTTGTTTTATGTTTTATTTTCTAGAGTCTTTTAATTTAGTTTTTTTTTTTTAATTTTGCTTACTATTTTTGCAAACTTTCATAGTTTAAACTTTTTATTAAATTATTTTATGAATTTTAATTTTACTTCTTTTTGAAGTTTTTATTTCTTTTTTATTTTAGTTTATTTTCAGAATTTATATATTTATTTTATTATATACTATTTATAGTATTTTATGCTGAGTATGCAATTTTAAACCTTTCATTAGTCATGGCATGACATACATTTTATCACTCTAGTATTTTTTGTTAAAATTTCGATAAAAAAAAATGTATATTTAGTTGCAATTAGTTGTAAAATGAATAGATAATATGGAAAGGTTGGTGGAAAAGTCTAATATTTTTTCATTATAAGCAATATTTTCTATATACTTTTTAACGGGGGATGTATTCTATACAAATTTAAAGCAAGACAAATATAGTATATATGCTTTTTATTTAAAATAAATTATAAGAAAATTGGGTAGTCATATCGTGTGTAATTCTCGTGTACTCTATTTAAAAAATGTGGATAAATCTAAAATTTATATTAAAAATAAATTTTTAACTATATATCTCACTTTTTTTTTTTTTTAATCAAAGAAACACCTGTATTACTTGTGAAAAGGTTGCATGAGTTTAGTTTTTTAAAAGAACAGTGGGGACTGAGAATGGTTCCCTGCATTGTAACATAGTGTAAATGTAATTTTTTATTTTTTATTTCTTTTTCAAACATTTTTTAAAATCTTTAAATATATTTTAGGAATAAAAAAACACAAATTCACTGACAATCTATTCCTTAACTGCTATGTTAAAAAAACACAATATAGGTCAAATTGGGGGTATAATTAGCAGTAAGTATTTTCCTTTGTGAAGCTGTCGGGATGGCACATCCTGATGGTGTTAATACTTTGATTTATACTATTTTAAAACATTTTATTGGAACATCATCTGACATAACTAGTCGCATCAGTGACCAGTTGAATAATCTAAGATGTCATCAGATGTCTGATTATAGATGGTACCAAGATGTTTTTATTTTCAGAGTAATGCTTCGTGATGATAGCCAGAAGCCTTACTGGAAGGAGAAATTCATTGATGGATTACCTCGACTATTTGCTTATAAAGTCAAGGAAGAACTTACTGATGCCTCTGGGCTTCTTAACTACGAAAATTACACTTATGGTGATATTTTCAGCATTGTTAAGAAACTCGGTATTAGTATGTGTCATGATAAAAAAATGCTTCGAGAACAGATGAGAAATAGTAAGAAGGCCAAATACGAAATGGGCACATTCTGTGAACAATTCGGTCTTCTTGAAATTTATAATGATTAGATGAGATGAATTGCAATGTTTTTAATATCCAAACAGTATTAATGGTTAAGAATATATTTTTTAATTAATTTTTTATTTCAAAATTTTCAAAACAATTTAAAAAATATTAAAAAAAAAATACATTTTACAGCATCTTACAACAAATTACAACGCAGGTAAGGTAATCTTTCTCGATGACCCTGACATTTTATTTTTAAAAATAGAAAGTTATTGGTACATCTTCCGATGAGGAAAAGTATTTAGTAGGCATAGGAATCATGACTGTGAGCACTGAGGTGTTGAGAGGTTACTCTGACAGTTGGACTGTGACGGAATGAATAATTGGGAAAGATTTCTTTGTCCATAATCATTAATGATCCCAATTATTAGGTTTGTTCCTTCGCTGGTAAAGTGTATGTCCTTTTTTCTTTTAAAAGTTAAGGGCCTTTAGGCTGTGGGTAGGTTTATAAAAAGAAAAATGATAAACAGGCACTTTAAGTAAAGATATTTTTATAAAAATATTATTATTTTATTATGAAAAAATATTTACATCTGCCCCACACCGGCACACACTCAACATATTAAGTGTAAAAAAAAAAAATGTGAAGTGTGTGCCGGCGTGGGGCAAATGTATAACATTTCTCTTTTATTATATGTGTTGTGATAATTTATCACCATTCTTATACAAATAACATCAAGTAAAATTATATACACAACTGAAAGAATACAGAGCTCGTTATCTTACTATGGTAGAAGAACTACACAACAAGGGAAGGATTCACTTTGATAGAAGAAGAGAAAGTACATATTTCTTTTACAGATGAAGAAACAAAAAGGTCTGAAGTCAAGGGCCAAAATTGCTTGATACTACACATTCTTCTGGACCGAAACATCCCTAAGGAAGCCTTCAAATCAACCTTAACCAAAATTTGGAATCCATAAGGATGACTAGTTTTTAACGAAATATGACACAACAAATTTCTTGTAGAATTTCAAAAAATTATGGATTTAGAGAGGGTGCTTAATGATAGACCATTGTCTTTTGACAAAAACCTTATATGTATGCAAACTTTTTCTACTACCATACCTCCTAATGAGATGGTTTTTACACATGAGCCTTTTTGGATTCAATTACATGGCATGCATTTGGTTGCTATGACCTTAGAAGGTGGGGAACGTATAGGTTCCATAGCAGGGAAAGTTTTGACAGTAGAGGTAGATGAAGATGGAGTTGGCTGAGGCAAGTTTCTTAGAGTTAGAATCAATCTAGACATCACCAAACCCTTAGCTAGAGGAAGAATGATCAGAATTGATGGGAAATTAAGGTGGATTGAAATCAAATATGAAAGACTTCCTCTATTCTGTCTTCAGTGTGGAGTTATTAAACATGTGGATAAAAGCTGTGCAATAGAGAAAGCAAGGAATAATTTAACTGGTAAATCAAAGGCACAATATGGACACTGGTTAAAGGCTTCAACAAACAATCTCAATGGTACTGGAGATAAAAGATTTAGAGGGATTGCCAATAATTCACAGAACAAAGCACCTCAAGCCATGAAAGAAGGGGATGCTAATAAAGAAATCAGTCCTCAACAGCCCCAACTTTTTTATCAGGATGATTCTCTTTTGACTCAAAATCCAAGGCACTTTGCTGACATGGAATTCAATCACATACATATGTATAACAAAGTGGATGAAGTCCCTCATATGGAGATAGCTCAACAATCCTTTACTGAAGCAAAGGCTATCAACTTGAAAGAAAAAGAAAAAGATATAGAAAAATCCAGACTGGAAGAAAGGAAAGTGGAGCCTAGCAGAACCTTGAACTTTGCTTCTGGAGTGCAGATCAATAGCTCAAAACCAAGTAATCAATATGAATTTTCAAAACTTCTTTCAATTGAAGCTGTCAAATCTGCTATTAATAAAGTTAGTTGGAAAAGAAGAGCAAGAGGAATAGATTTATCAAGAGCAGATGTAATGGAATCTTTATATACCATCCCAACCATTTTTACTAATGGAAAAAGAAACCAACCAAAAACAGAAATCAATGTTTAGATTACTGCATCCAAGAAACACAAAGAGGAGCTTTTTCCTATGAAGAGCTTAAATCAGGAACCTATGGTGGAGGTTGTTGAGCAGCCCCACCAACAAAAATGAGGTGTATAAGTTGGAACTGTCAAAGGATTGGGAACCCTCGAACAGTTAGAGATCTTCATTTCATGGTGAAGCAAAAGTGCCCACACATAGACTTTCTCATTGAGACTAAATGCAAGAGGGAAAAAATGGAAAAAATAAGAAATACATTAGGTTTTGATAGAAGTTTTGTAGTGGACAACAAGAGTTTCAGTGGAGGCCTTGCTTTTTTGTGGAGTTCTAATATACATATAGAAGTGGACTCCTATACCAACTACCATATTTCACTTTCTGTTATTGATCCAGACAATGGTAAGAGTTGTTTACTCACTAGCTTCTATGGGAATCCCAACACTGCAAAAAGAGAAGTAAGTTGGCAATTGCTAAGGATGATAAAACCAACTAAGAACAAACCTTGGTTATGCATGAGTGATTATAATGAAATCCTTCAACAAAATGAGAAAGTTGGTGGTGACTCAAGAAATTTTTCCCAAATGGAATCCTTTAGATATGTTCTACAACAAACTTATTTGAGGGATATGTGATATAGAGGTCCTAAATTCACATGGGTTAACAATAGAGAGGGATAATTTTTTATCAAGGAAATATTGGATCGAGTTTGTGCCAATTTCCAATGTATCAGCTTGTATCAAGACATCATTGTTAAAACAGTAGCAGCTTGTAATTCAGATCATCATTTCCTTTTTATAAATCTGAATAGTCAGAACCAATTTACTAGAAGAAAGACAAGAGTATTTAGATATAAATATTATTGGGGACAAAAACTAGAATGCAATGAGTTAGTTTCAGAAGTTTGGAATGCAAATCTTACCACAGATTGCAGTAGTGTCACATAACTTGATTAGATGCAAAAATTTATTAAGTAACTAGAGTAGGGACCAGGAACAGCAAAACAAGAGACTGTTTGAAGCAAGAACAACTAGAATGCATCACCTACAAGAGAGTAACACAGGTTCCAATTTAGAAGAGATAAAGCAAATTCAGAAAGAGGTGAACTTGAAATTAGAGGAAGAGGAAATCAGATGGAGACAAAGAGCTAAACAAAGATGGCTTAAAGATGGTGACAAAAATACAAAATATTTTCACACATGTGCTTCACAAAGGCGCAAATCAAACTTTATTAGAAGCATTTCTGGGAAAATGGCCTGATTCAAAACTCTCCTCAAGGGATCTTTCAAACATTTTAGGATTACTTCAATAAGATGTTTACCACCTCAAATCCTATTGCACAGACAGAATGTTTACAACCTTTGAACTCTTTGATTACAGAAGAGATGACCAACAGACTTGATTGAACGTTTTCTTTCTCTGAAGTTAAAGAAGCAGTCTTCAGCATGAACCCAATGAGTTTTTTCAATGCCAAATTGGGAAACAACCCTTCGTATATTTGGAGAAGTATCCTTTCAGCTAGACCACTGCTACAGGAAGGTACTTCATGGAGAATTGGAGATGGAAAATCAGTTAAAATATGGAGAGATCAATGGCTTCCACTACCCGCATCGTACAAACCTCAAATTGGTATGAATATCTTGGGACCAGAGGCAAAAGTTGAGGATCTTATTCAAAAAGAAATAATGACCTGGGATCTCAACTTAATCAAGGCAACATGTTCTCAGAAAGAAGCTGATCTTATAAGCCATATTCCACTTATAAACTCAAAAAATATATATTAAGGTGGAGATGCACAGGCAATGGTTTGTTCACAGTGAGGATTGCTTATTATCTTCAAGGGGAAATTCAAGACAGACAAAAGGGACAGTGCTACTATCTACTCAGAATCAAGAAGATTGGATCAAGATTTGAAAGCTACCAATCACCCCAGCAGCCAAGAACTTCATGTGGAGAGCTTGCCTTAATATACTACCTACTAAAGCTAATTTAGGCAGGAAAAGAATTTTGGAAGACCCGACATGTCCAATTTGTCTAAGAGAACCATAAACAATTGAGCACATATTATGGGAATGTCCTTCAGCTGCAGACATCTTGGGGCAATGTTCAAGAAAAATTCAAAAGACAAAGACTGATTACAACAACTTAAGAATCTAGTGGAAGATATGTTCAACAAGCTAAATAAAGAGGAAATGACAAAATTTTCTTTGATCCTAAGCAACATATGGTGGAGAAGGAATCAATACATTTTAAAAAAAAATATAATGATTGATCCTAACACCATGATACACAGGAACCATCAGATAATACAAGACTTAGTCTCACCAGTACATAGAGCTAGCAGTCAGCAAACAACTTCAACTACAACTGAAATCACATGGATGCCACCACATGCAGGTTATTGTAAAATCAATTGGGATGTAGCAGTTGATAAACAACATTGCAAAATAGGAATTGGCATAATGGTGAGAGATGAACAAGGCTATTTCCTGGCTACAATGAGAAAGAACCAAGCATCAGATCCTGAGCCACAACTAGCAGAAGCAATGGTAGCTCTCACAACTATCATGTTTGGCATTGATTTGAGGATGAGGAAGGTTGTAATGGAAGGTGACTCAAAAAGAGTAGTAGAGGCAACCCAACAGACAGAGGAAGATGACAGCTATTTTGGTTTGATCATATATGAAATCAGAGCTAGTTTCCTTGTTTTGATGATTGTAATATTAGACATACTTATCGGGCTGCAAATGTGCTAGCTCATACACTAGGCAAGAGTACACTGTCGATAGCATATTGTATAGTGGATATGGAAGTTCCTCTTCTATGTATTCACTCTATTATGTTCAACAACTAATCAATGAAATGATGATTATTCAAAAAAATAAAAATAATGATCCCAATTATTTCAACACATAGGAAACGGGTCACACGGGGATCAGGTGATGACCCTCACCTTACATATAAATAAATCATTAAATCCATCCCCACCAACCATCTACTCCTCTCCCTTTTTTAATCCGCAATTTTGGCCTTTTTTTTTTAAATAATAAATCTGAAATTTATATAAAGAAATTATTTTATTAATAATAATACCCGCTTTTTTTAAAAAAAAATACATGAAAATTACATATTATATATCATTACCCTTGCATAAATTATATATTAAGCTATAAGAAATCTTTTTAAAGAGACGGGATATGTCGTAGAAAGACTACGTGGATCCTCTTGTATTAAGAGTAATTATTATATATTTTAAGAGTAATGATAGGTATATTATAAGATGATATTGATAAAGTGTCATAAACTTAAGCTGCTAAAGTGAATGAATTGTTTAACCAAAAAAAAAAATTAAGCACTTAACTATGTAGTAGTTTTTAGTATTTGACTCAATGTTAAGTCCTGATATTTTACACTTAAAAAGGATTTATGTAGCTGTTAAGCCACATCAGAATTAATATCTCAATTCTACCCCTCCCATTGTGAACACTTAATCCCAATTGATGTAGGGCATTTTTGAAAAAGGCCCACCAATTGGACTGGCAACCAAAAGCCAGTGCAGCAGTAGCCAACTCAACTCCATGTGAACTTACTACAATACCTTCAGAACCTCTGTCTTGTTGGCACTATTGGAAAAGAAACACAAGGGTATTCTTGGAAATATCCAACTAGCACGACAACACCTAAAAGAATGTACTGGAAGTGGGCTAAGGGACTATGAGCAAAAAAAAAAAAAAGAAAGAAAGAAAGAAAGAAGGATGAAGTTATGGAGTGGGACATGGGAGTGGAAGGCACAACAGCTAGGCTCAAGCTGGGCAGTAGACTCACGCACGCGGAAGTGGAAAGGCAGCGTAGAATCGTGGTCTAAGAGGGTGCAGAACCAGCCAACCAAAAGAGGGAAGAGAAAAAGTCACATATAAAGGGGGATTTCCGATTTTCGTTTGGAGGGTTCTATTTTTGCATTTTTTTCAGACTTTTGTTTGGGACAAAGTTTATTCTTCATTTGCTGTTTTGGGAAGATTTGGAGATTTGGAGATGTGGATAGAGTATTTGGATTGAAAGATGTTAGGCTAAATTTCTAAGCCTAGGTTTTGGGGAGTAACCCATAATCAGTTGTTTGATTGTCTCTTTTTTTCCATTGATTTCCATTTCACAACTTATTGAGTTGCAATGTTATTATATTCAGAGAAGCTTGAAATTCTTTCTCATGAATCCTGGTTTGTTGTAGACACTAGGCACAACTGATACTTGAACTGATGCAAGATTTTGATAGACTTCTTTTATTGTACATCTAGCTTTGCAACTCAATAGGGAATTAGGGCTAAGACATAACTTGTGCATGATTTATTATATTTTCCAACTATGATCCTTACAAATGGGTTGGTGGCTGAGTAAAGAGGGATTTGAGCATTTTTCATTAATAATCTGTGAAATGGTGAAACCTGCAACCTAGGTATTTGATATTTTGTTTCATTGGAATTTATTTTTCTGCAATATCTAATTTTCTTGCACACATCTCACTAATATTCATTTGTTTCACTTCCTTCAATTCACAAACATCCTGAAAACCATTTTATAAAAAGATCATAACCATCCTTTCCTCAATCCCCTCCACACCAGTACATAAGCATATATTCTTATTTCTCTCCTTAGCTATGTAAAAACTCATTTCTCAAACATGTTCATTGCACAAAATGCAACTCATTATATGTTTACTCAGCATAAATATTATTGTCCTTATGGAAATTGCATTGGAACTCCTCCATGTACTACTTTGATAACTTCTACACTTGGAAGACAGATTTAGAAAGCCATCAGATATATATATATATATATATATATATATATAAAAATTGATCTATATATTATATTTATCTCTTTTCGAATTGGATAAAAAGTTTAGATAAAAAACCGTAAAAAATCCTAGTCTCAGTATATATTACATTTCCTATTTTAGATATAAAAAAAAACGTTTTAAGATAATATTCATTCTTTTAACTAGTATACGAGAGTTCAAAACAGAAATCCCTCTTAAAATATTTTTTTAAGTCCACACTTTTTCTTCTAGTTTCCCTTTTCAATATACTCGAATATGAAATCATCAAGGCTATATTTGGGTACTTAGAACTTTTCATCTCAAAACTTTTCTTCTAAGTCTCATTTCTTATATCAAAATTTTTCATAATTTCTTTTGCAAACATCTTTAAAATGCAAAACACTTTTTTAAATTTTCAAATACTCAAAATTTTCATCTAATAATTACTTAAGTATCATTACAACTTTTCCAAACTTTCAAATAAAATACAAAAAATAATTCAAAATTTTCAAATTTTAAAATAAAAATAATATTCTAACAATATTTTAATTTTATAATATTTTTATTCAACTTTTTCAACGTAATCAAATATGAAATAAGGTCAAAAGAAACTTTTACTTTCCTATGGTTTATACTATTTTTATATAAAAAATGATAATCATCTTTATAATCATATTTTTAATGGGAGTATTTTTATAAAATAAAATAATATCGTTTTATAGAAATATTTTAATCTAAAATATAATTCTATGTAGATATTGTTGAAAGAATTTTTTTTCATCAGTCACGATTCACTACTCAAAATCCTATACCTTATAAAAAATATCACATACTCGATGAAAAAAAAATTATAAATATGAAGTGTAAAAATGAATAATAATTGATGCATAGAATTTATATTGTTGAAATATAAGCACATTCATTGTTTTTATTTATTTATTTTTAACTTAGCATTCATTGTTGGTACCATATAAAAAAAAAACGAGAAAGAATGTTCTGCCGCCACGGTACCGCTCAAGTGTACCACTTGGAAAAAAATTTTTATTTTATTTTATTTTATTTACTTAGTGGTTAAGGAAGTGATTTTAAATATATTGATATATATTTTTTTATTTTTTAAAAATATTTAAATATATTAAAAAAAATGTGTATAGAAAAAAAAAATCAAACATAAGATACGGTGAACTAGAGGGAGCTGCTCTTGGCGGCGGTGTAGTCCTACTAAAAAAAAAAAAAAAGGGCCCACAGTTTTTGCCATTTTATTAATCAATGCATGGTCGTCGTTCTTTGATGTGTAAAAAGACAACTGTTTACTCCATAGAAAACAATAACATAAAATAACAAAACAATACGTTTTCCTACAAAAAGCGCAACAGTACAAATAACTTACTGTGACATTGTCTTCCTACAAAGCTAAGAACTGCCAGTGCCACGCGCTCTGGGTTTTCCCGCTTCGGTTTGGTTGATTGGACCGCTCAGCTGTTGCCACGTCGTTACCCTTCTCAATTCCCACCAGTCTTGATATTGAATAGTATATGCACGCGCTACAGCGGCGATTGAGCGGTAACCAGATAAGTGTAAATTGTAATGAACGGCTAGGCCGAATACGTTTTATCTGGAAAAAAAAAACCATTTCTCCACGACTCTTCCGCAGAGCCAGCTGATTCTGGTCCAGAACCTTTCGTCTGCTGCCTTATCATATATATATATATAGCCTGCCGTAAACAGAGACCAGAGATATTCTCTGCATCCCAAGGCATCTCTTGCCGAGATTTGGAGGAGCCAGAGCTGAGTTCCAAGGTATTCTTCATTTTTGGTCATTTCTAGTGCAGTACTACTAGTAGTCAGACAGATCATACTGCCGCATATCATTTTGCTTGGATGAAAACTCTGGGAATAGGAATACTTTGAAGCTTGAGATTGATAGCTCAGAGAAAACCTGCTTCTCTTTGACTATTGAATGTTCGTATACCGAAAATGAGTTACTGTGGCATTCTGTAAACGGTCCTCTCGGTTTTGCATGTCTCGGTTTTATGACTGTTTTCTGCCTTCTCCTGTTTACTGCTACTCCATAGTTGCTCTTCGTATAGTATCTTTTGTTTGTCCTAATAACGTTTGTAGTGTTTGGTGAGAACGTGATATGATGGGTCTTATTAATTACCAGTGGATGAACTCGAAGAAATTAATTTGATTGAAATGAGTCGTGAGTGTGTAAGCGCTGTACAATCAGTTTGAAAAAAATGAATAAATATAAGATTCATATGAAAAAAAGTTAATTTTTTAATAGTGAACTCAACTCTTTTTCAAAATAATTACACGATATTTACACATTACTCGACTTTACGAAGTCGACTATATGTAGTGTTACTTTACGAAGATAACGTGTTATGGCAACAGGCCCTTTTCTCTACTATTTATGATGGTGCTATTTAGATCCTACCATATTTTACCACATTCGTTTCCTTTTCCTTTTTATTTTTTTTAACCTTTGCTTCTGTAATTGGTATGTTTTGGCAAGTGCCAGTTTTGAGCACCCTTTTGTTCAATGAAGTTCTTGATGGGAGGGATGCGCTTGTCACTCCTTCATTTCTCGTTTTTTGTTCGATGTAGTTCATTTGCCAAGAAATAGCGAAAAGAGTAGAACACCCATTTGGTCTGGAAAATTGTCTGCGTCTTGGTTCTAGTAGACGTTAAGGCAGTACCTCTGAACTCTCACAGCCTCAGAGGGTTAGACACCCGGTGAGAAGTTCCCAATGAGTTAGTATGTTTTAGAACGTTACCCTAGCTTCTATGGCTATGTTTTTTGGCCTCGTAGATTTCAAGTTTGAATAAATATAGATAGAAGTTACTATTGGGAACATCCATTTTGCACATATGATGTGACATTATTTAGACCACACATCTCCCCAAATGAGTGTTGGGAACAATTAACTAAAAATAGTCACGCAGTGAGTGTAAAGTGTGCACTTTTATAAGAGCTTCTCTCTAACATTACTCTTCAAGTTTATAAGATTCAGCCAATGGAAAAAGATGAATTTAATAATTTTATTTATTTCTACCATGTCCGTTAATTTCACACTTGTAATCTTACATTGCATCTTTGCCGTCTGGTATGTGATTTTGAATCCTGTTCGTTTTGGGGGGTGATTTTTATTTTAGTTTCGAAAGATCATGTTACAAGGTTTTGTCAATGTTCTCTAGGATCCTGATCCGTTTTCTCTGTTCTTTGCAGGTAGCGAGAGGAAGGGGATTGACGGAAATCCTGCGTGGAAGAGTGATTCTGTACTCTGCACTTGAAGTTTGGAACATGTCTTCTGAGGCTTGGATCACTTCTATCTCATGCTCAAGCCCTGTGATGCAATCCTCTGAGGACGACTCTATTTCAATCATACTCCATTGGATAAAATTCATTTTCCTTTCCCCATGTCCTCAAAGAACTCTATTATCTTCTGTTGACCTCGTCTTCTTGCTCACCCTCTTGGTATTTGGAGTTCAAAAGCTCTATTCAAAGTTCACCTCCAACAGCCAAACCAGCTCTGACCTCCACAAGCCCCTAGTTAGAAACAACAGAGCTGCTCTAAGGACTACACTCTGGTTTAAGCTGTGTCTGATTGCTAGCGTTCTGTTAGCATTTTCTTACACAGTAATAAGCATTTTAACATTTAGTAGCAGCACCCAATTTCCTTGGAAACTAATTGATGGACTATTTTGGCTAGTCCAAGCCATAACTCATGCAGTAATCACAATCTTAATCATCCATGAAAAAAGACTTCAAGCTGTTACTCATCCTCTATCACTTCGATTTTATTGGGTTGCAAATTTCATTGTTGCTGCCTTGTTTATGGCCTCTGGGTTTATGCGTTTAGTCTTTGTAGGAGAGCCACAGGACATCGATTTGACATTGGATGATGTAGTTTCTATAGTTTCTTTTCCGTTGTCCATAGTTCTTCTTTTTGCTGCTATTATAGGATCTACGGGGGTGACAGTGACGAGAGAAATTGAAACAGTTATGGATGTAGAAACTAAATCCTATGAACCGCTTTTGAACCAATCAAATGTGACTGGATTTGCCTCAGCTTCTATAGTTTCCAGGGCCTTTTGGCTTTGGATGAACCCCCTGCTGAGTAAAGGCTACAAATCTCCTCTCATTATTGAAGAAATCCCATCCCTTTCACCCGAACATAGAGCTGAAAGATTGGCAGTGGTCTTTGAATCAAGTTGGCCTAAACCACATGAAAAATCAAATCACCCGGTCCGAACCACGTTGCTCCGGTGCTTCTGGAAGGAAATTGCCTTCACTGCCTCCCTTGCAATTGTGCGGCTCTGTGTCATGTATGTAGGGCCTATTCTTATACAAAGTTTCGTGGATTTCACCTCTGGGAAGAGAAGCTCCCCTTACGAAGGATACTACCTTGTATTGATTCTCCTCGCCGCAAAATTTGTTGAAGTTCTCTCGACTCACCAATTTAACTTCAATTCTCAGAAGCTTGGAATGCTCATTCGATCCACTCTTATCACTTCTTTGTACAAAAAGGGTCTGAGGTTGACAGGTTCTGCTCGGCAGGCTCATGGAGTCGGACAGATAGTGAATTACATGGCCGTTGATGCTCAGCAGCTGTCTGATATGATGCTACAGCTGCATTCCATATGGTTAGTGCCTTTGCAAGTTGCTGTGGCCTTGGTACTCCTGTACAACTACCTTGGCGCTTCAGTAATTACAGCAGTTTTTGGAATTCTTGGTGTTACGGTATTTATTATATTCGGTACTCGGAGATATAACCGGTTCCAATTCAATGTGATGAGAAATCGCGATTCCAGAATGAAGGCAACAAATGAGATGCTTAATTACATGCGAGTAATCAAGTTCCAGGCATGGGAGGAACACTTCAATAAGAGAATTCAAGCTTTCCGTGAATCGGAGTTTGGATGGCTTTCCAAGTTCATGTACTCGAACTCTGGAAATATTGTTGTAATGTGGAGCACCCCGTTATTGTTATCAACCCTCACATTTGCTACTGCAATTTTCTTAGGAGTTACACTTGATGCAGGGACAGTGTTCGCAACAACTACAATCTTCAAAATCTTGCAGCAACCAATCAGGATATTCCCCCAATCGATGATCTCTCTTTCACAAGCAATGATATCACTTGGGAGGTTGGATAAGTACATGATGAGTAGGGAATTGATGAAGGATTCGGTGGAGAGAGAGGAGGGATGTGATGGTAGAATTGCTGTGGAAGTTAAGGATGGGGTGTTTAGCTGGGATGATGAAAATGGAGAGGAAGCCTTGAAAAATATAAATTTGGAGATCAATAAAGCGGAGGTTACAGCTATTGTCGGGACTGTGGGATCTGGGAAGTCTTCTCTCCTAGCGTCAATTCTCGGTGAGATGCACAAAATATCAGGAAAGGTATGGGATTCTAATGGAGGGTGCATGAGATTTTTCTTTTTTCCTTGGTCATGAATTTAGGTGCTGTGCATCCACTTTTTAATAAAGATTTCTTATAAAAAAGAATTTAATTAGGTGCTGTGCGCATGTTTCATTGAGAAAGCCTTTCTGCTATTATATCTGCCCGTCTATGTTATGTTTATGCATTGTATGCTGTAAACATGATTTGAATTATTTGTTGGTTGGGATTAATCCAGTTTTTACTTGTATGTAGATACTTACATGGTAGAAGCATAAACAAACACAGTTAGTGAAAACTTTAAATTGGTAAATTGTTCTGATTTATGAATCTCTGACCGACCTTTATGTCTTTGGTTAAATAGGTCAGGGTTTGCGGAACAACTGCCTATGTAGCTCAAACTTCATGGATTCAAAATGCCACCATTCAAGAGAACATCCTATTCGGTTTGCCACTGGACAGAGAGAGATACAGGGAAGTCATCAGGGTTTGTTGCTTGGAAAAAGACATGGAAATGATGGAGTATGGAGATCAGACTGAGATTGGAGAGCGTGGAATCAATTTAAGTGGTGGCCAAAAGCAGCGAATACAACTTGCTCGGGCTGTATATCAGGATTGTGATATCTATCTTCTTGATGATGTCTTTAGCGCTGTTGATGCACATACTGGAACAGAAATATTCAAGGTCACATTGAATTTTACTTTCTTTCTAGTTTGGAATTTCTGTGTAAACTTAATTATTCTTGTTTTATTCCACAAACAACTGGACACAATAATTTGTCATTTGAAGCAAAGTTAACGCAGTAGAACTTTTGAGGTAGTATTATATTATGATAGATCTATGTTTAGTGCATATACTGCTGCCGCATGTTACTTTCTATAAACCAGACTGCTTGTTTTAAATGGTGTTTTCTGTAACATGCTACTTCTACTTCAGAAGCTACTGACTTGACTTACATTTAGATGGCTCTTTTGATCTCTTTAAGACCATGGTATCAGAATGTTTCTGACTGTTTTGTATTCATGCCTTTTCAAAGGAATGTGTGAGAGGAGCTCTCAAAGGCAAGACTATTCTACTTGTAACCCACCAAGTTGATTTCTTGCATAACGTGGATCTTATCTTAGTAAGTGCAATTTTTTATCTGTTAAGTGTAATTATGACTTATTTTTTGCTGGTAGTTCAATTATTACTCACACAGTAACACACATCTGTTTAGTGAGTTTATTTCTCACTTTTGCTTTCTGATATCAGGTTATGAGAGATGGCATGGTAGTCCAATCGGGAAAGTACAATGATTTACTAGATTCTGGCATGGATTTCACAGCGCTTGTTGCTGCCCATGATACGTCCATGGAACTTGTTGAGGTGGGCACCACAATGCCTGGTGAAAATTCCCCCAAATTACCAAAATCAACTCAAACCTCAGCCAATGGCGAAAGCAAGTCTGTTGATCAGCCAAACTCTGATAAGGGGACATCCAAGCTCATCAAAGAGGAGGAGAGAGAAACTGGCAAAGTGAGCTTGCATGTTTATAAACTTTACTGCACTGAGGCTTTTGGGTGGTGGGGTGTGGCTGCAGTGCTGGTGATGTCTCTACTTTGGCAAGTATCTCTGATGGCGGGTGATTATTGGTTGGCATTCGAAACTTCAGAAGAGCGTGCTATGTCATTCAACCCTTCTTTGTTCATTTCCGTCTATGCAATTATTGCGGTTGTCTCATTTGTGTTGATACTGATAAGGGCCTTTTCTGTTACATTTGTGGGGCTTAAGACAGCCCAAATTTTCTTTGTGCAAATCCTGCACAGTCTCTTGCATGCTCCCATGTCATTTTTTGACACTACACCTTCAGGAAGAATTCTAAGTCGGGTAAGAATTCAGAATAAGATGGTTTTTTTAGCGTTTGAGGTTTCATTTTTCATGTGAAGTTGTGTAGATTGATGAAGTTTTAATTTCTTATTTTTCCTTCCTGCAGGCTTCAACTGATCAGACGAACATTGACCTCTTCCTCCCCTTTGTTATGAGCTTAACAATTTCCATGTACATCACAGTGATCAGCATCTTCATCATCACGTGCCAGTATTCTTGGCCCACGGTATTCTTATTGATTCCGCTTGCATGGCTGAATGTCTGGTATCGGGTATGGGCCCTCCTTCTATTGTGTTATTACGATTTGTTGCTGTTGCTATTGTAATCTCACATTAAAGAGAGAAATTATACTTCATTAAACATGTCATATGCCTCCATAGGTGGTCACCTAATAGAATTCCATTAGCCAGAAGGTTTAATGAGTGGATGAACCAGAGCCCAGGAAATACATACTATTATTCGTTCTGAACAACTTTGAACCTTGGCATATCGATTCTCAATAGGGTCCCTTTATTTATACAAAGAAAAAGCAACTATATATTTGGTTTTTTTACAGCTAAAGTTTCAATAATAATCGGAACCCAACATGTTTGAAAGAAATGAGATCATGTAAAGTGATGTTGACGATTTCCCTATCTTGTGGTTCAGGGTTACTATCTTGCATCATCACGTGAATTAACCCGCCTTGACTCTATCACAAAAGCTCCTGTTATCCATCATTTCTCAGAAAGTATCTCTGGCGTTGTAACCATCCGCTCATTCAGGAACCAGGAGGGCTTTTGTGAGGAGAATGTCAAGCGTGTTAATGCCAACTTACGTATGGATTTCCATAACAATGGATCCAATGAGTGGCTGGGTTTCCGTTTAGAACTGCTTGGGAGCTTCATCCTCTGCATTTCTACTATGTTCATGATCCTGCTACCTAGCAGTGTCATAAGGCCAGGTATGAGCATTGGCAATAATTAATGGTAATTTGATTATATGAGATGCCAGACATTTATACAAAGGATCATTCGCAAATGATTTGTCACTGCCTCTTGTTGTGTTTTTGGTTTTTGTTTTTGTTTTTGGTGAATAAGAATTTCCATATTCAATATCAAATGTATCAGATAATCTATGGCTTCTTAACATTATTTTGGGCTTTCCTTATGGGTTTTGGTAAACTCGGCTTTACAAAAGATTTGTCACTGTCTTGTTATTGGTAAATGAGAATTCTAGAATTCAATATCTTGAAATCTCTCGTATGGTCTATGGACTCTTAATATTCTTTTGGGTTTTGTTTATGGGTTTTGCTAAAATCAAGATTCTCGATATGTGTAGTGTTTTCAATGTATGAGCTCTTCCAGTATATGAATGATATTGCGGCGTACCATAAAATCTATTTAATTTTCCTTTCTTTATTATAAGACCATCAAATTTTACACATTTAACGTACCGACATGCCATTACAGAAAAGTTGACTCATTCATTTCCTCTAAATTTTGCAGAAAATGTTGGTTTATCTCTTTCCTATGGATTGTCCCTAAACAGCGTGTTGTTTTGGGCCATATATATGAGCTGCTACGTGGAAAACAGAATGGTGTCTGTTGAGAGAATAAAGCAATTCACCAATATTCCATCAGAAGCATCATGGGAAATCAAAGACCGTCTTCCTCCTCCAAATTGGCCCACCCATGGAAATATTGACCTCAAAGACTTGCAGGTAAGTGGCCTTCAAATATTTCTGTTCTAGGGAAAATTATATTTTGCACCCTCAAACTACTACCATTTTTTCAATTTCCATCCTAAACTATCAAACTAGTATTTTGCACCCTAAACTACAAATTTAACAATTTTGACTGTTGATTAAAATCTGACCATTAAAATCAATGAAAATTGTACTTGTGACAAATCTTAATGGTTTGATCTCATTTGAGGATGAAAATTGCCAAAATTTGATTTGGTAGTTTACCATAAAAATTGTGAATTTTGGTGGTTTATGGTTGCATCTTGCAAAAGCAGTGGTAGTTTAGGTGTGTAAAGGAGTGTAATTTTCCCTTGGGTTTTTATGTTTTGATAATTAAATTGAACTTCATGTGGTATTTGTTAGAGTTTCCCTCCTACGCTATTGTATTATCCCTTAGTTGATATACTTTTGTCTTGCTCAGAAAAAAAATAAATTGAACTTCATGTCTTCAAATTCCTAAACTATCAAAATCAGTATTCTGTGGTTAGAATTTGATGGAAAGGCAGATAAAGATGGCCTGATGCTAACACGTAAAATTTAGAGGAATCTTATGCTTCAAACATAAAACAAGTTAAGAAGATTAGTTAATAATAACATTAAAACCTATGCTAATAATACCTTGAATCTTTGGCATGCAGGTTAGATATCGTCCAGGCACTCCTCTAGTTCTGAAAGGGATTACTCTAAGCATTCATGGGGGAGAAAAGATTGGGGTCGTTGGTCGAACAGGAAGTGGGAAGTCAACTTTGATCCAGGTTTTCTTTAGGCTGGTTGAACCTTCGGGAGGGAGAATCATTATAGATGGCCTTGACATTTGCATGCTTGGGCTTCATGATCTTAGGTCTCGGTTTGGTATCATTCCTCAAGAACCTGTTCTTTTTCAAGGGACAGTGAGAAGCAACATGGATCCAATTGGACAGTATTCAGATGAAGAGATATGGAAGGTAAACTTACCTCTGTTATTTTCAGATTATTGTCAAGAGTTTTATGCTGGCAGGAGAGACGCTTATCCTACCAAACATATGTTTTTAAACTAGTTAAAATACCACTTCTGTATCAATTATTTGCTCTAATGGGCCTGATCATGTTTTTGGACCCATGTTGCAGTTCCTTTTTTTTCGCATGTGATTTTTCATTAACATTGATGGAGTAATATATTTAGCACACTATAGCATTTCTGGCATGGCATACTTTTAAGAACTATATGTACAAAAGTTTGCATATATTATCTGTTTGCAGAGCTGAGAGCTTATTACTTTTGCAGAGCCTGGAGCGTTGCCAACTTAAAGATGTGGTGGTTGCAAAACCTGATAAGCTCGATTCTTTAGGTAAGTGACTTGCCATTTTTTGCAGTATGCTCTTCCAAAAGAAGTATCAATCTGCAACTGACCGTTTCCATAATACTGGACTCCTTAGTGGCTGATAATGGGGACAATTGGAGTGTGGGACAAAGGCAGCTTCTCTGTTTGGGCAGGGTTATGCTTAAGCATAGCAAAGTCTTGTTCATGGATGAGGCCACTGCTTCTGTTGATTCCCAGACTGATGCTGTAATTCAGAAGATCATCCGGGAGGACTTTGCATCCTGTACAATTATCAGCATTGCTCACCGAATACCCACAGTCATGGACTGTGATAGCGTTTTAGTAATAGATGCAGGTCTGTGTTTCTCTCTTTTCTTTGTTTCCATGAACAGATTATGCATTTGCATAGGTTAGAGATTATTGTGATCTACATTTTCGTTTCAATGTATCAGAGTCCACATCTTTGTAGGTCATGAAAAAATTTCTGGGCAAAAGAATATAATATTATTCCAAAAGGAAGTTTCATTGTAGTGGCAGCATCAACTCACTTAGCATATGACCAGTTAAGCGAAATTTACATCCAGAATGGTCCAAAAGATCTCACATTATGGTATACACCTGGCGGTACTAGAGGATTGATGACTTGTTTTCGAAATAAGATGGGATGAAAAATAAAAGCGGATGGCTACTTTGAGGACTTCCAAATTTTCATACATGATGAAAATCATAATTGATAAATTTTGCTTGACAGTTTTTATTCAACATGCATTGGGCTCTTACATAGAGAAACCCTTTTACAATAGACAGCTAGATATGGTTCAAATCTCTTTATGAAAATTATTTTTCTTTCAACCGCACAAGAATGTGGAAATAATACGACGAATTGCTTACATGAGGCTAATTGAAATATGCTACCAATAATAATTGATTTTGTACCTTATTTGGATTCATAACACACTATAGGTTTGTTGGAACAGGAAGATTGATATATGTTGGAAACAAATGTTGTTCTTCCAATGTAAATAAAGTCATTCCTTCTCTCTGCCACTGTGATTTTGAATGCTGAATACCAAGAATAGGCTGACTATGCACGTTTTATCAATACCCTCTATGCACATCCCTAGTGATCTAGCTCACCAACAAGGGCGGGCCCAAATCGTTTTCCTTGGAAACAAGAAAGTTTTTGTTCCTTCCATATGGCTTAAGCTGCATGTTGACTTCATAATTTATAGGATTTGCCTGATACTGCTTGGCATTGCTTACCAAATGAAGTTTGAAGCTTATGCTATGCCCCTTCTCTTTCTACTTCTTGACAGGATGGGCAAAGGAATTTGATAAACCATCTCGTCTGCTCGAAAGGCGATCGCTCTTTGGGGCATTGGTTCAAGAGTATGCCAACCGCTCATCTGGGTTGTAAGACAACCCTAGTCAGTCTCCTTTCCTATCCAAGTGCTGCTAGTCTTGGCTGACCATCAGATCCCATGACAGAATTCCCTTACTAGGTAGCTGATTACTCTTTTCATTGTTTTTTTTTTTTAATGCACAGGGTCTTTGTATTAACGCCCCACCATTTGCAATCTCTCTAAATGCAATTGGAATTGAATTGTAAAAAGCATATGAAAGTTATGGGCAGCTCAATATTAGTGCTGTTATTCAAGGTAACAATCAAGTCGTTAAAATAAATTGACTGATGAAAACTATTGATGCCCCATAGTTTTTGCTCTGTTTGACACAACTAATGCTGCATGGTTGATGCCTATGGGGACTCTTGCTTCCCAACCGAGATATGAACCATTTGTGGACCAGTTTTACTTTACATATTAGATCTCTTATTCATGTTGAGGGAGCTCTTCATGTGGGGTCTAGACTCTAGAGGGTGGAACGTGCTTATATCAATTGACATGAATCTCATTCTCATCTCCTTCAAGTTTTGCCAATTGAGGTTCAACCTCATAACCTCTATTAAGATTTCATATAAAAAATATTCTTTACACCACCATTTGGATAATCACAAGGAATCAAGTATTGAAAAATAAAAATAATTAAAAAATAATTTTTTTGAAATATTGTAGATTAAAAAAAACAGAAAATATAAATATCACCCTATTGTACACAGCAGCCGCCACACACTCAATGCATTGAGTGGAAAAAAAAAATATACATACATGGTGTGCTGCGGCTTCCGGCTGTTGCATAGCACATCTCTAAAAAAAAACGTTTTGGAAGGTGGTTGTTCGGCCTTCAAAGAATGGTCTGGCCACTCAAGAGGAGTGCTTGGAGTTAGTTAGGGAAGGCCGGCCGGCGACCACCACCCTTCATAGGGTGGATCTGCCATCGGCCTGTCGGAAAAAGGTAGATTCATTCCATTTAAGAGGTGGGGATAACCACTACCCTTGGGATGTTTTTATTTCTTTATAATTTTTAAATAAATTATTGAAAATAATATAATGTCTTACAATATTTTTTTAAAAAGTAGGAGATTTACTATTCATCACTACTGTTTACTCTCACACCCCACACCTATAGCTTTTTCATAGGGTGTGGGGGTTTTTTCATAGGGCAGGGGTTTTTTCATAGGGTATGAATGTATTTTTTATAGGGTGTGGGGTGATGAATTGATGAGAAGAATTTTTCTAATACAATGTATGTCATATTGGTTTTTTTATTTATTAAAGTAAATATTGAAATATTATTTTGATATGCAAAAAATAAATAAATAACATAATGACGATCTTAATGTGATAAAAATAAATAAATGAAAATAAGATTAGAAACAGACAAATAAAAAATAATTAAGGTAACATTATCTATAGAGAGACCCCCCACTACAACATTTTATTTTTATTTTTATTGCATAAAAAGAACTGCTTGATCTAAACTTGCACATAACTATTAAACGCAACGTTTCGGACTTGTTTTCTTACCATAAGTTCTTAAACCCTTAAACCCTACTCTTCTCCTTCGTCTCCTGGCCAGAGAAACCACAGAGGCCGAGAGAGAGGATGGGGGGGTCACGTAGAAAGTACAAGAAGTTGAAGCCGAAGGTGCGGGTGGGACTACCGAAAAGAAAACCTAACATATTCAAGCCGGCATTCTCTCTTCCTCCGAAGCTCAGCTCCTTGCTTCCGCAAGACCTCAAGTGGGACGACAAGGCCAGCGTCATCCATAACTACAAGTCTTTCGGTGTCCTTTCCAACCCTAACTTGCTTGGCGTCCGATCCCGCACCTCTCACATCATCGAAAGCGACTCTCTCCAGGTCCCTCAGACGTCCGATGGACCTGAAGCTGCCTCCACGGAGCTCGATCCGATCGATTCCGGTAGCGACCTCGAGGAGGACGGTCTGTTCTTTATCCCTTTTGATTTTCATTTTTTTTTTCCTACGGCGATGATTCCTGGCTTCTGTTTGAATCTGTGATAAATTTCCAAATTTGAGGGATTGTTTATTGTTTATTTAATTTTCTAACCGTGCTGATCATTATGCTTCATTTCCCTTTACTGGGAAGTCTGACCAGTGAATATTAGACACTAATTGAAGATATATAACCTTTCAATTGGACTGGACTATACTAAAAATGTCTTCTTTTATTTTCTAGGTCTATCGATCTCTCGGTAGACTGTTAGTTTAATTTTCGTGTAGGATGTTGGATTCTGGGTTCTGAATGATATATACTGGGTGATATATTTTACATTTTTTCCTGTATAAATTTTCTGTTTAAATACTAAATTTGTCCTGATTCAGAACAGGAAATCTTGTATTAATTGCCTCCTGACTTGCCTTTTGTCATGCAATATAACATTTTCTTTTATATGGAGCTTTTTTTTTTTAAGAATACAGACCTTTCTTTTCTTTTTTTTTTATAAGAAATATAGACCTTTTTAGAAATAAAAAAGCTCAGTGTGATGGGAAAATGGTCATATATGACCTGTGAATATGAGAGTATGAGTTGCAAAGGCCAATGTTTCTTTAAAGAAATACTACGTACTACACCTATGCTAATGCGTTGACATGACATTGTCCATCAACCCTTATATTTTATTTTTAGGAAAACAATAGTTTGTCCAAGGGTCAATGGACTGCCACTTTAATACAGTTTGATGGGAGCGAAGTATTTAGTATAACTCATTTGCTTGATCGCATTTGCCATATTGGAGGAATGCTACTTTCCTTGTGTTCCTCCAAGACCTACATAAGGCTCTGTCCCTATTTAACATTTCCTTGCAAATTTGTTATTGTTACAAGACGTAGGACTTTTTAATCATGTCGTTCCTACCATGCATACATGTTGGGGCAATTAAAAAAAATCTTTTTTTATGAATCAAGGTATCTTAAAAATTCGAGATATAAGTATAAAATAGCAAAGAATATGGATCCAGGCATCCATAAATCCCAAAAGCTAACATCCTTCCAAAAAAGTGATAAAACCTTAGGATATACCCATAAAATGTCTAAAATTTAACTGCCTAACAAGAAACTGATAAATCCCTACGTTCATTAAATATAAGACACGCAAGTTTTAGCTTTTAAAGAAACTGTTTGAATTCAGCTTCCACTCCCCATCTAGTTGATGGGAAAGAATATAAAGAATCGCACTTGTTAGAAGCCTAAATGGTTTAGATGAAGGAAAACTTCCCTTGTATCTGCCTAAAGTGAATGCAATCCTCAAACAATTCTGCAAGTGAAGTCTAAATATAAAAAAGCTTAAGACTAGACCCATTATATTAGTCTCTTCTAGAGGTCAGTTTGTACTCGGGCTATGCCTATTTTCCTATTTTCTAATGAATAAAACTTCTTGATTACCTTTAAAAAAAGGAAGGTCCGTTGGTCAAAGAGATCCATCAATTTGATCTTTCAGGAAGTTTTCAGTTTAGATTGTTAGCTATATTTATATTGTACATGTAAATGCACATCTCTTTTCATGGAAGTTCTGTTATAGATGTTCAAGTTTATCCGTACTGAAAGTACATGATCCATCTGAGCAGTCTTTGATAATGGCTGATTCCATGACTTCTCTTTTGGCCACAAAGATTTGAAAACAGCACTGGGAAAGCAGCGAAGGGATGGGGAATCCGCACCTCCACAACCATTGACATCAATGCAGCGTCTTCATATAGCTCGGCTGATTGAGAAATATGGAGACGATTATGAGGTAGAATAAAAGTTTAGACCTTTTTTTATAAGGGGGGTTTGGGGTTATGGGGACTTGAGCCGTGGATATACCTCTTAAGAAAGGATGGCAAATGCTGTTACCTTGCAAGACCATTGGCAAAATTTTTTTGTCTCAAGTTCGTGAAATTGGTGCTTTCCTTAATCTTTTTTTTAATGTGCTGTAGAGGATGTTCATGGATACAAAGCTAAATGCCATGCAGCATTCAGTTGCAACTCTGGAGAAACTTTGCAAAAGGAATCACATGCATAAAGATAGGAATCCATTGATAGTTTCCAGTTGAGAATGGCTTTGTTTGGTGCCGGGATGCCTTTCGATCCCTTGGAACTACAGTACTTTGTTTGGAATCTCAATTTGTTGTATGCTGATTTATGTTAGTCTATTGTTACTTAAAAATTGAAGGAACTTAACTCAAGGGTAAATGATTATCAGCCTCTCTGTTCGCACCCTTGTGTGCGGGATGATGATGGGCCTATCGAAGCCATGCTCCGGTGGCCTGTCTTAACTGCACAGAAGTACCGCCGGGGGGGGGGGGGGGTGTCAAGAGTTTCCTCTCTTTTACATTAGTGGGTTTGATAAGACTAGGAGCTGGTAATATTGATCCAAAACTTGCAAAGAAAGTAGCAGTTTTGACTTGGAAGAAGAAAGAAGTGAACCTTTTGTGCTACTTTCGGATAAAAAGGGCCAAAAGTAATATGCTGAGCTTGGGCATGATGATATGACGAAGTAAATTAAGGACCTCTGGTTTAATTCCTTTTTTTCATTCCATCTAAAATCTTCAGTCGCTCTGTAATCCACCGTATCAATGAATCATCGTCACTGTTTGCTTTGGCGTGATATGTTTTCTCGAAAATAATTTTTAACTATCATTCTTTCAACATTCATTGACATGGCATCAAATGATTGTAAAATTTGTAACAAGTAAAACATAGCAACCATCCATACAAACCGTTGCAATCAATCAAATCACTGTTATATATACTGTGTTGAAACAGACGGACTATACAAAAAGAAGAAGAAGAAGAAAATAAACACAAACAGGTCACAGGCATCTACATATATTATTTTTGGATGCATCGTTGATGCTGATTCTATAGTTAGCACTAGGAATGAAATTGCCTAATTAGACCCCCATAAATGCCCGACATTGGTTCTCCCAGTGCTCTTTCGACTGCCGAAGCCTCTCTATTCTTTCTGTCTGAAGCCGCTCCTCCCAATATTCCCTGCAGCTGTTCAAAATATGTGTGTTCAGTTTTTCATTTAATTCTGATTCAAATGTCTTCTTAAACATGAGGTTTAACTTCCAAATGGCCTATACCTTCTGCTCAATAGAATATTAAGCTCGTCCAGGTGTACAACACCTCCATAAACTCTGGCCTGCAAATCAACAGAAAGGAATTACCTTGTATTGCCAACAAGTAATGCTACACACTATAATCTCATCCTATTTTGATCATACTTAAATAGTATGTGGCACATTTATCACTATTAGATGATAAAGAAGCATGCAATAAATGATCATTTAATAGTAATAAATGTACTACATCATAATTAGTGGGATGAAAGTGGGATGATAGAATGGTGTATAGAATTTTCCATTGCCAAAAGGTGAAGAGTTTATATTTTTATAGCACTTGAGGTAGAGAAGCCAAAAAGATGAAGATTGTGTAAATTCTATATGTTCAGTTCTGTTTTATTTTTTATTTTTTCTCCTGGTGAAACGAAAGAACTACTTGATACATATCTGCATCTTGTCACCCTGCGACGACATTATCATCAACAGAGAGAGCTGTCCCACAATCCAAGAGACTGAAATATGGTAACTTACCTCTCGGCAAAGAGGGCATTTGGCTTTAGATTCTGCTGCCTTTAGTCCATCCACAATAGTCACTCCTGCAGCTGAGCAAGCACACATGTAGCAGAATATATGGCCACATGTGAGGGAAACCGCATCAAAGACTGTGTCCTGTTACCAAAAAAAGAAAAAAAAAATAACAATCGAATAAGGGTCCATGGAGGTGAACTCAATGAAGTACCATCAAGACACAGTCAATAATTGCGCTTGTTATTGAGATTGGCAAACAGATAACGTTTCTGGTCCTATAATCTGAAATGCTCTATGTTTTATACTGATAAAATATGATTCTTGAATACTATTGGAGGGAGCAGATTCAGACTATGGAAGTCTGACTTCTAAAAACTGACAATATGCAAGGTCTAGAGTGAAATTAGAAACTAGATTGTGGTCAAGCAATTTTATGATTCTTTTTTTGTCATTTCTAGACCAATCTCAATAGATCTTTTAATTCTGCAAGTGGATGTTTTATGTTATTAGATGTCCTATTTGCACAAGAACATGTACCATGCACATCCACAAAGCCCAGAGATTCCATCGATGTCCTTAATGTAGTTTAGTTTGCACAAGTCCTCAGCAAAATGAAAGCTGGAAACTTACCAAGCATATAGAACAAGTCAAATCGAGATCGACTTTGACTGAATCAAAGAGCTCACAAGTAAGTGAAGGTTTGCCATCATTAAATGTGAGGTTGCAGCCCTCAAACAATGTTGGTGCCTTCCTAGATTTGATCTTGCTTTCCCTTAGATTGATGTGGAAAGCCATGAGCTCACAGAGCCAGGGACTCTGAAGAATTTCAATATGCATGCTTTGTGCTTGTGACTTGAAGGCCTGGCCTTGCTTGGAGTAATGAATCTGAGGTCAAAATGAAAAAAAATTCAAGCAAATTCATTAAAGGAAAACCAAATATTATCAAATCGTGTGGTTTAACATTCATTTCAAAAAGTGGGATAGATATACTTTATCATATTTCTTCAGAATTTTTCTTATTGCAATGGCATTGATCAGTGCATAAGTAACAAGGTCCTTTCCTTCTTGGATTAAGGTGCCATGATTCTTTTGTAGCTTGCCTTTGAACCAAATAATGTACTTCCGAAAGCCAGAAGCAAGATGCAACTCAAGCAATTTCTGCGCACGCTCATTGAAGCAACCTACTACTGCAGACATTTCCTTGAGAAGAGAAGGAAAGAAGGTTCCATCGCACACTACACACATCGGATAGAACAATCTAAACGTTTAAAGTTCTTGTCCAGTATATTTTTATCTCGAAATCTAGATCAGTGGTAATCTACCAAAAATGATAAAAAACAGAAGCTATTGGCATATCATGGCACTTGGATCAATCCTCAGTAAAAGAAAAAAAAAAATAACCAAGTCTCATTTCAAATGCATTGAGAATGAACATGATAATTGCAGAATTATAACGTACAAAGTACCACTGCTTTCATTACGACAAAAAACTCCCCCCCTACAGACGAAGGTAATATTTCAAAATTAGATTACGCCCGTTTGGATACATAAATGATTTCATTTCATCTCATTTCACCGTTATAATATTTTCAAATTCTTACAAAAAATATAATAAACAATTCAACTTTTTTAAATCCCAAAATAATAATAATATTATTAAAAAATAATATTCTAATAATATTTTATTCAATTTTCATCTCAAACCATCTCATCTCATTTCACTATCCAAACGGGCCATATATTAGAGTCTGCAGGTATCGTCTCGACGTCTACTGCAATCGATTATTGTTCTGATAACTCGGCTCCAAAATATCTATTACCTTCAAAATAGCTTTGAAATGGAAAAATAAAGCTACTTTTCATGATTGAGTTTGGTAGTATGAGTTATAAAGGATCTATAAAAAAAGAACATTGAGCCAGAGAAAGAGATCGTGAAGAAAACGTTGAAGATGCATCATATAGAACCAAGGAATCATTCAATCATACATCATTTGGGTTTTATCTAAAAAAAAGGCAGGAAAAAAAGTGTTAATGGAATTATTTCAGACAAAACATTTGCAACAGATAACATTGGTAAAATTCCTTCAATAAGGAAAAAAAATAAGAGAGAGCGAGTAAAAATTACTTGATCTGAGCACATAACAAAATCCAACAGATTTACCAAAAAGCCAATCTAGATTAGGGAACTGCACAAGAACCCAAACAAACTAGAAAATATGAGATCAATATTTAAAACTGTTGGTTGTTTTTCAAATTACCTGGGCAATGGTCAGGACATGTTTGGCTGTCATGAACCCCGTCAATGCCATTGCCAGACTGAAGATCGCTCCGGCAATTCTTCAACATCTTCTTTAGCTTCTTGAAGCCAAGCCCAGGCAGTTTTTTATCCTGGCCTTGCATGTACTCCTGGTATTTTTTGCAAAACTTCATCTTTCACCAAACACTGTAATTCGTTCTCTTGCTTTCTTCAAGATCAATGTTTCACATAATTCAAAAAACGAAAAACAAAAGGTGGTAAATCAAGATTGAGCTTGGTAAGATGAACATAACCCAACTAAGTCTGAAAGTGAATCCTTCAGTTTTTGTCTGGCGCTCTCTGCCCCTTCAGGTGGTTCGCTCTCTCTCTCTCTCTTCTCTCTCTCTGTGGGATGATACGTAACGGTTCGAGTCTGGGCTAAGTGACAAAGTATTTAAAGGACAAGGAACAAATCCCAGAGAAAAAGTCAATTTACGGCAGTTTCTCGTTTTAACTTAACCCACATTTTACCGTGAGTTGTTATAGGAAAGGAAAATGATTTGGGTAGGAGTGGATGCAAATTTATAAATAAATAAAAAAAAAGGTCTTTTATTTATTTATTTATTTTTATTATATATCTTATTTTTTTCAAAGAGTTTGTCCGTAACTTACTTTCAAAAAGACATGTATCTACTAATACTCTAGTTGTTAAGATATTTTCTACGAGACTATAGTACTTGTATGGTGATATATGGGTAATCCTACTGAGAACGATTATGAATCGATGAGATTTGATTGATAAATGTAAATGCATTTTTTTCCCTTTTATTTCAATCATTTTTTATATATCTTTAAATATTTTTAAAAAATATCAATTTATTAATAGTCACTTCCTTAATCCTTAAGTAAGAAAAAATTAAAAATTAAAAATTCAATCGATCACTTTTATCTGTTCAAGTATCATTTTCCATGATATACATATATATATATATCATTAAATGTCATAATTCTTATACCGTGTCATCTTGTTGTGATAGGATGTATTTATCACTCTATTCATAATATTTAATAAATTTTTATAATTAAAAATGTAATGTTGTTTTTTGGGAAAGATGTGCTAATATACGTTAAAGGAAATTATGGACAGACATTCATTGTAAAAATAGACTGAAAGTCTCTGATCATTTAAATTGGACAAGGTTCTAAAACTATACATATCCCATGGCATGGCAAAGGGGGTGATCCACCAAGACTTTCAATGGCAAATCTTGATATTTTCATTTCAAGAAGTTCGAATTTTGATTAAAACTATAGCATTTTTCGTTTGAGAATTGACTATCTTTTAATGTTGTGTCTAAATTTTATAACCTAAAGAGACGCATAAGCAAGTCCTAAAATATTTATACTTGTCTGAATGATTTTTGAAACAAAATATTATCTGCTAGTCTCGGAGCATGGGACGTACTGTTACTTCTATTAATATTACTTGCATAAATATTAATTTTAAATAACATAATTTGATAAGATTCCTACGTGTCTATGCTCTAAGACTATTTAATAATTTGTTAAAAATCTAAATATTGATCTAAAAGTCTTAAGACTGTTGGATACTAATTTGATTAAGCATTTAACCCTCAAGATCATAACATTTCACCACGCTTTCGAATCCGACGTTCATGGCCGCTCACTCTATCGACGCTAACCCGGTAATAGTCATTTCCCTTTTGGCAGCTTCACTTATCAATATTCAATTACTTAACATCATGCTCATACATAGTACCAACCTATAAGTCGCTCCTTCCATGACTTGAATTCATGACGTGGTCTCTGCTCTGATACTAATTGTTAAAGACCCAACCATAGATCCAAAAGTTCTAGGACTGTTAGATACTAATTTGATTAAGCCTTTAACCCTCAAAATTATAACATAATTTATATCTTTTAGATAATATATTTAGTACTCAATAAATTTTATAAAATTCATATAATAATTCGATTTTTTAATTTTATTTTCTCAGTGCAAAATTTCCTATTTGTTACATATAAATAAGCAATGATAAGGTTTCTTAAAAATAACATACATGCATATACCCAATATAAATCTTTAGGAGACCGGTTTCTATACAACTTTTTATATATAGAAAAAGGCTTGATATACACATAAATACTACAAATATAATTATACACACTAATGTGTCAGTCATTTTTGTTCCGAGTTGAATTTATTAATTAGTTTTTTGCTTAAGTCAAGCTTAATATTTTCGTTACCAAATCTATGAGGCTCCAAAAATGTTTCATCTCATCTTATTTCATCATTATAACTTTCTCAAATTTCCACGCAAAATATAATAAATAATTCAATTTTTTAAATCTCAAAATAATAATAATATTAAAAAATAATATTCTAACAATATTTTTTATTATATTTTGCGTGGAAATTTGAGAATAACAATATTTTTTTAACTTTCATTTAAAACCATCTCATCTCATCTCTAAATATAAAGTAGCTTCTTGCCTTTTTATTAGTGTAGATGTAGTAGTTCATGAGTAATGCTACAAACTACACCACCATTTTACTTTTATCACACTATATACAATGTGGCATTTTTATTTTTTATAAAGAAAGATTTAAAGGTTAATGGACAATGTCTACTCATTATTGTGTGATAAATGTGAGATAGAAATGTGGTACGTAGAATTTTTCGTAATTTGTATATTAAAGAATAATGGGATTCATACTATTCTTTTTACAACTTTTTAAATAACTAAACAATGTGATAGAGTTAATAAAAAAAAATGGTGAAAATAAGTTATGTATATTAATTAATAGAGAAAAGCTACCAGCCAGATAGGTTTGAAACCCATTTTCACACCAACCACTAACAAAATGCCATGTAGACATTTTAAGATAAGAAACTCTACACCCGCATGCACTCGACGTCATCTCCTTCTTTCTCTTCCTCTCCATCTCCCATCTGCGTTCGTCATGCCAACCCTCTCCTTTCTCTCTCCCTCTCCCTTCCTCTCCTCGACAGAAGTCTCACTCCACGTGACGCCGATGGAAGCCCTGATGCCGACAAGTATGAAGACATCCTGCCTCGAGCTTTTCTCAAAATGAAAATGTATTAGTTAACCAAAAGTAAAGACAAGTATGAAGAAATACGTTGGCTACATTGTACAAACAGTTACTGGTTTCTCTCCCTAGCTATCATGTGTACATGTTTTTTTTTTTTTTTTTTTAATTCATTCACTCTAAACCCATTTAAGTTGCTGCCTGCATATAGGTTATGAATCTGAAAAGGATTGAAAAAGATATGAAGGGCGGAGCTTCTCTCCTAGCCATCATTAGTACATGTTTTCACAGGACGGGAAGAGATAAAAGCAAACGTATGCTATTGGGCCAACGCTCACGCGGAAAGTCATCCACACGGATCCGTGCCACGTGAGTATGACGGCGATGTCCAAACATCATTTTCTAGCTGCTTCTCTTATGGCTCACAGCTAATCAACGAGATAAGCTTAAAACTTAAATTGCATCATCCTCGTCTTTGCATTCTCACGCGCAGATTTATCTGTTCATCGGACACTTTCAACGAACTGTGTAATAAACAGTAAGATGCGTTTGAATTTGAGATGAGATGAGATGAGATGAGAGCTGTGCTACTCATCAGCCTCATATGTTGGACACCTACTTAAAAATATATTATATCTTTTTATCTTATTTTACTTACAAATATGTTTGGAATCATTTTTATTACATGGGTAAAAAAATAAAATAATATGTTTTTAAGTGAGTGTGTAAAGTGTGAGGCTTATATCTATAATTTTTCTTTTAGATAAAAGTTAAAAGTTGAATAAATATTATTATAATATTTTTTTAATATTATTATTATTTTGGTATTTGAAAAAGTTAAATTATTTATTATATTTTATGTATAAATTTAAAAAAATTATAATGATAAGATGAGATAAGATGAAACGAGATGAAATATTTTTTTGGCTTAACTCATCAATGTTTATAATGGAAATGATTGTTGTCCAGAGGATGCGTCCCGAGGGATGGGTCATTATTAGGTCCAATGTTTTTTTTTAATTTAGTGATTAAGAAAATATTTTTTAAATATTTAATAATATAAAAAATAAATAAAAAAAATAAAAAAAATTTAAATAGCTTTATCGAAACCTATCATCGAGCTGCACCTTGATGAGTGAAACACCACTCATGTTGTAAAAGGTTAGAGTTTTTGTATTAATGACTGAGTTTTTAATAATTGGTATGATCAGAGTAAAGCAAAGGTTAGTTATGGAGGGTAGAATTTATAGGTTTTATTAAAATACCTTGAAATTCTGTATAAATATGATATTAAGTTATTGAGAATTAATAGATGAGTGAAACCGTTAAAAAAGAAAAGACTGCTGTCGATAGAGTGAGCCGATCAATGTTAACATCGAATTTAGAAATGAGAAATGATACTTGCAGTCGTGAGTGTGTAAGTACTGTGCAATCGTTTTGAAAAAAAGTGAATAAATATGAGACCCACATGAAAAGAAATTAATTTTTTAATAGTGGATTCCACTTTTTTTCAAAGTGACTACACGACATTTACGCATTCTACAATTATATGTAGTATTACTTTTAGAAATATGGTGGAATGTTTTGATCATTTAACTAAATTAATATTAAAAAATTATAAAACCTTTAAATCTTAACGGTTGGGTTCTAACATTCAAACATGAGCATTCATTTCTTTTTTCTTTGATGTGAATTCGTCCGTTTTCCTAGCATTTTACATTTGGAAACTATGAAGACCTATATATACCGTTTGGTTTCAATTTTATCCAAAATGAACACCTGTATTTTAATCGGATCAACGACGCAACATGGGATCGATACATTGCCACGCGTTAAGTAGGAAATTCGCCACGTACATTTTGGTTGGTTGGTGAGACTTTTCTTTCTAATTTACTTGTCTGGTGGGTCACAGCAAACTAGCAAAGCGTAGACGGTTACGATACGTAAGAAGCCATTATGACTATGAGCCTCTAATGAATCAGATACCACCTGGATGCACGTAGAGCCGTCTTCTGCATTCTCATTGGTCTACCTAAATTAGATTTTTAACCATTTGGTTAAAATAATTAAATAAAATGCAATGCACCTCAGTGTCCTCAAATTAGGGCCATCATCTATTATATATTTGGAGATTAATAATGAAAAATCCTTTTATTATTATTTTATTATTATTTTTAATCTTAAAAAGGAAAAAAAAAACTCCTCCGAGACTATTTTTCAGTATCAAGACAAATAGAAATGATTAAATTTCATTCTATCGACTTAAATTTTTATGACAAGTAGTGATTTTATATAATATTATAATAGAAGAGTAATGATATACCCATAACATTTTGTACAATATATTGTATAATAATATGTTAAATGAGAGGTATTTTTATAAAATTATGTTATTTTAACACATTGTTGTACAATATATTATATAAAATATCGTGGATAAATCATTTTCCTTCCCAAAATGTTTTTCAAATTGGTAGCAAGCAACCCAAAAAAAAGGAGTACAGATACAGTAGGATAGTACTTAAAATCCACGATTGATATGATCATGTCCAACAGAAAATCGAATTTTTTTATTTTTTTAATTTTTTTTTGTTTCGTTATTGTGGTATTCGCCAACCCCACCTGGATTTTCTGTTTCTCTAACTACAGTACTCATGTTGAAAGGAGACAGAAATGCATGCAATATTTTTGCTTTTGCACTCTAGCCGAGAGAGAGAGATCAGGTCAACACGATGCACTTGTGAAATGAAGGATAAGGTGGGTAGCACTGGTGGCCGGTGAATATACATCGGTCATTGGCTGCATGCATGATCGATATTGGTTTCTGCAATTAACTGCGTGGTGTTTTTTCCAAGAGAAATACTACTTTGCCGTCTGAAATCTACCGCTCAAGTGTATCGCTTATTATTTTAATTTTTTTTATTTAATAATTAAGAAAATAATTTTAAATATATTAATACATTTTTTTATTTTTTAAAAATATTTACATATATTAAAAAATATGAAAAAAATAAAAAATAAACTAACCGTATAAATAAACGGTATTACTCGTACGACAGATTAACACCACTCTTTTTCCAATGGAATATATGATTCATGTGAAGGCAGTGAATAGTAGGAGCTGTCACAAGTCACGTACGTTCATATACATATAATAAAGTATTTTTTTCTTCTTCTGTTTCTTTGTATAATGAAGATCATTATATATATTAATTTCCAAAGATGTGTGTGGTTACAAATCCTTCCAAATCCAAACTACTCCACCAGGAGCTTGGCTTCAAAAGCTCATTATTAATGAGACACCAGAAAATAAAAATTAAAGGAGGCCATGCATGCATGGTTGATATAAATATATATATATATATATATAATTCATATATATATATATATATTCCAAATGTATGATTGCTCGTTGTAGTCAATATATAAAGAATAAATCTAGATAGAAGTCATTATTGGGAACATCCATTTTGCACACATGATGTAGTATCATCTAGACCACACATCTCTCCAAGTGAGTGTTGAGAACAATCAACTAGAAGCAGTCACGCAATGAGTGCAAAGTATGCACTGCTATAATGGTTTCTCTCTAGCATTACCCATATATAAATTCCTTCAACTTGGATCAATGAGATCAGACCAAAGAACAAAAGTAGGATTCTATTTATCACTATTTAAAAAGCATAAAAAGGGTAGAATTATTAATAGATAGTGGTAAGACCACTAAGCTTTGTCGTGCTACCACCCACTCAAGTACATTATTACTCCATAAATTCAAAACTACTATTGGAATATTATATTTTCTTGGTGTTTTGATCTATTTTTTGTTCAGTTCTCAAATTTTAATTGAATAAAAAAATATTTCTTTAGCTGATTTTTCTTTTAAAAGCATTCGAAAAAATTTAAAAAAAAAAAGGAAAAAAAAAGAAAAGATATTCGGTCATTTGTCATGTGCCATGATCCAAATCTAAAAGCAACTAATATATAGCTGGAAACTAGTGCTACCTTAAATTATTGCTCCCAGATTATGGATTAGTGGCACCCCATAGTCATACACTCATACATACCAACTCTCAGTTTTTTGACTGTTTTGAGAGGCTGAGAAGCAGAAGCAAGATTCGATTTTTGTACATCAAATTTCATTGCAACATCTGATGACCTTCCAATTGCAGTAAGCAGTGGCCCATTTGAATTTGACTGAAACCATGCACCCAAATTCCAATAGGGTGAGGCAATCCACTTAAAAGCAACCTCTAATAGCTCTTGCACTTGTAGTGATTGGGCTTTCCCCTGTATATCCATTGTTAATTTATGATTTGCCTTGAAATAAAGGTCTATTATAAGACTAATTTACTGCACAAGTTCTGTATTGTTTGATTGAGAAATGATATCCGTACTCATAAGGTATGTAAGTATCGCATATTTTTTTTAAAAAAAGTTAGTAAATGTGAGATCCATATGAAAAAATTAATTTTTTAATGGTAGATCTCACTCATTTTCAAAAAGAGTACATGACGTTTGTACAAAATCCATGACTGTATCTAGCATCACTTTCAAATTAATATGATTTTGGCCATTTTCAACATACCGATTTCTTTCTTAAAAAAAAAAAAAAAAAAAACCCCATTTCATGAATGTTTGATTAAGGATGAAAAAACTCATTTGCAGCAAAAGATGGTTGTTTTGAAACATACCCATATTTCATTGCTTAGACTTAAGAGTACGAATACCAACCCATTTCCCACTTTGGCCATCATTACGTCCAAACTTTTGCTATAAAAAAGGTCTTCTCTGCCCACACCCATTGTTTTGTTGCACTTTTTCTTTCTTAATGGATGGATGGTAGTGGTAATCAAGGATTCCACGCATTGTATATTAACAATGGCATTGAAAAGGCATCATTGCTGCCGGAACTAAAGCATAGGTGGAAGACGTACTAGCTGATGCCATTAGGCATAGCCGCATAAGATAACGTTTTCTTATCTTATTTAAGAAAACAAAGAAAGTGAAAAGTGTTTAAATATAAGATAATAACGAAAATGATTTGTACCGTTTTAGAGTACAAGCAAACACTCCAAAGAGGTAATACAAAACAAGAACTATGAAACAATAAAATGTTTAAAATGGCCTGTCTCATATTTCTGGACAACGAGCGAATAGCGTTTTGATATTGAACTGAGTTGAGTTGAGTTGAGTTGAGTTGAGTTGATAAAATATTGTTAGAATATTATTGTTTATTATTATTATTATTATTTTAAGATTTGAAAAAGTTGAATTATTTATTATATTTTGTGTTGAGATTTTAAAAAGTTGTAATGATGAGTTGAGATGAATTTAGTTTCCAAACGAAGACCATTCAAGTGATTTTTAGTGCAATTCTATGCAAGATTATCGTTGAACATCAGAATGAGAAAGATGCTGTTAAACATCAAATACAGGTTGTCGGGAAGAGAAGCATAAAAATTCTGGAAAATCAGGACGCAGAAAGGCCATTGTATTTGTGGTATAAGGAGTTGAGGGTGCATGTTCCATAGCAGTCAAATGGGTGTCTGATTAGGGTGACCAGTGCAGCAGGACATTGGCAATTTCCCCAAGGGAGAGAGCAGACTCATCTCACTGAGTTACTCTTAAACCATCAAACTTGGATCTATCTCGGATACCCATATGACATGTTGAAGGAATTGATGTGGGTGACGTTTGATGTGCCAAGTAATTAGTGGATGTTTATCGATCCCAGCTTTCACCCCATAATGGGCCTCTATGTTGGGGTTTTTGGTGTTTTTGTCAACAAAATCAGGACGCAGAAAGGCCATTGTATTTGGGTCTTGTAGCCCATGGATCCAATTTACCCCCAATGGACCAAAAAGAAATGGGACGAAATGCCTTCCCAAATCCTAACTACTTGTTTCAGAAGTATGTCTACATGGTCCTTCCTCTTGCAGCAGATGGCATGAGATTCGAAAACGCACAAATCTGTTTGTTTGCCAGGAAAAATTGAGTGTTAGAAAAAGAAAAAGAAAAAGAAGAGGGGGAGATAGAGTTGAACACAAAGAAGCAGCTGAACTATGAGTTGAAATACTATGCTTCCCACACTCCTTTCAGTGGCACTAAGGCTTGGTTTGAATAATGAAAGCCATCCATCTCATCTTACTATCAAAATACCATTAATACAAACACATTTCAATTTTTATCTAATAATTACTTAATCATTACAATTTTTTCAAACTTTCAAATAAAACATAAAAAAATTTCAATTTTTTCAAGTCTTAAAATAAAAATTATATTTTAACAATATTTAACTTTATAATATTTTTATTCAACTTTTTTTATATCTTCTTTTCCAAAACTTCATAAAATATTTTCACTCAAACAATTACTAACTCATCACATATCAAATATCTCACTATCAGACTATCTCAACTTAACTCATTATACAAACCCGTTTAGTATCAAAATGAGGTGTTGGGCTTACTTTTAGGTTTGTTCATCTGAGAGGAAATGAACTGATGAATTAGCTCTAGGCAATCGGTATTTGCAGCTGGTTATGGAGAGTATTATGCCAATAAGCTCCACGACAAGAACATTAAATAACACAAAATTATCAAAAACAAAAGTTAATATTGTCGTACTGAGCCGAAGTTATTTTCTTTTTAATTATTATATTTTTTCTGTCATTGTGGTATTAATAATTACGAAAGGATGCTGATTCGAAGCTGAGTTGGCAGAAAGCTCTTGGAACGCACTCGAATAATCAATCGGAAACGATGCTGAGGTAGTGGTAGCCGTAGAAAGTTCTTCGAACGCACGCGAATCATCGAACCAAGTATTTTAATACGCGAATCTGATCTGGTAACGCCCACAGGTTTTGATGCTCCCGTAATTCGTAAATGCAATCATCTTCCTCCACTTCTCTTCTATAAAATCAAATCAAAGCTGACCATTTTCGTTGACTCGCAGTTCTTCAATAACGACAACGACAACAAAAACAAGCTCGATCAGTGACCAATTCCCTGCAATGGCGAGCGCCGAGAAGCAACCGATGGTGGTCGGGATCGACGACAGCGAGCACAGTTCGTACGCTCTGGAGTGGACTCTGGATCACTTCTTCGTCCCCTGTTCTGCCAACCCTCCTTTCAAGCTCATCCTCGTCCACGCCAAACCCAGTCCTTCTTCTGCCGTCGGCTTCGCCGGTCCTGGTAAGCACTCTCACTCACCACGAATCTTTTTGCGTGTTTACGAATTACCTCGTTACGTGTTCCTAGTTGGGATTTTTCATATGTGATTTATTGACTGAGAGGCGGATTTCTTATTATTTCGGGAAATTGTAGGAGCGGCCGAGGTTTTGCCCTTTGTGGAGGCCGATTTGAAGAAGACCGCTGCCCGGGTCGTTGAAAAGGCCAAGGAACTCTGCACCAGTAAATCGGTAATCTGTTTTCTTCTTTCGCTAGGATATGCTAATCTGTTATTTGCGTTTCAATTCATTGTTGAACAACATTGATTAGTGATTATCCAACTAGGTATTACATATATATCTGGTGGAGTAGGGATAGAGAGTGGGGACCTAGACGCCTTGTGTTTGTGTGCATGCTGATGCACAGTCATGTGAACTGATGGGAGTTTCACCAGTATTAGGTTCCAATTAACCAAACAAAGAGTTTTATATTTGAATACACATTGGGAACCCACAAAAATTGAGGGAAATAACTCATAAAATGGTTGAATTGAGACTGGATGTGGTGGCTACAGATTGGGATTGATTAGATGCTTTTGAGTGACTATAAAACATTTTTTAGACATCAAGATAGAGGATTTCGGTGATTGTTCACTCTCTAACTGGATACTGTAAGATTCTTTGCATGTTAGGAAGATCAATATGTTTATATTTTATACTGGAATTGATCAAACACTAATGATTAAGCTAAATTCCTCATCCTTTGAGGCTTTGATTAGGAAAGTCAATAATCTACTCTCAAAACAATTAGGAGACTAATTCTTAAAGAAAAATTCTCGGGATCAGCCACTATTTGGCAGCAGCCACTACACACCATAGCAAAATTACCAATTTATCCCTGTAACAAAACTCACGCGTCCCTCAGATTCTTCCCATTTGAATCTCATCCCCCGCGTTCCTTCCCAGCAAATTTCCTCTCCCCCATCCCTAGCGTTCCTTCTGTCCTCCCACCAACACCCCCTCGTCTCGCCTATCCTCTCCCCACCTCCACTTTCCTGCACTCTGATCTGGGCATAGTGGTATTGCCGAGGTTGCACACGGTGGCTCGTCGAGGAGCTTGGGCCATGGGTCTCAAACAAGAGAAATGGAGAGGGGGAGATAAGGGAGGCATGGCTGAGCATGGAGGGCTGAGGGAGGTGCGGTGGCGTTGGTAGTGGCGAGGGGAAGGCGACACGGTGGTTGGAGGGCGGCGGATCTAGGCCAAATGGGTGGAGAAACCCATGGAAGAGTGAGGGTGTGTGAGGGGTAGATTGGGGCTATGGGTGGCTGGGGTAGGTCGATGGTGGCCAGTGGAGGCTCGAGGTGGCGGTTGGAAGCCGTGGGTGGAGGCGTACGGCGGGCTAAGGTGAAGAACCCTTATATGAGTGAAACCCATTTCGGGAAAGAGAGGGAGAGGGCTGCCGTGCTATGGATGCTCGATGGTGGCTAGGGGGGAGGTCAAGGGCTTGGTGGTGCTCGACGGTGGGGCTGGAGGCTGACGACGGCAGCGGTACACCTAGGAGAACCCATTTCAGGTTGAGATAGGGGGCTGCACATGTGGGCTTCTGTGGAGGTTTGAAGGTGGCTGGAGGTGGCTAACGTGAGGGGGAGCCGATGGTGGTGGCCGGTGACATTGCAAGTGGCGCACAATGGGGCTGGGTGAGGCGGTGAGCTGAGAGAGGGAATCGGGTAGGGGGGAGGGGGAACCCATTTTTGAAACGTGATTTTGTTTTTTTTAAAAAAAAGGCATGTAAGGTGTGCTATAGATCAGCCGTGAACAATGACTGATCCGTAGAAAAACTCATTCTTAAATGAGCTTACAATTAGGAAACCTAACCTTCTTCAAGACCGAAGCAAAGGTACTTCTGATGAATTAAAGATGCCAAAGCATCTTCTTTTAACATCTTAGCTGGGTTGTATGTAGGTGCACGACGTGATAGTGGAGGTGGCGGAAGGAGATGCTAGAAATGTTCTTTGTGAGGCTGTGGAGAAACACCATGCATCCATTTTGGTTGTTGGCAGTCATGGCTATGGAGCTATTAAAAGGTACTGATCTCAGCCCTTTTCTCTCACTCATGCTTTCATGGTTTCCTTTATTATTTTCCTTGGCATGTTTTCGTATTGAGTAATGCTATATACAGTCATGGAATGCGCAAACGCCGTGCAGTCGCTTTGAAAAAAAGTGAGGTCTACTATTAAAAAATTAATTTCTTTTCATGTGGGTCTTATATTTATTTATTTTTTTCAAAGCGACTGCACGGCGACTGCATACTCACGACTGTAAGTATCATTTCTCTTTCGTATTTGCCAATCCCTAAATTATAAGGAAGTTAACTTGTAAACTCTCGGTATTTATTTTATGCCATTAGTATTAGTATGATATCTATTTTTGAAGCCATGCCATGCCTGTAACAAGCAAGAACTCATCATAAGTTTACCATCTGTGATTCACTGTTTATTCGTTGGAGACTTGCACCGATGGAAATAATATGTTTTGGTCTCTCGTGCAAATGTTAACAATCCATTTTGTTTTCTTATGCAGGGCTGTTTTAGGCAGTGTCAGTGACTATTGTTCTCATCATGCTCACTGTACTGTGATGATTGTGAAGAAGCCCAAAATCAAACACTGAGCTTACATTACCTATTTCACGTGCTAATGCACGTACAGAAATTAAATCAGCCGAGTAGTTGTCTATGTAATAAATTTGATCATTGCACATAATGTCGTCGTCAGTCGTCTTTTTTTTTCTTTCCTGCGGTCTCCACATCTGATCTCAAATATGGCATGTAAACTCAACTTTGAATAACAAGTTTATATATGCATGCAGTGTTGCATTTGCTGTTGCCTGATTTTTATCAATTTCGTCCCAGTTGATGTGAATGGGGGAAGTTGGGAATTCCGAAATCCGAATACTCATATATATTCGAAATTTTGATCGAGTTCGTCATTAATGTCGTCAGCCTGCTTTTTGTCAATTTGCATTTGAAAAGCTAGCATCCGATAAATGCTAAAAAGAATAAAAGTTGACAGCAGAGATAAAATTCAGGCCACATTAAATGAGGCAAAGCATTTGATTTTTTGTCTAAAGTATATCTAAAACAAAAGTTAAATTTAATGTACATTGTAGATGAATTAAATATTTTTTTATTATTACTTTTGGCACATTCTCTCTTCTCTTGACGTTTCCTATCCCAAATATAATTCCGTTAATTTCCCTCTAAAAAAACTAGAAACTCTATTCCTTCTGTACATGACCTTTGTTCGACCAAGGAGCCCCACTACCACACCACCAACCCAAGTCTCATCGACAATAACGGCACTGCACCACCACACTCCAACTCTAAGGACTGGAAATCGCCGAGTTGACTCAGAACCAGGTAAACCCCTCTTTCTCTTGCAGACTCCTTGGTCCTTCTGCCCCTGCTTTCGATTCCTTTTCCTCTAATCTCCTACATCTTTTGGTCCAGTGGGTTTGTCTGTTGTGGGAGCCTTGGCATTTGGATCAATGTTTTAAATTTCATACCGTACCGGCCGGTATGGCCAAAATTTTTCGTTTCGGTCGTCCGGCCGGTACAAGTACTATATATGTTCCATACCGGCTAAAATACCGGCTGGTACCGGCCATACCGGACTAAATTTCGGCCTGTACCGGCCTATATTCCGGCCGATATTTCGGCCTGTGTTTTTTTTTTTTTTTTTCATTTTTTCAAACTACAAACTTATTTTTTAACCCCTAATTCAGACTAGACTATTTATAATTTTTATATATATGTATTTATATATAATTTATTTATATATAAACTATTATTTTAGAATATAATTTCTATATATATTTATATATATAATTTATTTATATATCGACTATCCCGAAACATTATCCTAAAACGCTATCCCGAAACGGTACCGGTATCGAAATATTTCGTTCCAGTACCTTGACCGGTATGACGTCCGGTACAGTATTCAAAACATTAATTTGGATACCTAACCTTGCAGCTTGGGTTCAAGCCGTTTCTCAAGAAAGCTCAAGAAACCCTCGAAAAATCTGACCCCCCTTCTCTTCCCTCCCAATAAATTACGACCATCTTAAATATATTTTTTTTGGTTCTTTCTTCCCTTTTTTGTGCTATACTTAACTAAGGTCTTTTCGGATTAAGAGGAAACTAGAGAGAAAGCAAAAAACCAAAAACTTGAGGGGATTCTGAGTGTAAGAGAGGCTTTCAAGGTTAGGGTTATAAATGAACCAGTTTGTTTGATAGCCTGCTCGGTTAAACTCGAATCGAATTCGATTCGTGAAAAAAAAAATCGTTTGTGAAAACAGATACCCGCTCGATTTTTAAATGACACATACCCAACAAACTCAACTCGACTCGACTAAGGCTCATTAAGGCCCGCTCGTTTATGCTCGAGTCGACTCGATTAAAACTCATTCATATATTGATAAATATATACATACACCTATGTATATATACATATACATATATATATATATATGATTTAGCTAAATATAAGCATTCCACTTTTGTAATTAAAATATATAATATGTAATCTAATTACTTATGTCTATATAGTGAATATACTACATATGTATATTTTATAATTTGTATAATATTTAATCAATAAAATTTAATAATTTCATATACTAGTATATGGAAACCATATATGAAATAGATATATGCTATCATATTAAGTGTATGTATTAATAATATATGTAGGCATATAATATATTATTATTTTAGATAAATATCAATGAGTTAGATATTAATTATTTACATTTTTTAAAAAATTTTATAATTCAATAGAGGTTCTACTTGTTAGTTGTATAAATTCAATATTAGATCTTTTATTTTATTTATTTATTAATTATTAAATCTTATTCAAAAAATAAAAAAAAATAAACAATTCAGGCTCGAACTCGGCTCAACTTGAACTTGTTTGTGGGACGAGCTCGAGCTCAAGTTGAGAATTTAGCTTATCAAGTCGAGCTTGAACAAAGAATAAAAAAATATCTCGAGCTCGAGCTAAAGTATTTTGAGTCGAGCCGAGCTCGCAAGCTAAAGACCGACTTAACTCGGCTCGATTCAACCATTTTCAAGGTATAAGGAAAACAATCATAAAGTCTTTAAAGTTTCACGCAGATCGAAGTTTCCTATACATTTTACTGAAAATTTCTATTTTTTTTCTCCCTTCTCTCTCGCTTTCTCGCCAGCCAAATGGTAAAGTTCTCTAACTCCCTGTCCGAGTATTTCATTTGAGATGTTGTGCTGGAAATGTGTCATTTGTAAATTGCTCGAGATTTTGATGTTTTTTCATCCTAATTCCATGATTGAAATGTGATTTTCTCTCTTGCTCTAATTTTGTTGTTGAACTTCAATATCAGCTTTCAGTGAGGAGTTTTTTAACTAAGGGAATATGAGTGTGCGCACACAAATGTGTGCTTTTGAAAAGATCGGCAGTGGCATTTGCATGACTAATTGACTAATTTTTTTGATATGGTTACAAATAATTTTCTTCTCCTCTGGTGAATGTTCTTTCTCCGGCAAGTTTCCAGAAGGAAAATAGACAGCAAGGAAAGTGAGAAGGAATGCGGCACGGTTCATTAGAATTGATGGAGTTTTGTATAAGAAGGGTTTCACGACTCCCTTGCTAAGGTGCATCTCACCTGAGGAAGCACAGTATGTCCTGGCAGAGACACACGAGGGCATCTGTAGAAATCACTCGGGTGGGAAGGCCTTAGCAAGAAAAGTTCTTAAGGTAGGATACTATTGGCTCAATGCTTTAAGGGATGCTAAGATTTTCGCAAAAAAGTGTACTCAATGCCAGGTCTACGCCCCGGTCCCACACTGTCTGCCAGAGAAACTACTATCTATCATTGCCCCATGGTCGTTTGCCCAATGGGGAGTCGACTTGGTCGGTCCCTTTCCGTTAGGGAAGGGCAGGGTAAAGCACATAATCGTGGCAGTGAACTATTTCACAAAATGGGCGGAAGCAAAACCCCTCGCGACCATCAGAACAAAGGTAGTGACTAGGTTTTTGTGGAAGAATATCGTGTGCAGATTTGACATCCCTAACAGCATAGTCTCCGACAACGGGAAGCAATTCGACTCAGACCATTATAGAGAATGGTGCCATGAGTTGGGTATCCAAGTAAGGTATTCATCACCAGGGCACCCACAAGCAAACAGACAAGTAGAATCAATGAACAAATCATTGCTGGGGATATTAAAGAAGAAACTCGGTGACAAGAAAGGAGATTTGACAAAAGAACTCCCAAAGGTCTTATGGGTCTACAGAACGATAGTGAAGACCCCAAAGGGCGAAACGCCATTCACTTTGGCCTTTAGGAGTGAAGCAGTCGCCCCTGTAAAAGTTGGCATGCCCACATACCGAACTAGCCACTTCAACCCAACTGATAACAATGAAACGCTTGAGGAGCATCTCGACCTATTAGAAGAGATGAGGGAAGAAGCGAAAGTCTAGAACATCCTCAACAAAAGGAAGGTCAAACGCTATTTCAACCAGCGGGTCAAGCCCATGTCTTTCAGAATCGGCGACTTGGTGCTTAGGGAGACAAGCATGACAACCTAGGGTAAGGAAAAGCTCGACCCGCGATGGGAAGGCCCTTAAGTAATTGTAGCTTGCAACCAGCTAGGTTCCTACCGTCTCAAGGACAGTCAGGGAAAGGAGTTGTAACACCCATGGAACGCTTAGCACTTAAAGAGGTTTTATCCCTAAGAAGTTATCTCTAAACATTTATTTTTCTTTCCTGGATGTACATTTTCAATAAGAGACAAATCAATAAAGCGGATTGAGGTTCAAGGCTCGTGGTGCAAACAAATGGGTGTGGAGGTCAAAAGACCGCACGACCCACCAACAATTAGCCACGAGTGTCGAGTCTAACTCGCGGTGCAAGTAAACCGGCGTGGAGGTCAAAAGACCCCATGACCTACCAACAGTTAGCCACCAGTGTCGAGTCTAACTCGCGATGCAAACAAACGGGCGTGGAGGTCAAAAAACCCCACAACCCATCAACAGTTAGCCATCAGTGTCGAGTCTAACTCGCAGTACAAGCAAATGAGCGTGGAGGTCAAAAGACCCCACGGCCCACCAACAATTAGCCACAAGTGTCGAGTCTAACTCGTTGTGCAAACAAAAGGGCGTAGAGGTCAGAAGACCCCACGACCCACCAACAGTTAGCCACCAATGTTGAGTTTAACTAGCGGTGCAAGCAAATGGGCATGGAGGTCAGAAGACCCCACGGCCCACCAACAGTTAGCCACAAGTGTCGAGTCTAACTCGTTGTGCAAACAAAAGGGCGTAGAGGTCAGAAGACCCCACGACCCACCAACAGTTAGCCACCAATGTCGAGTTTAACTAGTGGTGCAAGCAAATGGGCGTAGAGGCCAGAAGACCCACGACCCACCAACAGTGAGCCACCAGTGTCGAGTCTAACTCGAGGTGCAAGCAAAGGGGCGTGGAGGTCAAAGACTCTACGACCCACCAACAGTTAGCCACAAATATCGAGTTTAACTCGCGGTACAAGCAAATGGCGTGGAGGTCAAAAGACCCCACGACCCACCAACAATTAGCCACCAATGTCGAGTTTAACTCACGGTGTAAGCAAAAGACCCCATGACAAACCAATAGTTGGCTACCAGTATCGAGTTTAACTCCATGTACAAGCATACGGGCATAAGGGTTAAAAGACCCCACGGCCCCCACAACATAAGGTGCATACAAAGGGATAAAACTAAGGTCCAAGGAGTCAGCTAAGTACCCGAGGTGCACAAATTAAACTATACAGGAAGTTAAGGCCAAAACAAAGGGCCAAGTTGTCACACACAGAGGGCCAACCCAAGGGCTAAATATTGTCCAAAATCAATACAAAAATTAAACTCATGCAAACATCACAAAATTCGAAGAGGCAATATTTTCCTTGTCATGAAGGTGGGCCCCCACCAGGGCGGGATGAGGATGCTGGAGTAGGTAGGTGTCGGGCATGGTGTTGCATCCTAGAGCGTCCACAAATTGACATGACACTGCATCAGGTTGGAACTCCTCCAGCCTCCTCAAGTTGGTACGAGAGTTAGTTAACAGGTGAGCTCGTAAGCGAGCCATACCAACCCCATAGCCATACCCAAAAGCCCGGTCCCTAACAACCCTGGCGGTGGCCAATTGAGGATGCAAATGGACCAACTCACCATTGGCAGAAGCTAATTGAGAACCTAACTCTTGCAACTGCTATTTCTGCTCCCAAACAATGGTGTCCAAACGCCGTATACTGTTATTTTTCTTATCCTGCGCTGCGTTAGCACCCTCCCGGGCCTTCTTGTAGGCGGTGAACCTCGATTGCAACTCTTCATGATCCCCCTTCACCTCGGACAATTGGAGGTTGAACTGTCTGCGCTCCTTTGCATGCGACTCCTTCACCTCTAACAGTTCGAGGGAAAGCTTCTTGCGTTCCTCTTCGGAGGAAGACAATGCATGAGTAGACTCTCGGAAACGCTGCTCAGCGTTCGCCTGCGACCGCTGAAAGGAGGCCAGCACCCCACTTAGCTGAGATATCTGAGCACGAGCTAATTCCCTTTCGGATTCCGCTAGTGAAAGTTAGGGAAGGGGTGGTCAGACCCCCCAACTCGGCCACAAATACTCTTTGGCCCTCAACCTGCCCCCAGTTTCTTGGTCGCCAAGTCCCCCATCACCCACTTCTCTTTGGCCAACCCCACCTTCTTCGAATCTTCCCTCTTCTAGGGATGATCCACCCCCTTCATGAAGAGTGGGAGAATCCTCTTCGTCGCCGAAAGAGGAAGGGGAGGGAGAAGGGATAGAGACCCTCTCTTGATAGGTAGTAGGGGTTTTGCTGCCAGAAATGGTCTCGGGGATTGAGCTCAAAGTAGAGCCTTGCTCCCTGCGATCGTCTTCATCACTACCCTCAATATTGGCCTGGACGTCGCCAACTAAGGATATGGTGGATTCGGGTGCCCCAATCCCAACCACGCCCACAGAAAAGGTGTTGTACATATCTGCAAAAAGGTCGCCGACATTGGGCATTGAAGCCGAATAAGGAAACTCAAAGGGCGGCGTGCTCCTGGATTCAGTACCCTTGGCAGGCAAGTCAAAATCAAAGGTTGTCGTCAAATTAGCAAGGGCTTGGCCCATGAGCCCAGTAAGCTCGTCGAGACCTGGCAATACAGGTGGGGAGACCAATGTTTTGAATACTATACCAGAAGCCGTACCGGTCAAGGTACTGGAACGAAATATTTCTATACCGGTACATTTTAGTGTACCGTTTCGGGATAGTCGATATATGAATAAATTATATATATATAAATTATATTCCAAAATAATAGTCTATATATGAATAAATTATATATAAATACATATATATATAAATTATAAATAGCCTAATCTGAATTGGGGGTCAAAAAATAAGCTTGTAGTTTGAAAAAATGAAAAAAAAATGAGAAATATGGGCCGGTACAGGCCGAAATTGAGGCTGGTATTTGGGCCGGTACGAAACATATATGGTACCTGTACCGGCCGGTACGGTACGAGATTGAAAACAATGGGGGAGACCCTAACTGGAGAAGCCTCTAGCGTCTTCTCCCAAGGGGAAGCATCAGGAGCCCCCTCACCAACATCAAGGTTGGAATCAAAAGGTACTCCTTGATCCAACTCTACTTCTGCCCTCGCAGCGGATCTAGCAACCTCGCCCCCTGCGACGCCGCTACGAGGGCGCTTGGGCAAAGAGCCATCATATTGAGGAGCACGCCTCTTCCTCCTAGGCTGGGGAGCACGTCTCTTCGCTAGAGGCACCACAGCCTTAAGTTTACGTCTCCTGACATGGGCACGATTGAGCACCACCAAGAACCTGTCAATATTGGTGGCAGAGAGCAGATCCTCTGTCACCAAACTACTCTTACCATTCTCCTTTGCTCAGCCAAACCACTATGTCAACACAAGAGCGTTCCTTATCAGTTAAGTCCAACAATAAACTTTTGTCGTTGGGGACTCTTCCCCAATTAGCACGGACTGGGTAATCCTGAAGGTTCATCTCGTCGGCAGGAAATTCCCAGTCCTTACCAGAAACAAAGAAGAATTTGTTTTGCCATTGCTTGGCATTGGAGTAGCGAGGCTCAAAGGCCGCCAAGTGCTGCGACCGAAATCGGAAACTACAAATGTTGCTCAGTAGCGACTTCACCCTATAGAAGTAAAGAAACTCTTTCGCTGTCAAATCTGGGTAAGCCTCCACCAAGAGCTCCAAAACCATGTGAAAGACCATGCATAAACACATGAGAAGACGCCAAGCGTGCGAGTGAAGTTGGGCGGGGACCAACCCCAAGAAGTCCAGAACATCACGGACAGGACATATGAAAGGGAATCATAGCCCGTGCACCAGGGCACTACTTGTGAGGGCCATGTCGCCAGCAAACCCTTCTTCGTTGATACACCCTGCCTCGGGAACGAAGAGTCTCACCGAGTATAGGATTTGATAAGTGGACCTCAGCTTCGTTAAGTCTCACTCGGTTAGGGTGGAATGCCAAGAAAAAGCCTCAAAAGAAGGATTCGATTGAGGGAAGACTCAATGACAGGTGGAGAAGAGGCCCTCGTCGGAGTCTAGCCGGAGGACCGGATGGGAGTACGAGAGGAGCCACGACTAGCCATTGCAACAGAAACACGCTCTTGATAACGCTAACAAAGGGCCTGAGAAAGGAAGAAGAGGTACGAAAAGAGGGAGTATGGACAAAAGGAAGTGAATCAAGAAAGAGAAGGATCAGAAAAGGTAATCATGAGGGTTCTTGGGAATCCGAAGGTTGGCTGCTGGTAATTACCTTTTCTTTCGAATAAAGGACATTGAAAGCGCACGAACGTTTATGGCTGACATGGGCCACGTTTTAAGCAATGGGTATAAATTTAAAGACACACATTATCTATCATGGACCCTCGGCAGGGTAGGAAAAGTTGAAATTTGGCTAATCGCCCATCTATTGTAAGTCAGCGGGGTAAGGTTATCACATAGGCGTAGAAGGCGCAAAACTAATTAATCTGCTATGTGCTGGCACAAAGAAAATTAGCGGGGTAATTGAAGGGAATATTTGGGTCCTCTTGCTTCCGAGCCCACGGCTGGAAGGCAGGCCCAGTCTACCACTTTGACCTACAAGACTTACGGCCCAAGGGCCCATGCGAGCATGGTATCAATAAGAGAACAACACTACTCATAATGAGATAACGACCATGGATGAAGATAGTTATCCTGTGATCGATAACTCCTATAGATCAAAGTTGTTATCCACTCCCCCATTCCTTAAGGGATAATTAGAGATAAACGTACATGACTGATGGTTTTTGACTCCCTTGACACGTCCCTGCACTTCTATAAATGGTTCATGAAGGTAACAAATGTTTCCATGGACTTATTGAGATATTTCACATTGAGACTACTTCTCTAACTTAAGCATTGGAATTTATCCTGGGCACCCAATGCCGCCTAGTTATTCATTGCAGGCCATTCGAGTGGTTGGTGCTATGAAACACGTCCTCTTGCAACAGATGGCATGAGATGCAAAAATACTCAAATATGTTTGTTTGCCATGAAAAAATGAGTCTTAGAAAAAGAAGAGGGGGAGATAGAGTTGAACACAAAGAAGCAACTGAAATATGAGTTGAAGTACTATGTTTCACACACTCCTTTTAGTGGCACTAAGGCCTGGTTTGGATAATGAAGGTCCTCCATCTCATCACATCCTATTTCATTTCAATATCCAAACACCACAAATACAAACATTTTTCAATTTTAAATTTTTAACTTTTTCATCTAATCATTACCTAATTATTACAACTTTATTAAACTTACAAACAAAACATAAAAAATAATTCAAATTTTTCAAAGTCCTAAAATAAAAATTATATTCTAACAATATTTTAACTTTATAATATTTTTATTCAACTTTTTTATCTCTTCTTTTTCAGAATCCCATAAAATATTTTAAATAAAACAATTGCTAATTCATCTCATCTGAACTCAAATATCTTACTATTGTTTACAGATTATCTTAACTCAACTCACTGTTCAAACTAGCTTGTTATCAAAATTGAACTGACAAATGAGCTCTAGGCCATCGGTATTTGCAGCTAGTCATTTAGGCCTCATTTGTTTTTACAGTTCATCTTAACTCATCTCATCATTACAATTTTTTTAAATTTCTACACAAAATAAAATAAATAATTCAACATTTTTAAAATCTAAAACAAAAATAATATTAAAAAAATATATTCTAATAATATTTTATTCAACTATTTAATTTTAATCTTAACTCATCTCATCTCATCTCATCTCATCTCATCTCATCTCATCTCATCTACAAAAACAAACGAGACCTTAGAGAATATGCCAATGAGCTCCACGACAAGAACATTCAACAACACAAAATTATCAAAAGAGTTGCATAACTATGCCGCTTGCATCTTACCGTTGCATTTTTTATTCACATTTTTTTTTAAATATTTTTAAAAAATATAAAAAACATATTAATATATTAAAAATTATTTTATTAATTATTAAATAAAAATAAAAAATAAAATTTACTGAACGGTCAAATGGTGCGGTAACTATTGGAGGGTATAGTAATTTTTTTGTAATAAAAAATAAAAATTAATATTGTCGTATTGGGCAGAAGTTATTTTCTTTTTAATAATTATATTTTTTCTGTCATCGTGGTATTAATAATGAAAAAATATTTACATCAACCTACTATTTATCACACACTTAACACATTTAGTGTATTGAGTTAAAAAAAAAATTTAAATACATAATATGCGGAGAGTAGAGTGCTGATATATAAACTTACTCGTTAATAATTAAGAAAGGATGCTGATTCGAAGCTGAGTTGCAGAAAGCTTTTGGAACGCTCTCGAATAACCAATCGGAAACGAAGCTGAGGTGGTGGTAGAAAGCTCTTCGAACGCACGCGAATCATCGAATCAAGTATTTTAATACGCGAATCTGGTGACGCCCACAGCATTTAATGCTCCCGTAAATGCAATCATCTTCCTCCACTTCTCTTCTATAAAATCAAATCAAAGCTGACCATTTTCGTCGACTCGCAGTTCTAGCACCACGCTTCGTTCAATAACGACAACGAAAACAAAAACAAGCTCGATTAGTGACCGATTCGCTGCAATGGCGAGCGCAGAGAAGCAACCGATGGTGGTCGGGATCGACGACAGCGAGCACAGTTCGTACGCTCTGGAGTGGACTCTGGATCACTTCTTCGTCCCCTGTTCTGCCAACCCTCCTTTCAAGCTCATCCTCGTCCACGCCAAACCCCCTCCTTCTTCTGTCGTCACCTTCGCCGGTCCTGGTACGCACTCTCACCCACCACGAATCTTTTTGCGTTTACCAATTACCTCGTTACGTGTTCCTAGTTGGGATTTTACATATGTGATTTATTGACTGAGAGGCGGATTTCTTGTTATTTCGGGAAATTGTAGGAGCGGCCGAGGTTTTTCCCATAGTGGAGGCCGATTTGAAGAAGATCGCTGCCCGGGTCGTTGAAAAGGCCAAGGAACTCTGCACCAGTAAATCGGTAATCTGTTTCCTTCTTTCGCTAGGATATCCTAATCTGTTATTTGCGTTTCAATTCAATGTTGAACAACATTGATTAGTGATTATCCAACTAGGTATTACATATATATCTGGTGGAGTAGGGATAGAGAGTGGGGACCTAGACGCCTTGTGTTTGTGTGCATGCTGATGCACAATCATGTGAACTGATGGGAGTTTCACCAGTATTAGGTTCAAATTAACCAACCAAAGAGTTTTATATTTGAATACACATTGGGAACCCACAAAAATTGAGGGAAATAACTCATAAAATGGTTGAATTGAGACTGGATGTGGTGGCTACAGATTGGGATTGATTAGATGCTTTTGAGTGACTATAAAAGCATTTTTTAGACATCAAGATAGAGGATTTCGGTGATTGTTCACTCTCTAACTGGATACTGTAAGATTCTTTGCATGTTAGGAAGATCAATATGTTTATATTTTATACTGGAATTGATCAAACACTAATGATTAAGCTAAATTCCTCATCCTTTGAGGCTTTGAAGATGTGCTTCCACATTGTTAGCTTTAGTGCACAAGACGTGGAATCCCTTAAAAGGTTTGGGGCAGGCGGGCACATTTTAGCTTGTAAATTATGTACCTTAGCTTGGTTAGGAAAGTCAATAATTTAATCTCAAAACAATTACGAGACTAATTCTTAAATAAGCTTACCTTCTTTTAAAGATGCAACCTAACCTTCTTCAAGACCGAAGCAAAGGTACTTCTGATGAATTAAAGATGCCAAAGCATCTTCTTTTAACATCTCAGCTGGGTTGTATGTAGGTGCACGACGTGATAGTGGAGGTGGTGGAAGGAGATGCTAGAAATGTTCTTTGCGAGGCTGTGGAGAAACACCATGCATCCATTTTGGTTGTTGGCAGTCATGGCTATGGAGCTATTAAAAGGTACTGATCTCAACCCTTTTCTCTCACTCATGCTTTCATGGTTTCCTTTATTATTTTCCTTGGCATGTTTTCATACTTTCCAATCGCTAAATTATAAGGAAGTTAACAAGTGAACTCTCTGTATTTATTTTATGCCATTAGTATTAGTATGATACTATTGTTGAAGCCATGCCATGCCTGTAACAAGCAAGAACTCATCATAAGTTTACCATCTGTGATTCACTGTTTATTCGTTGGAGACTTGCACCGATGGAAATAATATGTTTTGGTCTCTCGTGCAAATGTTAACAATCCATTTTGTTTTCTTATGCAGGGCTGTTTTAGGCAGTGTCAGTGACTATTGTTCTCATCATGCTCACTGTACTGTGATGATTGTGAAGAAGCCCAAAATCAAACACTGAGCTTACATTATTACCTATTTCACGTGCTAATGCACGTACAGAAATTAAATCAGCCGAGTAGTTGTCTATGTAATAAATTTGATCATTGCACATAATGTCGTCGTCAGTCGTCTTTTTTCTCTCTCTCTCTCTCTCTCTCTCTCTCAAATATGGCATGTAAACTCAACTTTGAATAACAAGTTTATAGATGCATGCATTGTTGCATTGCTATCGTTTGATTTTTATCAATTCAGTCCCGTTTGATGTGAATGGGGGAAGTTGGGAATTCCGAATACTCGTATATATTCTCGAGATTTTGATCGAGTTCGTCATTGTCCTCAGCCTGCTTTTTGCCAATTTGCTTTTGGAAAGCTAGCATCCAATGCTTATTAGGTGCTAAACGGCATCCTTCCACGGCCACCAAAGCAAAAGTGGGTCATAAAAAAAAAACAAAAAATCTATAATAATAAAGCAGGAAAAAAAACATTGAAATGTGTTAAGAAGAACACAATTGCTAATGAGTAGTGATAAACACAATACTTTATACAATACTTTTCACAACATATGTTATAAAATAATGATATTTTTGTAAAATTATGTTAGTTTTTTATAAGGTATTTTACAAAAATATCCCTCCTTTTAAAACAGTGTTGTATAAAATATTGTGTGTTTATCATTTTTCATTGTCAATTACCCCAACTGATCTACGGTAATGGTTTGGACACTCCCTAGCAAGCTCCCCAAAATTGTAGCAATTCATGCCGCCGCCTTAACTGTTATAACTGTCCCTCGCAAAGTGTTCGGTTTTGCCGCACTTGTAACAACTCCCACGAACACTGTACCCACCGCCATAACCACACCACTGCCTCCTCTCCCACCGGATCTCCCACTACAGTACCCATCACCCTCACCATACCCTCCACCTCCTCCATCGTACCCCGCCTCTTCGTTAAGGTTCTTGACTAAAACAAGTAAATATTAGGCACTTCGAGTAGCCAAATCTTCTAAACTTGCAATGTGCTTAAATTTGATACTTCCTTAATTTAAAAAATGGTACTTAAATATAACTGAAAATTACTAAAAGACTCAATAACATGCCTAAATATTAGCAACACAACTAGACTCATTACCCTATTGACCCAAACATGGCCCACGAATCTAAAGACCCGTTCATAAGTAAATACATAACTGCTGCAAGACTCTTAAGAAAACATGTGATCCTTTTAGATATGTGTGTGTATATATATAAGAATAGCAACTTTTATAATTAAAGAAATAGTATGTAATTTAATTACTTATACCTAGTTACTTATATATTGAATATACTATATATATATTATTTAGCTAAGCACTAAAATCATTAAATTATAATTTTTATCATAGTAAATCGATACAACTTAATAATTTCACATATGAGATGTTACTATATATTATTATGTGATATGTATAATACAAGACACATACCATGCCATATGGGTGATACCCGCATATGCGGGGGCGGGGTGAGGGTGGTGTTTCCACCCCCGATCCCCGCTCTGGTGTCGAGGGGCGGGGGCAAACATCCCATCCCCCGCCCTCTACCCACTTTAGTTTCATTCGGTTTAAAAATTATTTCTAGGTCCCCAAACCCAAATTATTATATAATTTAAATTGTAAATTAAAATTAAAATATATAACAATAATTTGAAACTGATAACATAAAAACTAGTTATTAATTTTTAAATTTATTAGATTTTTTCACAAGAGTGTTAGACTTGTTCACAATATTGTATTGAATTGACCTCCTAGGCCAACCTTTATATAGGAGGCCAAGGCAATACACACATTGCTCAAGTAAGACTCTTGTATTGTCTTGGCCTCCTATATAGAGGTTGGCCTAAGTGGCCAATGCAATACATGTACGATCTTGTGAACAAGTTTAACACTCTTGTGAATAAGTTTAACAAATTGTAAAATATATTTATATATATACAATTTGTAAAATATAAATAGATATTTATATATATAAATAATAAATATATAAGTAGGGGCGGAGCTGGGGTCAGTATGCAAGTAGTATATAAACAAACATGTACTTAATTCTTTGAAAGGAAAAAAAAAAGAAGATTAATTTCATACAATAAGCGCTATTATTTTTACAATGTGTACATTTTCTCGACTTTTATGCCATTCTTAATTAAAAACAAATGAGCTTTTGTACTTATAAATATTATGTTTGCATTATTATGTTTTAGAGTAAATTATATTGCTATGGAGAATTTAAAACAATATATAGAAAATAAAAATGAGTTAGTTGATATTAAATTGCTTGAGAGCCCTACACTCTCTGCCGACGAAGATGGTGACCCCAAAAATGTTGAGGATACTATCTCTACAATGGGCGCAACTAGTATGACTTCCAAGAATCCCCTTGAACATGCATATGAAAAGAAGACAAGGAAGAAGATTTCGGTTGTTTGGAAAAACTTCTCAATAATAGAGTTACCTAATGATGAGAAGAAGTCACAGCGTAAGTGGTGTAAGACATTACCATATCATGGTCAAGTTCTACCAATACTATGGGTAGGCATAGAGAGACGTGTCTTGCACGTAATGTATTTAACAAGAAGCAAAATACTCTGAGTATTGACTCTAAAGGGAATGATGATACTGTCAATATTGGAAACTTTACGTACGATCATAAGAAAGTACGTGAACTTATTTCTTATATATTTTTTGAGTGCCCTTTTAATGTAGTGGAGCACATACTATTCAACAAGTTTATAAGGGCAAATACAACTCATTTGCAACAAATATCTCGTGCAACTACTAAAAATGATTGTATAGACACATATTATATAAAGAAGAGAAAGTTGAAAACATTATTAAGTGGTGTTGATGAGGTTAATATCATTATTGATATGTGGACTTCTGCCCAAAAGGTTCATATATGATAGTGACTTGTCAATTTGTGGATCCAGATTGGCTTCTTAAAAAACGAGTCTTGAAATTTTGTAATGTGCCGCCTCCGCATGATAGTTTTATTATTGCTGATACTTTGCAAATGTATTTTGTTGATTGGGGTATTGAAAACAAATTATTTACAGTGATAATCGATTATGCCAAAGTTAATGATGTTGCCATTGTCATTCTCAAATATGGTTTTCGGTTGGAAAACTCTAATCTATTGGAGGTCAATTATTTCATGTGTGTTGTTGTACATAGATAACAAATTTTTGGTGAAAGACGGGTTTGGCCAAATTGGAAACATTATTGATTGTGTCAGAGAAGGAATCAAGTATTTGGTAGCATTTGATGGAAGATTGAGACAATTTAGTGAAATTACAAAATAATTGCAAGTACCTTCTAAAAATTTATATTGGATGTTCCCACTCGATGGAATAACACTTGATGTTGGTGACAGCTATGGAATTGAAGGAAGCATTCCCTAGGTTTTAAGACAAGGATGAAAATCTTCAATGGGTGCCTACTACTAAAGATTGGGTGAAAGTTAAAAATGTATGTGATATTCTAGACGTTTTCAATGAAGTGACTAACATTGTATCTGGAAGCATCTATCCAACTTCTAATTTGTCTCTTCCTAATGTATGGAGGATGAAAGAAGTACGACTACGAAGAGTGTGGATAGAAATGAATACATTCAAGCCATGGCAAAAAAGATGAATGAGAAACTTGAGAAATATTGGGGTGAATGTAATTTGTTAAAGGCAATAGCTGCGGTATTGGATCCAAGATACAAAATGACGTTGATAAAGTTTTGTATTCTGTTGTTTCATCCCGAGTTTAAGGCCTCTCAGAATGTAACAGTCCGATAGAAATTCACTGGTGGAATTTCTATTGACTTTAGAAACCTCGTGAAAACCCCATAAGTTTTTACGAATCGACCAATCGCACAGGTTTTAGTCTGTCAACATAGTCAGTGTTATCACTCACTATGGTGCTAGAACTATGTGTTTAATTATTTGAGATAGTTAGAAGTGTCAGTATGAGTTATAGTCTACGACATTAGATTCAATTGATTATTTAGGATTTTATGGCGCAATAGCCCATTTTCATAATTCCGGACTAAAAAGCTGTTCGAAATTGTGAAATTATTTTTAGGGGAACTTCGGAGTTGAATTTCGATAAACGATTTTCACTTTAAGTTATATGAATATTTAGAATTTTTCATTACTAAGGTTATTATGCATTTTTTTGGAGTGAATAGTAACCTCGATAAACGCATCCAGTGCAGTGTTTTCAAAATCACAGTGTGGAATGTCCAAATGAGATTAGAGAAGTTTTATTTGGACACTTGACAAGATCTTAACCACACTTAGTGAATAGTATTAGACACTTGACACCATAAGGAACCATTAGATGGATTTGTGAAGGAAGTCAAGGTGTGAGATCGTGCCACCTAAGCAAAGTTTTGTTTCATCTGATCAACCAAATTGTGCCAGACCAAATAAGGTTTCAATCCTAGAGAAACCCTGAATAGTTGGAATCCATTTGAAACCCCAAAAGCTTGGTTGAAACCGAAACCCTAAATGATTTCCCCAAATTCTAAAGTTGGCCTCCAAACCCTTTTTAATCTGATTTCTAGCATTGTGTTTAATCACTTGATTAAATCACTTCCACATACAATTAATTAATAAAATTATTGTTATGATATCATTATCCAACCTTTTAAACCTTGAAAATTTGATTGGGTCAAGAAAAATTGGTTTTGGGCTTGATAGCATCTCAAACCCTAATCAAACCACCTTTAAACCCCAAATTGAAGCCCACTTGATTGGGGACCACCAAGGCCCACGAATTTGGCCACATTGGAAAAGATTCTTGAAGAAGTTTCCTCCCTCACATGGCAGACCATCCACTGCTATTGGCTGCACCCAATAGTGCCTTGATGTGAAAAAGAAATCCACTCCATCAACCTACATCTCTCACAACTGCTGCAGGCAGTCATTGCTCCTCTCTATTCTCCACTTTATTTCACATAGACACCTTCAATCAAGGGTCATTCAAGCCCATAACTTCCCCCTCCATGATTTTAAAGTCGTGCAAGACACACTTCTCTCCATTTTATCACTTATTTCCCCCGTTCTTAGAGAGAAACTCAAAAGAGCTCTCTCAGGCAGATTTCTGAGTCTTTTTTCGTGGCCATTTTCTACCCTTTGTAAGTATTATCTCACAATGATTTCTTCATAAAAGTTGTTCGTATTTGAGTCTAGTTTCCATGTATATCTTATTAGTCTCATTACATGCTCATTTGATTGGTCAAAATTATTTCTAACCATGGAAAGGTCATTCTAGGCATGAAACTAGAGAGTATGATATGTTTTGAAATTTTTGACCAAGCTAATGGACATATCTTGGTCCGAAAATTTTATGGAGTGTTTTTAGCATGTGTTTATGAATTTTCATTGAGGTTTTGTTGCATGAATAAAGCTTTTGATGATAGATTTCCTTAGATTTAGAAACTTGAAAACTAGAAGTAGAAAAACAGTTTTTGTTCTGTAAAAGTTTGAATATTTCGTGGTTTAATCTTATTCCAAAGGCTTTGATATTTTTATATAATGATCCTAAGCCTCTTACATACATGTTAGGATGTTATTTCGAAGATCTTTAGTATTAGTTTTAAATATATGTTTTTCTATGCAAGAGGATTTCGGTTTGGCTTAAAATTTGCTATTTTTGGGTTAGATCCATGTTTCGTTGAATTTTACCCTTGTGATTTTAAGTTTGATGGTTGGATCTTCTTTGGGACACAGTTTTAAACCATGAGATGTTTTAGTTTGAAGATTGCATGTCTTTAAATGATAGATCAAGAGATTGATCAAAGTTAGTGGAGAGAAAATTTTCTGTTTTTGGACTAAGTTTAAAACCAAAAAACTCCAAGTGTTGTTTTGTGGTTTTGGTGACTTTTGTTTGATGATTTAAATGATGGTTGATCTTAGGATGATGTTATGAATATGTTAGAAGTAAGATTTGATTTTTTGGAATTCTTGGAGATGTTTCTATTAAGGTCAAAACTTGTGATTTAAAGGTTTACTTTTTGTTAAAAAGTTTGGGTCATTTTACAAAAAGTTTGGTGTTGATGATTAGCTTTTATTAATGGATATTTTAAGTGTATTTTTAAACTTAGGATAGGAAGATCCTTGTTACAAAATTTTGGTTTAATCATGGATTTTGAAGATGGAAGAAATTGTAACCAAAATCAAGAGAAATGAACTATGAATGTTTCGGCCATTGTGAGTTTTCCATAGTTGTGAATGATTTTAAATTTTTCTGAGTTGATATTTGAGTCTAGGACAAAACTTATATGAGGAATGTAATTTTTTGTAATTTTGGAGTTAGGATGTGAAATCCTTAAGTAAATGGTCATTTTTCCACATGTAGAGGGTAAAATGGTAATTTTACTCCAAGTTATCCCTTTGCACTTTTCTAATTGTTAGTAATTAAATTTCTAACCTTTAGAATACTCTCTTATAATTCCTCGTGTTTCGCGCTTTACTCTCGTAGAACGCGACGATCGAGGTAAGTTAGCTCTTAACTTACTATTAGTTTACTATGTGTGATGGGTAAGGGAACTACAATTTATGTTCATATGTTGTTATATATGCCATGTCATCACATGTTTATTTATTACACGAATTATTCTGTCACGAAATATTTATCTATTACATAATATATTCTGTCTCGTGTTACTATCTGTTGTAAGTATGTCACATTACGTATGCTATCTGTTACATGTGTGTCATGTCACGTAATATTCACTGTCACATATTATGCAATGTTACGAAATGTTGTCTGTTATAGATTATGCCATGTTACAAAATATTGTCTGTTATATGTTTGCCATGTTATAAAATATTGTCTGTTACATTTGATGTCATGTCTGTTGTCTTACGTTCATGTCATGTTACGCTACGTCAGGACTTCTGTCATTTATGTCACGTTCATGTCACGTCATGTTATAAACTATCATGTATGCTAGTTAAGTTATTCATGTCAATCACGAATCAAAGCGCTAAGATGGGGTAATATCCTAGTAAAACTCATTTGTTCACGTTAGAGTGTCTAAATAGGTGTGAAATTCTCTGAGTTGACGAAGTACAGTCAACAGGTTGCGAATGGGGCCTAACTAGCTGGTCACTGGAGCGTGCCAGGCACTAACGCCGATGAAGCCACACATTATGTTACATGTGTCCACAGCAAGTGTGGCACAAAAAATTCATGGGGCCACAACAACTGTGGAGCATGAAGTATGGGGCCACAACAACTGTGAAGCATACACTACGTGAGACATAACAATTGTGACGCGTAGAATACGTGGGGCCACAGCAACTGTGGAGTACGTATTAACGCACTCAAAGCTGGTATAGACACATGTGTTGTGATGCGGTAATCGGCAGGAACACACGGCTCAAGAGGACCCATGTAGCACCCGTATGGTCACTTTATTAAATAAGTCCATTGAATAAGATTTTAAGTTCATGTATTTCACGTTCAAGTCATGTTTCACATCATGTTATGTTCAAGTTTACGTTCATGTCAAGTTTCAAGTTCATGTCAATCATTGTAACCCCATGAGATAAGAAAATGAAATCATGGTAACCTCATGAAATAAGATTACTCAATCATGGTAACCCCATAAGACAAGAATATCTTTCAAGTTCATGTTTATGTCATGTTATGTTCAAATCCACGTTCATGTTATGTCATGTTCACGTTTACGTTATGTTCCAAGTTCACATTGATGTTATGTGATGCTCAGGTTCATGGTATGTTCAAGTTCACATTCATGTTATGTCATGTTCACGTTCACATTATGTTCAAAGTTCACATTTATGTTATGTCATGCTCAGGTTCATGTTATGTTCAAGCTCAAGTTCAAATTATGTATGTTCACGTTCATGCTATGTTTCAAGTCCATGTTATGTTTCAAGTTCACGTTCATGCTATGTTGCTAGTCCATGTTATATTTTAAGTTTACGTGCATGCCATGTCACGTCAAGCTAAGTATCAGTTTCAGTTCAAGTTATGTCATGTTGTATGTCAAGTTATGTTATGCTTACTTATGACTTTGATTATGCATTCATACTTTCACTGTCATGCATGCATCATTAACCTGTGTGGAAGTTTCCTGTTAACTTACTGAGATTTGTAATCAAATCTCACCGTGGTAGTCCCAACTACCATTCCCCTGAATGGTAGGCGATGTGTCAGGATCAGAGTAGGAAGCAGACACTGGCAGACTGGAGGTTGACTAGACGTCGTTAATCGAGTTACGCAAGTTACTCAACAAACTAGCCCAATTGTGTATTTTGGCAATGTAATTATGGAGTCAGGTCTCCGTTGTTTTGAGATTACAGTCTTCTGAGACCCGTGCTGTAATCGTGGATGTTTTAAGTATGCATAGTTTATGTTTTAACTATTTGTGATATTATAAGTTTGGTGCATAGTATTGCTAAAAAAAAAATTATCCGCTGCGAATATTGCATAATGCTTGATGCATGTTAGGAACATTACATCTTATATGGCATGAACGGGGGCAGGTAACCTTGTGTTGCATGTCCCGACGCTTCAGATGTCCGTCTGATCCCAAGCAGAATCTGGGGGCGTCACATAGAATATGGTGGTTGTTTTTAAAGTTTTGCATGATTTATATGATGAGTATGTCTAAGTTCATAATTCAATAATTATGGGCCAAATTGCGCAGAAAATTATTAATGTAGGTTCTTCGAGCAACTCCACTAATGTTGTTGTACGAACTATGCCAAGTGGGCAATCAATATTTCAATCTGTGTTGATAATTTTCAACCTATTAAGACAGACTTGGATGTATATTTGGAAGAGGGTGTTTACATATGTGAGGACAGTTTAGATGCAAAGTTTGATACTTTAGAGTGGTGAAAATTCAATAATCTCAAATACAAGATCTTGTCTAAGATGTCACGGGACATATTACCAGTTCTTATAAGCACAGTTACTTCAGAGTCCCCATTTAGTGTTGGTGGTAGATTTATAGATCCATATCGGGAATCATTGTCAACTGAAACGGTTCAAATGCCACTATGGGGGGACTGATTAGAGCATGCCATGGAGTTAAGAAAGAACTAAAAGTAAGTATCACTTTCATGAGCGTTTTCATTATTTTATAAAATATAAAGATATGTGATTATTATTTTTTCTATTTGTAGGAAGAGTTGGAATTGGCAAAAATTGTATTGACATAATTTAAGCTTATGGATGCCATGCAATGATATACTTTTTTAGAACTATACATAATTCAAACTATTATACATGGGAGTAAAAATAATTTATGAATGTTTTTAGAGTATATATGCAAGGTTGTTTTAAATTATAAACTGAAAATTTGAAACATGATATTATGAACGGAGGTTTCTCAAAGTTATGAACATGATTGAAGCATGATATTATGAACTGAGGTTTATCAAATTTGATTTTTTTTTTTTTTTTTTGTTATTTGTCAAACCTCCCTGACATATTTACCAAGGTTAAATAATTTTGAGTAAAGAATGGAAAGAAGTAAAAACATCTGACAAATTGTTTTAGTCTATGTATTTAGGATTCTTTTAGATTTCAAATTTTGATGTAGTTTAGAGTTTCTTTGCATGTATTTTGTTTATTTAAAATAATTTTCAGATTTTGTTATCTTAAATATAATTTTTTCTCTAATATTTTATTTATTAAGTTATATTAATAAAAAAAATTAGAAAATACACAATTTAAGTTGAGCTGACTCGGCTCAAACTCGTTTTCGAGTTAAGCTCTAGCTTGAACGGAAAAATAATAAAAATCTCGAGCTCGAGCTTGAGTTCTTTAGCCAAGCCTAGCTCAGCAATTTAAAAACCGGCTTAACTTGGCTCAATAACATGCATTTGTTGTAGGGCCAGCTGATGAAGATCACTACAATTCTCCAAATGGATTCTTCCCTTGTAGAAGACAACCCCTTGCCATAAGTTGTGCTTGTTATTTGCGAGAGTACCCCCTTGCAATTGCTACCTTAGTGCTCAAAGTTGTGTATCCTCTGGGTAAGCATTACAAACTCTAATTAGCCAAGGGGTTTCCACTTCTGTGAGAGTAACTGCATGAACTAACTGATTTGGGATTTCCATCCTTAACAGAGCATCTGTAGCTTTAATCTTGTGTCCTGCCTTGTATTCCATTGTAAACTCATAACCAATGAGTTTAGAGATCCACTTCTGCTGAGCTAGTGTACCGACCATCTGTTCCACCAAATATTTAAGGGCTTGCTGGTTTGTACGAATTTTGAATTTTTGGCCTAGTAGATAAGCATGCCACTTCTTCACTGTCATCACCACTTCTTCAATGCCATCGCCACTTTTATCACTAGGGAAGGTACTCCTTCTCATATGTGGAGAGAATGAGGTTTTTGCCCTTAAACCCTCGGCTAAGATAAGCCAAGGGTCGACATTCTTGCATGACCACAACCCTAATACCTTCCCCGAGGCATCACATTTGATGACAAAGATTTTTGTGAAATCAGGTAGGTCTAGGACATGTGGGTTAGTGAGGGTTTGCTTAAGGTGAATGAAAGTCGTGGTAGCCTTGACATCCCAACGAAAAGATTCATTCCTTAATAGGTTGGTTAATGGCGCAGAAATGGTGCCATAGCCTTTAATGAACTTGTGGCAGTACCCAGTGAGGCGTAAGAAGCCTCTAAGGGCACATATAGAAGTGGGAATGGGCCAATGTAGCATATAAGTACCATTAAAAGGGTCGGCCTTTACTCCTACTGAAATAATGTGCCCTAAATATTCAACTTCAGAACATCCAAAATGGCATTTTGACAGCTTTGCATAGAGTTGGTGGTGTTGGAGTAACCCAAGTACTACATCAAGATGTGAGATATGATCATCCATGCATTTTCTATATACAAGAATGTCATCAAATAACACTAGTACAAACTTATGTAAATATGGACGGAAGATGTCATTCATTAAGCCTAGGAAATTAGAGGGGCATTGGTGAGCCCAAAGGTATAACCAAAAATTCATAATAGCCTTGGTGAGTCTGAAAGGCATTTTTAAGGATGTCCCCAGGAAACACACGAATTTGGTGATACCCCAAATGTAGGTTTAATTTAAAAAATATTATAGCTCCAAATAGTTCATTTAAGAGCTCGTCAATAAGGGGAATATGGTACTTGTATTTGACAATAATTTGGTTAAGTGTTTGATAATCCATGCACATCCACCAGCTTCCGCCTGCCTTTCAAACTAAGAGTACTTGTGAGGAGTAGGGGCTTTGACTAGGGCATATAATTCCACTGCTTGGCATTTCTTGGACTAGTTTCTCAATTTCACCCTTTTGGTAATATGGGTAGCAGTAGGGTCGAGTACTCACTGGGGAAGCACCTTCTACCAAAGAGACCTTATGGTCTTGGCTGTGATGTGGGGTGTAATCCCTTTGGTTCTTGGAAGACTTTGCTAAATTTGCCGAAGAGGTGCTGAAGTTCCTTTGGTAACGTGATGGGCTTAGCATCAGTTAAGGCCTCCATTAGATGTACCACTAACCCTTTAGTGCGAGGGATATATTTTGCACAAAACTCATCAAAACCCTCCAAAGTGGGTGGAGATGGACTAAGCCCAAACAAGTGAATGGGTTGGCTCTTTCAATTGAATTGCAGAGTCAGTTTAGAGAAATCCCACAATATAGGTCCAAGAGTGCATAACCAATTAACACTTAGAACCAGATCACAACGAACTAAGGTTAGTACATAAAGGGTTGTAGAAAAATGGTAATCTTGTAAGTTGAATGAAGTTGTCACACAACAACCCGAGAAAGGTAGGCAATCTCCATTCGCCACCATAACTGTCATGCTGCGCCCCTCATGCATGGACAGTTGTGCTACCTTGCTACACATGGATCTACAAAACTTGTACACTGCATATGTCAATTAACATAGTCACCTGTTGAGCACTAAGAAAGCCTAATAACCGCATGGTTTTGGGTGCTAGGGTACCCAAAATTGCATGCAAGAAAATTTCTACCACATCCCCCACTTGTAAAAATATCCTCATTGGTCTCCACTACTGGGGTAATGGGGTTTTCTTCACTAGGTTCACCACTATCATCCTCTTCTAGTCCTTCCAGCAAGAACACCTTAGGAGTCCTACATTTGTGGCTTAGCGCCCACTTATCATCACAGTAGCAACAAAGGTCACAATCTCTACGCGTTTTCATTTGGGGCAAGGTGATGTGTTGGATAGGCAGGTTGGGCTTGGGTCAAGGTGGAGGGAATGATCGGTTAATCGGATTGGGTTGTGAAGGTGGCCTAATGAGTCTTTGTGGGTTAGTGGGGTTAGAGGCTGGTAACCTAGGAAAATTATTTCCAAGGTTTGGGTTTGGGCTTATAGTAGAGGAGGTGAAAGGTGTCGGAGGGGTGGACATGTCTCCATACTTTTTCCTAATAGAGTCAGGCTAGCCCGAATGCAGTGGGTAGGTTGTTGGGCCTAAACATGGTGACCATAATTCGGATATCATCCCGAAGGCCACTCAAAAAGCTATTGACCGAAAATCTTCAGGAATGCTAGAAATTCGGTTAGAGAGTAGTTCAAATTGTATCTAGTAATCCTCCACCATAGAGACCTGCCTGAGTTTTTTGAATTCCGCCACTGAGTCATGAAAAGGGGTAAGGGCATGTATAAACTTGGTTCAGGGATGGACTAGGTGGATTCAAGCAGCCATTCGTAGCAAGTCAGGGCTTTTCCTTCCATGTGGAAAGAGACCAAATGAGTTTTTTATAGGTCAGGGGTGTGGTAATAGGCAAAGAACTGTTGAGCTCGAAAACTCCAACACCAATGGGGTCGGTTTCATCAAACTTTGGGAAATGCAAACGTATAGTGCGACTATGGATTCTACTTGAGGTATCAAAAAGAGGGCTGTGATAGATAAGGCCAATTGTGGTAAGGTTCAGTTCATGGTGGTGTTGGAACTTGGAAGCTGCTGCTTCCAAGGTTGGTGTTGTGGGTAATGTGTGGTGGGTGGGCAAGAGTCTAGGACAAGGTGGTATAGCTTAAGGCCAAGTTTGCAACCTGCTGGATCAACTCTTCCAACAAGTTCTGTTGTCTCGCCTGGGCTCCAGTCCGTTGTGTTTGTGTATCTCTCAAGCTTGCATTTTTAGTCTTAAGTTGAGCAATGACTTTCGAAAATTGGGAAAATCAAGTACCTTTTGCCATGGGACTCGACCTGGCGCTAGATACCACTATCAAGGTTCTTAACTAAAACAAGTAAATATTAAGCACTTTGAGAGGCAAAATCCTCCAAACTTGCCATGGGCTTAAATTGGATACTTTATTAATTGATACTTAAATACTACTCAACTCCATAACGTGCCTAAACAACACGACTAGACTTGTTACGGTCCAAACATGGCCCACGAAAACTAAAGACCCGTTCATAAAAATAAATACATAATTGTTGCAAGACTCTTAGAAAACACATAATCCTTCTGAAACAGAAATTTAAGGCTGCAAGACTATTAGTCCTGACCGAAAAAACCAATAGGACCGCACCAAACCGATAGTTTTATTGGTTGGACTTGGAATATGATTTTTTTGGACCGGATCAAACCGACCGACCGAATGTGTATATATATATATATATATATATATATTTTAATATTTTTTTATATATAATATATTATTTTATATAGTAGTTGTATAAATAAATTATGTAATTTTCGTCTAAGGAATTATCATTGATCATATATACAATAAAATTATTTAATATTTATTAATCATATATAAAATGTTAAATAGATCACTTAATTTTAATTTTTTATTAATTTAATTAATTCTTTATATTATTTTTTCTATAAAAATAAAATATTCATAGACCAAATCGGATCGATAGCTAATCGTCCCGTCCAACAAAACGATGGAAAGAAATTTTCGAGCCACCACTCCTAAATTAAAAGAATAAATATAGATAGAAGCCACTATTAGTAATATCCATTTTACATACATGATGTGGCATCATGTAGACCACACATCTCCCCAAGTGAGTATTGGGAACAATCAACTAGAAACAGTCACGCAGTGAGTGTAAAGTGTGCACTCCTATAGTTGCTTCTCTCTAGCCTTACTCAAATTAAAAACACCTGATATCAAGCCACGGCCACACGATCACTTGGACGGCTCAGATAAAGGCACGCATGGGGGTAACATGACACTCTTCCGCCACTTCCACTTCTCCCGCCGCTCCGGCTGCTCTGTACGGGACCCCGAACTTTTGGTCATTGAAGCACTTCACCGTCCTGCTCAGCCTCTCACCCCTCTTCTTCGCCGCCAGGCCCTCCACCAAACAAACGCAAAAGAATCACTCACACCAAAACCAAACCCTATAAAACTTCAAGGGTGTGTCCAGGCACATCAATTCAGGTTTGTCTCTCCATTGTTTCAAAACATTGACTGTCATTTATTCCCCCTGTGTTTGGTTGGTGCATCAAGATTTCATTTTGCAAAAAGATAAAGCAAAAGCAACGTAGTAGTGATCTATGTGGAGTGGGGCGTGCCAATAGATTCATTTGGAGCATTTTCAATCTTATAATTTATAATCCTATAGTTTGAAACGTGAAAAATGGTGGAAGATTGAGGGAATTTATAATCCTTTCGTGGGAATAAAGCTGAAAAAGCGTAAACAGTTTGATTTCATTTTCTGAGTATGTCTGCAGATGTACACTGCAGATAAGCTGTTTGCCTAAACGCTGCAGTTGCTGTGCTGCATTTTTGTCTTTTCCAGATCCACATACCAGAATACCTAGTCGTTCCAAGATGTTAAACTGACTTGCCAAATAGTGATTCGATAACATCAACTTCAATGTAACTAATGCAAATATCTGAATATATAAGCCAGTTTTTATTAATCTGAATGGTTTGAGAATGATGTTTATTTTGATATCTTATATAGAGAAATGCTGATTTTGTCATCTCCAATCACACCAACTGATAGTAATTTTGACTTTCATCTTAGTGGTTGACTTCTAAATTCATTTAAAACGTGAAAGATTAGTCAGTATGATTGAAGATGACAAAAATTAGGATGAAGAGTAGGATTAGTCCATTATAAATGTAATCTTTTTAATTTATTCTTTCAGATATGGGTCAATTATCATGAGCCGAAATGTTGCCTATGCGAGTTAGAAACGTGGTAAACTTGCTTAACATATTTACGGAAAGATCTGCTGAAAACTTTATTGATGTTGGCAAGCATTTCCCTGCTTGTTATACGACTGGTTCAACTTGCTCGGAGCTGCCAATAAAACGTAAGAAGTCTGAGAGGAAGCCATTGGTGACAAGTGTTAATGACCTCAAGCGTGAAGCCAGGTTGAGGAGGAAAGAGAGGCTGAAGGTGCAAGAGGTTATTCTACAACCTCCCGAAAATGGGCTTTTGGTCAAGGGATTAGTTCCAGTTGCTCGTCGAGTGTATAGTGCCAGAGCCAAGCTTCATGTTTGTGTCTCAAGGGTTGTCAAGAACATTGCTATATATACTTGCAGGTAAGGTAGATTTTTCTAAGTTTTGATTTAAGACACCAGTTATATAAGATGTGTGGCTTTTAATTAGATGGGACTACTGCAAAATATGCTTGAAGTGAAAGTTAAGGAAAACGAGACTAGAGGATTTGAGTACTGGTGTTCTTTGAGGGTTTTTAGTTCAAGAAGTCAAAAAATGGCCTTAAAAGATTCATGAAATAAAGCATCTTTGATGCAACATACTTATATAAAAAAAAAAAAAAAGCATCTTTGATGCAACATTTTTTATTTTCAGTCCATTGGCACAGAACAATTACTATGCTATAATTTTGTATATGTAATGTTGGGCTACCGATGAAAAAGGATATGTAATGTTGGGCTATCTTGATGGAACCTTTTGAAACCATAGATGACAGAATATTTTAAAATCACAATTCTGAGAAACAATGGGCAATGTGTTAACATTGCTCCCACAATTCTGATTCTGTTTTGTCCTTCATTTGTTATGGAAGTGGAGTAATTAGATCATTATCTATGGGGTAATTACTTATTAAAAAAAAATATTTTGTTTCGTATGCAAATCTGGATATGCTTTGTCCTTCATTGTTTAAATTAGGAGTGGAGTAATAAGATCAATACCTGTGGGTAGATATAATAAATCCTTCATTATTAGCTGATTTTCATTGTTTCACTCAATTTTTTTTTTGTCAAAAAAAATCATCTTGTGAAATGGCCGTTTGTTGTATGCAGCTTGTGTGGAGAAGTTCATGTTGGTCATCCACCACACAGAATTAGGACATGCAATGTCGCAGGGAGCCCAACAAACAAAGAGCACACATGGGAAAAGGGGGGCATTGGGCATGTTTTGCCCGTGGTAGAATCATTTCATCTATATGACCGGATTGGTAGAGCTGTTTCACATAATGAGCGTCTTGAAGTGGACCGCATTCCTGCACTTCTAGAACTGTGTGTTCAAGCAGGTGTTGACATTCCTGAGTACCCTACAAGGAGAAGGGCATGCCCTATTTACAGTCTTGCTGGTAGAGTTATAGATTTTGAGCGGAGGTTTCCCAAAGAGGATTCACCTGGCAAAGATATTAACACATATGGGTTTTGGGATAAGAAAAGGAACTTGAATAACGATGACAAATTTATGGACTTGCATTCTGATGACATACAAGGTTTATTATCTTCTTAACTACTCTTTCCTAAGTTGTAGAAATTTAGAATTCATTTTATCACTATAGAACTCACAAAAATGGGGCAGGGTCTATGTACTATTGATAGGGCGACTTTGTTGTCTTGTGCTATTATTCCAGTTTTCAAATTTGTTTCACTTAATAGTCCTGGAATATTTTTAATCAAATCAGTCTCCATGGCCTCATTAATATTTACTCAAGTATACGTTAAACAACATAAAAAAGCTTATAGGTTGTTAACCATTGTTTTGTACAAGCATCTTATGTGCTAGCAAATCTATGCACAGCTATATCTGTTCAGGGCATGGAAGAATGGGAAAAAATGCGATCAGGAGCATCGAAACTTATGGAGAAGTATGCTGTCCAGACTTGTGGATATTGTTCAGAGATGCAAGTGGGGCCTAAAGGTCATAGGGTAAGGAATTGCCAAGCTTTTAAACACCAGATGAGGGATGGGCAACATGCATGGCAAGAGGCAACAATTGATGATTTAATTCCTCCAGTATATGTGTGGCATGTTCGAGATGGGCAGCGTGGTGAGTTGCTTGTTAATGGTTTGAAGAGGTACTATGGGATGTTGCCTGCAGTGGTTGAACTTTTTGCTCAAGCTGGGGCATATGTGGGTGATCATTATGCTGGTGTCATGAGAGAAGATGTTGCAGTTCCTGATTTGGATGAAGAAAAGTTGGTTGTGTAAGGTCGAATATCATTCGGGTCAGATGCTACCTACTCATTTGAAAAAGAAGGTACTCTGTCAAATGCACTTGTCCTGTCCATGATATGTCCAAAGACTTGCAGGACTTGTACATAGTGTCCCAATTCACTAGTTTTGTACGTATTTTATAGGATGCATGGGAGTGGGCAATATCTCTCTTGGGAAAAAATTGATGCAGGCTTTTATATATATTCAGTTTGTTTCTATTTTTCCATCTTTCCCTTCTGCAATAAATAATTGGCATGCAAGCTTAATGAGCAGTTTTTTTTTTAGTTTTGCTAGATACAGTCACTTTTACGTATTCTTTGTGTACTCTATTGATGTAATTGATCAAAACAGTTATTTTATATTAAAAAAAAATGATGCAGACAATCATATCTATAAAATGTACAAAGAGTACATAAAAGATTTTTTATTATTTATTTATTTTTCATTTATTTTTTTCTGTTTGGAGTAAACAGGATTTCACCTCTTAACGCAAATCTCTTGTTCCATAAAGAGAATGGGTCAAAGATTCACGTCACTGTTATTCACCAGCACTTGTAGCTGTCGGGTCCTCGGGATTACGACGTCGGTTGCAGGCTCCTTGGACCGTAAATATACGAAGGACATAAATCACGAGACCCTTTGAATATTCCGAATTAATTATTAACTTTTAAAACATGAAACTACATCATTAATAAACTAAACTCATCATTAATATTCAATGAAAATTAAATGTTATATTTCATCATGTTGAACCTAAAAGGATAATATCTCCAATTAAGCTTATTTAAACCAAAGTATTAAGCAAAAAATAAATTTTTAGTTAAATTTCTATTTTTGCTTAAAATAAGTAATATTTTAATTTGGTTTCTATCGTTAACCCATTAAGGAAAATTTGTGAGATTTCTTATCATTATTTACATAAAGCTAAAGGAGCATAAATGTTGACATTGACACCCTTTTTTATTTTTTTATTTATTTACTATCTAATACTTCAAAGTATGCCAACTTAATTATATAAAATATTTTTCATTTAATTAATTTTACTATTACTGTCAGGTTTATATAATCTTACAAAACTAACTCATTTGTATAACTAAAAGAAAGTTATTTATATTACAAATGATTTTTTTTGAGAGGCTAGGAAATATATTACTATTGATATGATTTTCTTAAATTAAACTTAAATCTTCTATTCATGGATTTCAAAAAATTGCCATGAAATATGGATAGATATAAGGCTTCTAAAAGATCGAAAATCTATTTGCACTTATTGAGGCGGTATTTCTTGACTTAAAAACTAATCCATCCGATTTAACAAACGCTACCGGTAGCGATCTAGAGGATTATCAAAAGTATTTAATTCGGAACTCGGAAGCGTTACAATCTAAACGTCGCCACTACAAGTAGCAAATAAACATGATGGAATAGCAGCGACGTCATTCTCCTAGCAACCCGGACCAATTTCCGGTGTTTGTTTTCTTGAAACAGAAATATAATCATTTTCCGGTGCTTGTTAGTTAAATAATTCCACGTTAGATTCCAAGATAGTCAATGTGAATTCCAAACCACTTAATCCGACAGGTACGAGAGAAGGAAAAACAGAAAGAGGGAGGGAGAGAGAGATTCGGATTTTTGGCAGAAATATAGGTTGTGGGTTTTGGTTAGTGGAGGAAATGGTGGGCTTGGAACGACAAACTGCTCATCACCATCGTCTTCAAATGGATGGTGGTGGTGGTGGTGGTGGTGCTGGGGTTGTGGCGCCTAAAGCTTCTGGGGTTTCATGCTCGATTTGCTTGGATTTGGTGTCCGATGATGGGGGCAGATCGACGGCTAAGCTGCAATGTGGGCATGAGTTCCATCTGGGTAAGCGACATTTGTCTTCTTCTTTTTGTTTCCTTGGTTCTTGTTGTTTTGTTCAGTCGGTTGAAGAAAACTTGTTCGGTGATTGGAATTGTTGAAACTTATGGCCAAAATTGGTCTCTGGGTTTGTCTTAAAACGGAAGTATAAAAAAAGACTCTGGGGTTTATGGAGAAATGGAATTGAATTTATGAAGAGTATTGTGTCATTATAAATTTAGAATTAGGGGCTGTTTGGAGTTGCTGTTGTGGCGTTTTGAATGCTTCAGACAGAATCCTTCTTGGTATGGCTGTATACTGTTTGGAGTTGCTGTTGTGGCGTTTTGAATGCTTCAGACAGAATCCTTCTTGGCATGGCTGTATACTGTTTGGAGTTGCTGTTGTGGCGTTTTGAATGCTTCAGACAGAATCCTTCTTGGCATGGCTGTATACTTGGATTTTCAAAGGACCTCTTCATGGTGTCGAAGTTTACTTCATGTAGACCCTTGGTTGAGTTACTAAGGGAATTGAGCTTGTTGGAAAAATCTTTTAAAAATAAAGCATAGGAAACCGTGAGCAAAATTGACTAGGAATCTTAATGCCCAGTAGGTGAGTTATAAGATTTTTTTCAATGCTTGCTTTTGATAAATGGTACAGAATCGCTGTACCATGGGAAAATGTTTTTGAACATGAACGGATATTTTAGGAAGAGATGAAGGATCTCATGCTTTGATAGTCGGAGAAATTTGTGGTAGTAAAAACTGGCCAACGATAGTCAGAGAAATTTGTGGTAGTAATTTGATATTGATTTTCTTTTCCCTTTCGGGCTTAGAGTGATTGCTGTATTAGTTTCTAGGCAATATGGAACTAGGTCTGTTTCACCATACAAATGTTGAAACATCAAGCAAAAATTTGTACATAAAATGAACTGTGTTTTTTAGTCAGCCTTTTGAAATGGATGAGTATCTCCCTCCAAGATGTATATACTGCTTTCTTTAGTGAGGCAAGAAAAAGATAGAGTCTACCCAATAGTTTTCACAATTAGCTTCTATTAGCATCATTTATATATTGAATTGATGCCAATTATATAGATTTTTCAATCTCTTTCCACACTAATTGCCTGAAGCATTCTTCTCCCATTCAAGTTCTCATGTTCCAGAGAATCATTTGCTGGTTTTTTTACCTTCTTGTATCATAAGGTTCATTATATCAATCTTTATATTGAGTTTATGTAAAGCTCTACAAAGCAGAGGTAGCACAACTCTAAGCTTGTTGGGAACTAAAGGTGAGGGGGTTGAGTTCAAAGGGAGGGAAGCTATTGTGCTGTATCGAATTGGGAGCCTGATTTCATAGGAGGTTGAAATTGCAGGGCATTAATGCATATTTTTTACTGGTAACTGGAGAATTACTCATGGCCTCTGTATGTGAGGGAGGTAGGGAGGGAGGGAGTAATCAATTCAGTGAACCCACTTTAAAATCTAGAGAACAAAATGGACTTACCAACTTTTTGAAATGTTGAGTTGATGACATCACCAACTGCATGGGCCTTGTTGTTGCATGTTAATTTAATGTCTCACAAGTATGTTCTTTTAGATTTACTTATCAAAAAAGGTTTGTTCTTTTAGATTTAGTTATAAAAAAAAGTATGTTCTTTGAGATTTATTATTCCATGAGGCTTTACACAATTGACATGCTGCAGCATCTTCTGTTTATCGAGAAAGTATGTTGACTGTCATTGTGGTAGCTGGTTATGTAAAGTTATTGGATGAGCTCAAATGTTGCTGCTGTTCTGTCAACAATCCTTTTCTCTACATTTCACCCTTTTCTAACAATAGCATCATTATACCAGTTTTTGTTTGCTCAATTAGTTCATCACTTTAGTACTATTCTTGGATGGGACTTATTGAGCCAATCAAGAAATACTTTTGAATATTTATATAAATGATATATACCCTTGGCAAAAGATGAATATATATGCATCAATACAACTGAAAAGAGATGCAATTTTCCATTATGGAAAATTATGAATACATGTTGCATATTGTTGATTTTATTTGAAAAATTAATGAATCATATGCTTATATTGTTTAGAAAGGGTTGGCTTTATTTTCACTCATATAATGTGCATGCACACATGCACCAACACATATACATCTGGTTGTACCAATGGTTAGTGAGCGTAAATTTGATGCACTTTTAAATGAGAAATAATAATTTATATATTTAACAACTCTTTGACTAATGTTTTCCTGCTAGCAATTAATTTTTGTATGGATATTAGTGCCTTCATGGTGGTTGGTGTATAATACCTTTCAATTTAAGGAAGGTTAGTATCTATGAGGAGGAAATATGGTGTCATTTCTTGAAACCTTGGAAGAGATCAGTGTAACTAATTCCTTTTCTAGACCACCGCATATGCTATCCCCACTGTTGACAATGTTCCCTACTTATGTCATGCATGCATGTACATGTTACGCATTCTTCTCTATTATGTTCTGCAGACTGCATTGGCTCTGCATTCAATATGAAAGGAGAAATGCAGTGCCCAAATTGCCGAAAGGTTGAGAAAGGCCAGTGGTTATATGCAAATGGCTCCACTCATTCATTTCCAGAGTTTGGCGTGGATGACTGGAATCCTGATGAGGATCCCTATGACCTACATTACTTTGAAATGGTAAAAAAAGCACTACTCATATCTCTTTTAGTGAATCTGAAGAAACATTTTCTTTGCATCAGTATCTTTGCAAAGACACAACTAATATTACTTTTCCCCCATATATCTGTCTGTCTGTTTTAATATAGATTTGGACTTATACATCTCTCTCTAGCTCATGGGGTAGGCGACTTTTTTTTTTATAAGGAACAAATTTTATTAATGAGAATAGGCATAGCCCAAGTACACAGGGGGTATACAAGAGTTTACACCTAGTTAAGAGGAAGAGATAGAAACAAGAAAATCATTAAAATCTAGACCATTGCAATCTACAACATTTTCCCTTAGGAACAAAGTTTTCACAAAGAACAATCTAATCTCCTCCAGTGTTTGTTCCTTATCTTCAAAAGTCTGATAATTTTGTTCCTTCCATAGGCACCAAAGAATGCATATAGGCATCATCTTCCACACAGCTGTGATTTGTGAAATTCCACCTTAATTCTTCCAGCTAGTCAAGAGCTCAACCACCGTAGCAAGCATAACCCAGGCTACATCCAATCTTCTAAAGACATCATCCCATAGCGATCTAGCGACCTCACAATGCAGTATAAGATGATCCATAGTCTCGCCATTTTTCCTGCACATACAACACCAGTCCACAACAATTACTCACCGTTTCCATAAGTTATTCATAGTCAAGATCTTGTTAGAGATGTTGTCCAAACAAAAAAAAATCACCTTGAGTTATTTCTCCAAATACTTTTCCATGGAAAGCAATTGTGTTGTGGGTTGATTAGGTCTTATAGAAGGAGCAGACAGAAAACCCCTTTTCTAGCAGGCATCCACCACAATTTATCAATTCCTTGAGTGCTCAATCTCGTAGCATACAAGGTTCTGAAAAAATCAGCAAAGCTACCAACTTCCCAATCATGAGCCGCCCTCGTAAAGTTCACATTCCAGTGGATTGAGCCACCGGACATCTCCACGAGATTCACCATGGATGCTTCCTATTTAGATGCAATCCTAAAAATTATAGGGAATGTGTCTTTAAGGGCTTGATCTCTGCACCATAAATCATGCTAGAATTTTATTCTAGAATCGTCACCCATCACGATTCTACTGTGTCAAGCAAACACCCCCAACCTCTATGTATGTGCTTCCAAACTCCCACTCCATTTGCCCCTTGTACCTCCCTAGTACTCCACCCCCCCCCCCCCTCCACATGCACCCGTATTTATAATTAATCACCATCTTCCATAAAGCTTCCTTCTCAGTGTTATTCAGCCACAACCATTTCCCAAGAAGAGCCTAATTGAATACCCTCTCTAATTCCCAACCCGCCAATAGAAATTGGAGAGCATACCTTATCCCACTTAACCTGGTGGAACTTAAACTCGTCTCCCAAACCGCTCCATAAGAAATCTCACTGAAATCTCCCTATTTGGATGGCCACACTTGCTGGAATCAGGAACAAAGATAAGAGATGAGTTGGTAAATTGGACAACGTGCTCTTGATTAGGGTGGTCCTACCACTTTTTGACAAATGCAGTCTCTTCCAACCTGCTTGCCAATCTGCATTTAATCTTCTCTATTACTTCATCCCTTATAGATTTAGCCCTAGAAGAGGCTCCCAAAGAAAGACCAAGGTATTTCATGGGGAATGAGGAGGCCTTGCATCCAAGAATATGGGCCAACCTCTTATGATTGCGAACATTTCCCACTGGAACCAACTCTGACTTGGAAAGATTCACCTTTAATCCAGACATTGCTTCGAAGCAAACTAAAAGTGCCCTTAAAGAGCAAATTTTATTTTGGTGTGCGTTACAAAATATCAAAATGTCATCTACAAACAACAAATGAGAAATGTTAAGAGTCCCCCGATTGGTGTCACCAATCGAAAATCCAGCCATATAGCCATTGTCGACCATAGCGGATATCATTCTACTAAGCACCCCCATAACAATGACAATGAGAAGCAGGGACAAAAGATTGCCCTGTCTTAGGCCACGTGAACGGGCAAAGAAACCAATTAGAATGTCATTTACCAAAACTGAGAACCTCGCAGTCAAGATGCAATACCTAATCCATGAGCACCATCTCTCCCCAAATCCACACCTCGCAAGCAAGTATATTAGGAAGTCCCAATTAACATGATCGTATGTCTTCTCCATGTCCAGCTTACATAAAACACCTGGTTCTCCAGATTTTAATTTGCTGTCTAAATATTCGTTGGCAATTAACACTGGATCCAACATTTGTCTTCCCTTAAGAAAGGTGTTCTGGGGTCTTGAAATAATCCTCCTCAAAACCTCCCCCAAGTGGGTTGCTAAAACCTTGGATATAATTTTATACACCTCATTCACAAGACTAATAGGCCGAAAGTCTTTAACACACAAAGCCCCAACCGTCTTGGAAATAAGTGCAATAAAAGTGGCATTGAGACTTTTCTCAAACTTATCAAATGAAAAAAATTCCTGGTAAACCTTCATCATATCATCCTTCACCACCTCCTAGTAGGATTGGAAGAATCCCGAAGAGAAACTGCCTGGACCAGGTGCTCTGTCTTGGACCATCTTTCTCACCACTTCATAAACCTCTATCTTGTCAAAAGGCCTTTCCAACCAGGCAACACTTTGCTACTCAATGGTCTCAAATGCTAATCCATAAAGTTTTGGCCACCACTCTACCTGCTCAGTAAACAATTGTTCAAAAAAACCAGCAACATGCTCCTGAATCACTGGAAGCTCCGTTGACATAGCACCATCAATATTAGCATCTCAATGGTGTTAATCCTCCTATGTGAATTGGACAATCTATGGAAGAACATCGTGCTTCGATCTCCTTCTTTCAACCACAATGCCCGAGATTTTTGGTGCCATGAAATCTCCTCCAATAATGTAACTCTTTCAAGTTCTGAAACTAATTCTGTCTTCTGAGAGAGTTCCTCCATAAATAGTGTCCAACCCTCCTCTGCCCTCTCTACCTCCTGTAACTCCTCCAGTAGACTTTTTTCGATTGCCTATATGTCCAAAAACCTGTGCATTTCATATCTTGAGATATCTTTTTACAGCTTTCAGCTTACCTGCAAAACAAAACTTGGGGTGCCATGGATTAGATAGGAGGACCACCATTGCTTGACCCTTTCCACAAAACCTTCAATTTTCAGCCACATATACTTGCACTTGAAGTACCTACGCCCTCCACAAATGCCTCCACAATCCAACAAAATGGGAAAATGGTCTGAACAGAGACGAGTTAGCCTTTTCTGACATAACTCTAGATAATGAGTTTCCCAATCCGAAAAGACTAAAAATTTGTCTAATCTAGACCACGTTTGGTTGTTTGACCATGTGTATGTTCTACCCATGAGAGGAATGTCCACCAAACCCAAATCAAATATAAAATTTGAAAACTCCGTCATTGTAGGTCAAAGCCTACTCTCTCTCGATCTCTCGCTTGGAAACCTTGCAACATTGAAATTGCCTCCTATGCACCAAGGCATGTCCCACCAACTATGCAACCCAACAACCCCCTCCCATAAAAGGCTTCTTTGACTACCTAGATTCAGCCCATAAATTCCGGCAAGGGCCCACATAAAGTCGTCTTCCACATTTTTAATTGAACATGCTACTGTGTATTCCCCAATGTATTCCTCAATTTTATTCACTACCCTTCGATCCCACATAACTAATATACCACTTGAGGCCCCAAGAGATGCGAGATAAACTCAGTCAACATATGGATAGTTCCACAAGCTACACACCATGCTTCTTGAAATACTTTACAACTTAGTTTCCTGCAAGCAAATAATGTCCGCCCTCCACTCCTGAAGCAAATTTTTTATCCGAAGACGCTTGTTTTACTCATTAAGTCCTCGGACATTCCAAGATACTATCATTGGCTTCATAAAGAAACTATCGGCCTGTTCCCTTTGGATTTTCTTCTGCTTGAGTTGCCCTCATAATTAATAGACCGTGTCAATCTGTTTAGCTCCCACTGTGTTTTAGATCCCGACTTCTTAGACTGAGCATGTCCTTCTTCAATGGTCATGAGCAATGCCATAAATTGTTCCTCAAACCCCTCATTCAATCCCCACACAATTTTGAATTTCCTTCACCTTGTGTAACACCCAGCCAAAGGAAACTGATCTAGGCTGACACGTCTGCAGAGAATTTAGAGGAATGGGTTCATCTGCCATCTCAATACCTTCCCTTGGTGCCCACTGCAACTCCACCAAGTCCACCATCTCTCCTTCAGAAAACATAGACCTACCCTCACAATGTTGATCCTTATTCATAGCTGCCAGCAATCATAGGTCACCCACAAGCTCAGCACCACCCTTCATAAGGATCCCGATGCTCTGCAAGTTCTTCTCCAAAGGTGATGTCCCTTGGAACTCCAATGGAGGATCCCTGCCCTCTATCGTCACTTTCTATCCCTTCTGGGCCGACAAACAACCAACGGACGGTGGCTTAACCCTACGCTCTGTAAGCTCGATAATCTGTAGATCCTTCACCGGGGATGATGTTCCCTGAAGCTCCTTCACCAGAGGTTCCTTCTGGGCCGAGGAACCAACGCCAGACGGTAAGTTTTGACCCGCAGGTATGGTTGTTACCACCTCTACTACCATTTCCTCTGCTATTTTTCCCATTTGAGCCTTTGAGAACATTTCCTTGGCCTGTCGCAAGGTCGCATGAGGCTTTTCTGGCATGGGTAACTAGTTCCCAACGACCAACGGCCCTGCAAGTGCACCTACTCCTCGAGCCCGCCACCTAAATCGGGACAAGTCATGGCCCGATTTGTTTTTCCCTTTTTCTCAGCCCCTTGCTAGAGGCCCATTGGAGCGGCCCACTACACTGGGCTTCACCGTTTGTTTCCCCTTCGCCCCATCAACGCCTGAGGGTCCTTCATATTGCTGGGTCATTGGGTTTAAATTATGGGCCATTGGATTGGCTTCATAATTTATTCCACCTTGGCTCTGTCCGCATCCAAGCCCATTCCCCTTCCATTCGCAACACTACAAATAAAACTGTCCACTTTCTCCTGCAAATCCATCAACTGCAATTTCATCTCCCATAGAGTATGACAAACACCACCCCCTACCGAAATTCGATCATGCCTGACAACACCACCACCCTTCCAATGAGCTACGGGCACGCCTGCCACTTCCGTATAACCTCCTCCTCCCCTGTATTGAGTTGGGACCACTACTGTTGGTTGCTTCAGCATCTCCTTGTAGGAGTGATGCTGAGCCTCCACCGTCGGCCCCAGGGCCACCTTCGGCCTTCCTTCCTCCAGAGTTTTCCCCCCTTCAACCGGAACCCAACCTCCCTTTATATTGACCGGTCTTACCTCCATCCTTCAGATTGTCTTGAACTTCTCATACAGTAATCGCCAGTTCCTTCTATCCCCTACCTTCTATTTCTTCCGGTACAAATAAAAAGTTTCGTTTGCCACCACCACCATACTCCACTAATGCCATGAAGCGCCTGTGGACATTGGAGCATCTCTAAGCTATAAAGCTCCTATTTCCATCCCTCAAAGAAGCATTGAATTCCTTTCTATCAACTGATATTGCACAATCCTCCAGCATTATGATGAACTATTTCACCGTATGCAACCCCAGAGACACCTCCTTCGTGACTTTCCAGCTCTCCTCAATGACGTGAATGGAGTTGCCTTCCACCATGACAGTAAAAACTTTAGACTCTAACACAAGCTGTTTCGCTTCTCACTGACTTTAAATTAATCTCTCTCAGAAAAGAATTCCCCGTTAAACAATGTAGAGAATGACGCACGGAGAGAAAACAAAAGAAGTATGGAGAGTCACACACACACGGAGCCCTTGCAGTTGCCTAATGCCCCCACCCATGTGAGCACCCCAAATGTAAAAAGTTTATTATATTTTATTTTTACTTTTGAAAAAAATTGGCACAAAATGAAGAAAAGACAGAAGGTTAGCAGTTAGTGCACATCTGACACAAAAGAAAGGAATCACTTTCAAATAGAGAGGCGTTGGCTTTATGCAGTAGGCGAAAAAGCAAAGTGGTCAATTGACGAGGCAGCAAAAAGATACAAGTGATGAAGGGCATGAAAAACATATGAAAGAAACTCATTTTTTTCCTCATTTCACCCGCTTACCTATTGTTAGTGCTGTATGCTTATCACAAACTCACTTTAATCCTTACTTCTTTTACCATTGGGGACTCCCACAAGATAAAATAAGAATAAGCTCTTTTAAAGTTTAAAAATATATATTGGCAGAGAGATACTCATTTCCTTGCATATCATATACATGCACAGTGTCTTACCACATTCAAATCTCTGATTTTTGTTCTTCAAATGTCTTTTGCAGCCATTTAGAGTTCAGTGGTGTCCATTTGGTGAATTAGAGCGAATTCCTCCATCGTTTGAGTAAGGCTAGATCTCCCTTTTGTGGTTTTATATTTGATATTCTTTTCTTTTATTCCTGATGCAGTTTATGCAAGTTACAAATACATTTTAGCGTGAATCACTCCTGTGAAGGAGCTTCTTTTCTTGCACTGGTGTACATCCCTTTCTTTTTAACATTTGGGGCCTACAATTGGTAATGGTAATTATAACTTGGCTAAAAAGCAAAAGCAGGAATTTTGATTGGGAGGATAAAGTGTGTACAATCAGGGCTCTGAATCTCTCATATTAGTATACAGATTTAGAGATCGAATTCCCTTGGAAATGTACTTGGAGATCTAAGGTGCCTAGTAAGGTTGCATTTTTCTGCTGGTTGGGAAAAATTTTGACCACAGACAACTTGAGAAAGCGTGGATTATTTGTGGTGAATTGGTGCTTTATGTGTAAGAAAGATGGTGAATCTTTTGATCATCTATTTCTTCATTGGGAGGTGGCTAAGATTTTGTGGGATGAGATTTTTGGTAAAACGGGGTATTGCTTGGGTGATGCCTAAGCAAGTGGTGGATCTTTTTGCTTGTTGACAAGGTTTTAAGGGGAGTCATCGCATTGTTGCCATATGGAAGATGATCCATTTATGTTTCATGTGGTGCTTATGATTGGAAAGAAATGGGCGATGTTTTGAAAATAGAGTACGCTTGATGGGAGAACTCAGAGAGATTTTCTTTAGTACTTTGTGTTTTTGGGCTAAGGCTCTTGTATTGAATGGAGATAATATTCATGATTTGCTTCTAGCCTTTTCTAATTCCTAGCTTGTATTTAGGTGTTTTCTCTTGTATACTTCTTCTGTACTTGGGCTGTGCCTATTTACTTGTCAATATAATTCTCTTATTACTTATAAAAAAAAGTATACAGATTTAGATCACTTCAAAAGTAGTCTTAGATTTCTGCGAGTCTATATTATAATGCTTTTTTTATAGGTAAACAAAAATTTTATTAATAAATTCATTATAATGCTTCTTACTGGTATGTTGTTTTTTATATTAATCATGTTTTTTATATTGAGCTAAGCATTCTCATTGGATTTAATATCTGGTGTTTTTTTTTTTTTTTTTGGGGGGGGGGGGGGGGATTTTTAGGTGGAACTTGAATAGCATTTACTTTTCTGAACAATTTCACCATCTATTTTCTGGTTAAAAACTTGGCCAGCTTCTTTCCCAATGTTTATATTCATCGTTGTCTCTGATGTGTTGATACTATCTTCAGGGAAGTGGAATCTCCATCTACCACCTGTAAGTGTCCCACTATTATTATCGGTTTTTCCACATTTAAAATTTATGAACTTTCCTTTCTTACTATATGACATATGAATGTGATTTCTCCTCCACATAGATCACAACTTGCAGGAACACCATGGCACGCCTGCTGAGCCCAATGCCACATCATCTCTAGCTCATCATTATGTTGCATACGTTGGACCAATTCCACCTGCATCCTCGAGATCTAGTGATAGCATTGATGAACCTAACTTCATTTATCCCTGGAATGGTCTATCTGGACACAATGAGATATTTAATCCCCATACTTTTCCCGCCAGTAGCATCCAATACCATGGTTGGGGCCATCATTCCCCTCCATTCTCCCAATTTGGTAGCCATATCAATGGTGCTGATCCAGCTTCTGTTCCACCTGTGATACGGGTATCTACTCACAGTGATTCTGATCCTATTACAAGGTCCAGATTTCATTCATACCCACTTCTCTACGCTCATGGGTGAGCTTTCTACGCTGAGGTTCCTCCTTTCTTTCTTTCTCTCTTTTTTTTCTTTCTTTTCGTGGGGTTAAGGCGTTAAGCTCAGAGAATGGATATCTAGGGTTTTTCCATTTGGGATGGAAAAAGGAATAGTTTTGCATTATTGCTCTGCAAGTCAATGAACTTGTTGTGACATAACTTATTACTTTTAGTGCTGATAGTTGTGAGAAACGAGTTCTCTTTGCTAACAAGGCGGAGGGTATTTCCCACAATGCAAATTGTACATGTCCTTTTTGTCATTCTCTTTCTGAAAATAAAATCTATTCTAACAGATATAAAAGGGCATATTCTATCATAACAATTGTCAGAGTGAAATGTCCAGATCGTTACTTGAAAAAAAAGCCCTATTTGTTTTTATTATTTATTTATTTATTATTTTTATGAGCTGTACTCTAAATATTCTATGCCTATATCTTTGTAGGTCAAGTCCTAGAGCGGGAAACTCATTTGTCTCCACAGGTGTTCCTCATTATCCAGGACCCAATGCTCAAACCCATGAAGTGATCCATATTTCCCATGCCTTCCTTCAGCAACGACCTAGCAATTCGCCAGGCATTCCCTCACCTAGCACTCCTGTGGTGAGGAGAATGGAGGGTCCTGGGGTTTTGCCTCTAATAGTGCCTGCCCCCATACAACCCGATCGTAGTGGCAGTTTTCATATCGTTCCTCAACCTCCTTCAGTACCAAACTTTCATGAAGTAGAAAATCTTTTGCCGAATCGATATGATGCATGGGAAAGAGAGCACTTGTCTCATTTCCCACCATTGGTATCAGACAGGGACTCAGTATGGGGATCATCTCATCAAACTGCTGCTGACTCTGATTCTGTTAGCAGGTCTAGCGGTGTATGGCGTAGTCACTGGTCCTAGAGGGTGTGCTCTCCTACTGTAGTTGCACACGTTCGTAAACCAATTTATCCCTTCGAAACTCCCAAACGATTTCAATCTAAATTATGATGGGAACTTAACTGTGGGTATTCCCAAGCATTTGCCCATTTTTTTGTACATTTCTTAAGAACTTGTTTTGTCTTATAACACAGATCCTGTAAATCTCTTGGCATTCTAGTGGTGCTAGAACTTTAGTTTCTTTCCCGGAATTTGTTCATTTAACTTCGTATGGGAAGTTGCATTGCGTTCACTTTGTTAAATTTCCCAGGAAGTACAGGGATTCGCCGTGTTGGAATCAGATGCTGTAATTCCAAACAGCTTTTGTATTCTAGGGTAGTATTCTCTTTCAGTTTTGTCAACTGGTGAAGAATGACGTGGATCCCCCATTATGAAATAGATGGCAATTCATTGAAATTCTGAGCCTATTTAGGCATTGTAAAAGAAAATGAAAAAGTTGCCTTCAGATGACCTAGAAAGAAAAAAAATCAGGAGTTTCTTGAAAAGGAATTGTGGAGGTGTTTTTGAACTTGTCGATTCACACATATTTGGAAGAGACTGTAGCTCCCAAAAGTGATGCAGGTGATCGTCATTGATTCTCAAATAATGCTAGTCCCACCGCTCCCAGCTCCCGGGAGCTATTGCTGGTAATTTTTTTTTTTATTAAGAAAATGTTTTTTAATGATGTTGTGAATTTTTTTTTTCAAATATTTAAAAGTGTTAAAAAAATACATGTAAAAAAACCAAAAAAAAAAAAAACACACCAAAATAACTAGCGGTGGGCATAGAAGCGTCCTTGATTCTCAAACCTCCACCCCTTTCCACCACAAAAACAGAAGAAAAAGGACATATCTTTTTAATAATCTTTCTATCCTGTTCTTCATACATGTATGTGAATGTTTGCTTACTGAAACAGAAGATATGAGAAGGAAGAATAACATTCTGTGTCAAATAATGGTTTAATAATCTTAACGTGGACATTTGTCGGTTCCCTCGTAAGCAAGACAAGTACACAACTGGTAAGAGAATTTGCACCCAACACCACTACCAGTGTACCATATTAGATGTACGTAAAGAAATTACTGAAGGTGAGCATGAGAAGGAGTTGATAGATTCTTCTTAAGTTCAATTACTCCATCTAGGCTGATGCTTTCTCCCTTCAAAAACTGCGAGTACCATTTTGCTGATAGCTTGGGGTATCTTCTCAGATCCGGATCATCCAAATCTACATAGTACAAGCCATAACTTGATCCAAAGCCATCCAATAACTCGAACACATCCATGAAAGCCCATGCAAAATACCCTCTTGTGTTTGATCCATTTCTTCCAGAATTTTATGAATGGAAATGAAGGGAAGGAAAGAGGAAAGAATTACATAATGTACAAAAATATATAAAAATATATCATATCCAATAAAAAAATTGAATAAACCAAGAGTAGACCGACAATGGGACAACAGATGGTTCTATTTCAAGTGTAAGAGGCATAAATAACCTCAATGTATGCTCTTTTTCAAATATTTATGCAATTTTAACTTATAAAGTGGAGATTTTGATTATGTGTGAGCATACCCAATTAATGATCGTATACACGGGTGTTTGACGGATTCTAAACAACTAAGTGATGAATTTAAGCCGTAGTAGTACCTGAATGATAATGGTCAGTTGGATATATTGGTTGTAAGAGCGCTCCAGAATGTGAGCTAATAGTTTATTAGAAGAAATTGGTCTCACATTGACCTAAATTTTTGCCAGGATCATCTGAACCACTCTTAAAACCATGATGCATTCATTTGAGTCCAATTTATTAAGGGCGCATCCAGTCATTGCAGAAGAATTGTGATCGAGTCTTGCACTTCTCTTACTTCTCTTTGAGGGAATTTGAATGTCTGTGTGTATTCATTAGGAAAGAGAGGGTGTGTGTGTGCATATATAGGTAGTGCAAATAATGAAAGATCTTGTTTTTTATTGTGACTACCGTTGGTGCTCTGCATCTTAAAAAGCCTTACTTCCCTGTCACAAATGGATGGATTGAGATAGCAATATGTGCCTAGGGAGAGAGGTCCATTTTTTTAGTCCTCAATATTGAATCTAGAAGTCTAACATCTTATGAAAGTTCTTTATGGAATGCATGAAGGAATAATTTTATCCAGTGGTAGCTAGCTAGGCAATGCATACCTCAATGCATCAAGCACACCTCCAATGTATCCATGCATATATTTCACCCTTGATATGTCATCCAATGTTGAATTTCGTTTCATCCGCTGACCTAACATGAGATGCCATCCCAGCTTCAACCAATAAGTCATGCATGATACATGATTAAAAGACATTGCATAATGGGTGTTACAATCCTAACCAACCCACCAAAAGCTGCACCAACAATTTTATACTTTATAGTGCGGTTCACAATGACAAAACTAATTATAAGATGGTTGAGTAATTCTTGATAATTTCCAGCAAACCGCAGCTATTCTAGAGGTAGGAAACATGTGGCCATAGAGATCAATCACTATGACACTATCTCATGCTCAACGCATGATGGCCAACTATCTAATGGGTTTAAGAGACCATACAAATTGGCATGATTAAAAAATATATCAACTTTTTGTTCAACATTATTGTTCTGTTAATACCATTCATGCCCTCAGGGGGTTGGGGGCAAATGTTTTCGGCTGTCCTAGGGTGAAGGTTTGCATTAAGTTTGGTCCATACAGGAATCATCATAAAATTTCATAAAATACGAAAATCATTTCATGATTGTAGTAATGCCCAAACACAATGCCCACTTCTGAAAGGAACAAGAGAAGAAAACAAAAACAATTCTCAACAAGGAGAAACTACCCTACTGTGTGTTTGTGCGTGTGTGTGTGTGTGTGTGAGAGAGAGAGAGAGAGACCATTCTCATAAATGTAAATAGGAGGGTTGCCGTAAACTTGCTTGACATACTCCAGCACTCCTCGCAGACCCCAGGGTGCAATAGGCAACTTGGTAAAATAAAGCTGGTTAGTGAAGTGTAAACAATTTAAACCAACACAATCCTACCTTCAGGCTGAAAACTTCTACTCTGTGTTTTATCTTTCAACTCTCACCTCAAATGCCGAGGAATTCCTCTGAATTTCTGACACAACCAGAGGAGGAGTTATTTCTGTTCATCTTTCGTAAGATGCATATGGAAATACAGCAATAATTTTTATCAGAAAGAAAACGCCTGGATCACTTGTTTGAGTAAATTGGCAGAGTCTTAATTAATTGATCTAAACACATGTATCAAGGCAGAATAATACAGAATTAATGTGCCACTATGTGGAAATAGAGAATATTAAATCAGTGAGTGAAACTGACTCGGTGAACATGACCAATTGACTGAAAATAGTCCATTTGTAATGATAAGCAAAGAGACTTACGGATTAGTTCTATTGCAGCATCCAAGTTGTAGTCTCTATATTCCATTTTCAGGCTGTTGGATCTGTCTCTGACATACATGCTGTTGTAATGTATTATCCCTATGAAGTCAAATGAACCCTTTACCAGTTTGGATTCAAGATTTGTGAAGGCTGGAAGTCTAGAACCCACATTTTGCTTCATTATAGTTGGATAGTCTCCAAACACCAAAGGATCTAGAAACCTGCAACACAAAGCAGGTGCACTACAGTCTAAGGCTTTAAATAGTCCCAAAAACAACATGAAACTAGACTAGAGGAATTCCTCCATTGCCCCAACTCTTACTAGTTTTTGGCCCACATAAAATTGAAATTACAGTTAATAGAAGTTAAAATGAAATGCAATAAAGCATAGCGTAGAAAGACCCATTATATAAACAAAAAATGAGATGAGGAAAAAGAAAGGTTTAAAGAGGTTACCAGCCAACTTGGAAATCAATGGCTCTTTGAGTCGCAATTGCATCTTCTTTTGTATCTGTCAGAGGAACTAGCCACCAAGCATAGATGCTGAGCCCTATAAATCCATGTTGTTTGTCCTGCATCAAAGTACGTGTCTTATGTAACAAACCCAATTTTAGTTTCATAAAAGTAAAATATATGGACACTGTTGATTGAGTAATTGACAAATCATATATTGAAACTCCTCTTATGGAAAGCTTTAGATAGATACCTTATACTTTGTCATGTACAATCTTGCAGCCGAAGCATGTGCCAACAAGATATTATGGGCAGCTGTGTATGGCTCAGATGAAGAATTTCCCTTGGAGCAGGAAATCACCCCAAATGGAGGAGAACATCGCTGAGGAGGTGTAAATCCCTGGTCATAACCTCCCAGGACATACACATTCGGCTCGTTAACGGTGCTCCAATAAAAAACCCTATCTCCAAACTCTCGGAAGCACACCTCTGCATAAAAAGTAAAGTCTATCCTGCATCCAGATATAGATCATTTGATAGTATTGATTCCTATGCCATACTTGGCGAGAGAATATACCCCAAGCACAAAAGGAAAATTGAAACTTGCAAGATTTAAGAACATTACACAATCTCTCGACTAACCCATCCTCCATACTCGTCTTCAAGTGCCTGAGGAAGATCATAATTGTGTAATGTAACATGTGGTTGAATTCCTGCACAATCAAAGAGGAAAAGCAATGTTTTGGAAACAAACAAAAAAATCCTAAGGTATGGTTAGGTTAGCAATTCGGGAACACTGAGCAACTATATTTTAACTTCATTATAAAGGAAAACTGGCTTTAACCATGGCTAACTAGTTCATTGATGAGATTGTTGTAATATTGCAAACCCTTTGGATTGACAGGTCCTCTTCCATCTGAAAGGATAGCACAAGCATTTTTTGTATAAATATATAATCAAAAAACAATTACTAGGAATATGATGGCTCTTATTTAATAGCGCATCATAGTTTTGTGATCATACTTGGAATAAGTCTTGACCATGAGATGGAAAATCTATAGGCATCTAGGCCTGTGTCCACCATGAGCTGCACATCTTCCTGCACGAGATATAGGAGGAACCTGATTACAAGTCGACTGAACTCCAGAAAAGAAAAAAAAAATGAAGATGGCATTGGTTCAGCCACGGTTGTACAAACATGAAAGGAAATTTTTCTTTCCTCTAGGACATTGAAAGCATTAATTGACCTCAGAAAAAATCCATGATGCATTCCTATTAAAGAAAAAAAGCCCATGAATCATTCCTATTAAAGGATCTTCAATTGAAACATGTAGAATAAACCTTATACTTGTGATACTCATCACATGCTACATCTCCAGTGGCACCATGTGCTCTCCCTGTAAGTTTGGGAAGGAAAATTACAATCAATATCAGTCTACCAAATTTTTATCTTTGGGCATATTGATGATTTTTCTTTTATTCTCTTTCCAATGCCCACAGTGCAGACAGTTGGATTAATGTTAGTTCATGTTTAGGCTTTAACAATTAAAAAGATGGATTACCAGTCTCATGTGTATAACCCAACATCATGGTCATGATAAGGAGCAGGGGATAATAAGCCTACTAATTTTATAAGTCCATACATATAGATAATATGCAAAATGATTTCGATCATGCTATGAAACTGATTTGCTTTTTAACTAATTTACAGATTTCAAATATCGGCAAAAGATTTGAATATCAAGTAATGTTGCTGATTGTTCTAAATGTACTTGAGAGGAGGAAAAGACTAGCAATGGTCATCAATATTAGAGCATGTGATATACACTAGCCGCCTCCAACGATATCATGACGTTATATATGTATTTTTGTCAGCTCTTGCTAATTAAAGGCGTGGAATTGGAATCCCTCGGCTATAGCTTCAGACCAGTTCCCGGCCCATAGAGAGCACCTTTAACTAGCAGCTGCTGCAAAACAACAGTCTATATATATATTGCATTGAAAGAACGGTTCCCATGCTGGTTCTTTTTCTTTGCATGAATGATAAACACATGATCTTTGCACAACCCTTTTCATAGCTATATTTTAAAAGAGGATATTTTGAGAAAATAATGGCATTTTTTTAAAAAAATGACCACTTCATTTAAAACATAATTGTGAAAAAGGTTGTGTAAAGAGCTGTGTTACATAGTTTTTGTTTATTCCGTAATAATGGATGGATTTGGAGGTACTGTTTGTCAGGTTTCCAACCATGCAGTACTACTTGTCTGTATCCCGGTTGAATATTTCTATAAAAAAATCCGTCTTGGCAAAAATAAATTAAAATTAAAACCCCCAAAAATTAGCCTAATAGCAAAAACAGGTAAATTTCGTTTTCTTTTTTCTTTTTTTTTTTAAAAAAAAAAAAAAATAGACCGAGTACCGTGATGTGCATAGGTATCCCAAATGCTGGGAGTCCTCCCATCTTCGCTTGCTGCTCCCTCCACCTTTCAAACATATTGAGACATGCATGCATAAATCATTCATCAAAACATAATTTTTTTTTTCCCTTTTATTGTTCTATTCTTCTAATTATGGTTTTAGCTCAGAACCATGGATAAAAAAGCAGAAGCAAGTACCTTGGAAGCCATGAATTGCAAAAAGACATGCAGAGATTAACTGACCTGATAAGCTGAGGTGCCTGAACCAAAAACAAAAGCAGGTGGGAAGTCATCCCTGCTAAAGTAATTGGAGCTATAAACTCCCAGTACTGCTACATTCATCAGCACTACTAAATTTATTAGCAACAAAGAGATCAGCTTCATCATTTTCCACCTTATTATTTGCACCACCTTTTTCTATCACTGCCATAATGCATGTATTAGAATATTTATTTCAGGTTGTTCTCCATCATCGCTCTCTGAGAGAGAGAGCGAACAAAGCCTTTGTCGCGATCTGATTGATGATAATTCATTTGCTTCCATACAAATTTTGTTACTTATGGCTTGTATAAGTTTTGCATGCACGACAATGCGACATATCCACATCAGATAATGGAGAGAAACGTGGTCGTTTTGCCTTCCCAAATTCCGTTAAACCAACATATGGCTACGAAAATTACCAACGTTAAAATCCCATACCTGTCTGTCTAATGGACACGATGTGACATTAGAAATTATTTGCATCCACGAATTAGAGTATTAAATCTGGAGACAATACTATACCATTGAGACCAAAACCCTTACCACTTCAATCAATCACTAGATTTTTGTATTTTCAAGAACTTTTAACTTGTGGAGAGAGTAATCATTTCAATTTGTTTTTGTATTTGGCATGACTCAAATTAACAAAATGGATGTTCCATTCATTGTTACTTGGTGTTTTCTATTTTTCACTTGATGAGATAATTAAGACAATTGAGCTCTCTTAGAAATTAGATTATTATATATTAGTCGTGTATAGTCTTTTATATCCATTTGTAAATATAATTCTTTTTTAATTAAAAAATTAAATTATATCAGACAAATCTCGATCCAAAATCATTCTAAGATATATGATAACATAGCGATTGAAATCCAAGAACCAACGTTACCAAATTAGTGATAAGGCATAATGGCTAGACATAGCCTTGCTTGTTTTCATAGTTGAGATAAGATGAGGTGAGATAAAAGTTGAAAGTTGAATAAAATATTATTATAATATATTTTATTAATATTATTTTTATTTTGATATTTGAAAAAGTTGAGTTGTTTATTTTATTTTGTGTGAGAATTTGAAAAAGTTGTAATGATTAGATGAGATGATATCAGAATGGTTGTGAAAACAAACAAGGCTCTCAACTCATTTTATCTCATCTTATTGTAGAAGGAAGTCACTACAGTTTTAGGAGAAATTCGAAACATAAGCCTCACACTCCTGCACATCACTTAAAAATATATGATTTTATCATTTACCCTCATAAAAAATATAAAGATAAAAAATTAAAATCACATGTTTTTAAGTGGTGTGCAGAATGTGGGACTTTTGTGTAGCACGACTCCAGTTCTAGAGTAAAATTATGACTAGTAATTTTTTTTTTTAGATTTTAAATTTTTAAATGATTCGTAATTAACATAGTAGATCAACAAAAAAAAATATGAGATTCAAACCAAGTCCATAGCTTTAAAACTTTACCGGCTAATTTGTGATCTTGTGGATCACTAAAAAAAAAATAATGATCCAAACACATTCCACTCACCAAACCTTATAATGATCAGCTTTGACTACCAAAGGCGCCGGCTAAGTTGACAATTCTGTCCGAAAAGAAACAAAGAAAATGAAAAAAGCATGATCACATCGATTCATCAGTTCATCAACCTTTCTTCAAGTTCCCATCGTCTTACCTTCCCTCTTTTCATTTGAAGTTATCACTAGACTGGAGGAGGCATCTTCCAATCCTAACATTCCATTATCTAATAACATGAAAATATAGAGTAAACTTTGTGATCCTGAGCATGAAGCACACTCCTCCTGCAATTCATTGAGACCCCAGCTGATGTATGATGCTAAACAGATCAAAGAAGATGAAAAAATCTATTTGCAAGCCCGGTTCTTGACACACCTAAGAGCATTAGCATTGACTTAGGCAAAGTTGAAGGTTGACCAAAATTTAGATAAGTTGTATTAAAAAGACCCCACATTAGATTAGGCATCTCTAAAATAATTTGAATTCTGCTACAATGATTGGCCAAATTTGAAGAACCAAATTGATTCACCAAAAGTTAAAATAATAATTTCTCACTCCATTGAAAATATGGTTAGTGAATATTTAGATAGAATATTAGATATTTGGTTAGTGAATAAGAAATTTATATATAAATTTAGATAAGTTTAATCTCAATTTTTGGTTATTAGTATTAAATGACCATTGAAAATATGATTTTTTTAATATTAATTTAATTAGAATATAATTATTATTAATATTAAATTGGTAGAATTATAAAATATGATACAAATAAATTAAATAAACAAATTATTAATTTAATAATATTTTATTATTTTATAGAGAGTAAATGACTAATCTAATGTAGGGATTAAATTTAAATAGAATAGATAAATATAAAAAAATATGATATTGACTAAATTTTAAATATGCATTTGACCAAACTAATACTAGTGCTCTAACCCATTATTGATGTAGAAACATTTCACATCAACTAACATAAAAAGTAGAAAAATGCTAGAAAGCACGCCAGCCATAAGACACGAAACACACACCCTCCATGTCATCAATAATGAAATGTTGATTTTACCCTTACTTAATTGAATCCTTTGTTTTCGTTTTGCCCCACCAGAGACTACCTCATTTCTGTGCATTTCATTCTTTGTCCATGGCTGAACGCAACGCGATACCAGGTGCGGGACGAAACTGTTCAGAAACCCATACAATTGGACTATGTAGAAGATGCTCCACAAATGACAAGATGTCTGAAATAAATTCTTGTGGGCAAATTCCGGTTCAACACAAAACAATATCCTTCTAGAATCTTCCTAGGTTTCCCACTTATGCTACTTAACTTTTTTTTTGGCTAGAGTCTGAAGCAAGGTGCCTTTTCAACTCATGCGAGACCAAGCCTCCTATCAATTACAAATTACAGCCAACGTCGAACATGAAAATAAACACGTGATAAAAAATTATTTTAATTTTACAGAGACAGCAATGATAATTGTTGGACACCCTGCTTCGGTATTTTGACCTTTTTAACTGTAATATATTCCACAACAAGTGGTGCATTTATACACCGACTCGTAACTGGTAGTACCGTAGTACACTTTTAATTTCTTTCAATAGCCGTAATAACCTGCAAAGGAACATCCTCCCCCCTTTTTATAAGCTCTCTAACAACAAGTGTCTTTATATAGTTGTATAACTCTATCTTTAATCATACGGGATAATCAAAGAGAAATATCGATCAACCATGATTGGCGTTCCACTCACTACTCAGAGCTGCAACTTCTATAAACTATGAGAAACCACCAGTAAATGAGTAGGTAAAGACTAACTGACGAGAGAAACCTTTCTGCTACTCCTAGCAGTATTTTGAAAGCATAAGCGGGATACATACATATATATATATCCATCACCAGCTTCATGTACATACCTCTGCTCACCATGTTCACTGCCAACAACAGAGAAACCAACCTGCATGCTGATATTGAGATGGAGTAAGTGAAAAACAAAACTAATCACTTGATTCTCAAGAGCTTGAGGTTGCAAAACCCTTTACTGGAATTACATCTCGTTTTAGGAAGCTAATCAGGAACCAAATTATGACACCTTTCATATTATGAGCAAGTTGTATGTATATCAGAAACATAACAAACACACAAAATATCACCACAATTGTGTTAAGACAATCCAATGAGTTCATCACAAATTTGATCCACAAGATGATATCTAAATCAGTATTTTTTGAATCCCAAGTTTGAGTTGGATCTTCACCAAAACAATGTAAATTCTATGCACGAGAACTTTCTTAACAAAAATCTCACAACCACAACACAAACTAATTTGAAAGTTAAAGACATATGGTATATATAAAACCTGAATCCAATCTGAGAAACATGTCATAGATATAATAACTCAACAACAAACATAACAATCAGCACATACGTAAAAACCTTCATATTCATTAAAACACAACGGGGATCCCTTAGTTCCACATATTCTTCAATCAGTAGATATGCGAATGAGAAATGATATAACCAAGAAACCACAATAAAGATACCCACAACATAGAAATAAATGTTTGACAGCACTAGGTGTATAATGGCAAATCCGTCCACGCTCCAGAGACATGCCCATTCTCACAGACATAAGCTCGAACAACCGGCTCACCATCGTCGTAGTACCCGAAAGTTCGTCTCAAACAAAACGCGGAGTGCAGATCCCAAGTCTCTTTGCAGGGACAGAACGCGCAATTCACACTGACCTTGCTCCTATTCCCATCGCTTATGGTTCTCCACACCCGTGACCTCTTGAAGTTTTTGAAAATTCCTCTGAAAAGCATATAATTCCGCTTCTCCTCGATGTGAACACACCCCGGCCAACCACAAATGTAAAGACAATCATCCCGGAACTGTCTAGCGAGGAGCTTGCTCCCTTGCTCGCGGCTCAAATTCCAAACCCCAGAAGCCAAATGCGAGCGTATAGACCGATAAATCTTCCTCCTCTTCGACACCGTGAATTCTCCTCCCACTGTAACAACTTCACCACCAACCTCTTCACCACCAACAGCGTGGGAAACATCTTGGGAATCCGAAACGTTGTAAACAGTATCATAATACAGGTCATCAAAGAGTGACCAGGAAGAAGCAGCTGTTGGATTAGCCTTGTCTATATGATGGCTAGGACAAGGGTCAGTGGAGGATGTTGGGATATTTGATCGTGTAATGGGATACGTGCTTCGGTAAATCTCGTTCCGACCGAGTTCTCGTTCGAGGCCGAAACCCGAGTTCTCGAGGAGCACGCCGGTGTGGAGGAGGCCCGGGCAGCAGACGGAGATCTTATGAAGCGCGGCCCAGCCGCCGGGAGGGCAGGAGGAGCTGGCGACGGAGGAGGAGAGAAGATCGGAGACAACGGAGGGGATGGCGTTGGAGCACTTGTGCCGCCAGCAAACGGTGCGGATCAGAGACGAGAACTTGGTGCAGACGCAGGCGAGGCGGGCCCAGTTGCGCGGGTCGTCATCAAGCTTGAAGAAGATGCCGAGCACGATGTCTTCCGAGAGCTTTGAGAACACGGTGTCCGTCATTATTGATTGGTTACTATGGATCTAGTGAAATGGGCGTGGATTTATAGAGAACTGTGAGATAGGTATGGATTTTTTTCTGAAAAGAACAAAAGTTGTTATTGCGGAGATTCTCACTTTCAGGAGGTATGGAATTATGAATCGGGGGTTTTGAAGAGAACGAGAGTGAGAGACCAGGGCCCGATAGTTGTAACTTGTGTGCCGAACATAGTGTGGCGTCGAGGGACCAAGTTTATCCCGTATCGTGCGAGGGACGAGGATTAGAGTTTCCATTTCAGAAAAAAATAAATAAATAAAAAATTCGAGAGGGATAGACGCCTATATTGAATTTATAATGTGTTATTACTATAGGTCTAATTAATTTACCAACAAGGCTAAATAAAGTTTAGAACATAACAAAGTCGTGTAATCTTTCAAAATGTTCATAATAGAAAAGTTTTGAGTAGTCTTAGGTTTTAATTTTTTAAAAAAGCTTGCACATTTCTACAAATCATTCTTTTTCATATTTTATTTATAATGTCAAGGTGAACAAGCAGGAATGGCAATATATGATGTGAACCCAACAAGAATACAATACGAAATTAGCAGATTTGTATTTTATATAAATGGATTCGAGTCAAAACAAGTTGACTCGTTAAGACAAGATTAATAAACGAGTCAACTCACAATAATCGTTTAGATTTTATTTCAAAATTATAATTAGTAAGTAGTCTTGTTGTTTTTTTAAAATATGGTGTCTACTAATAAATATATATTTTATTTTTTATATGAAATTATGTTAATCAGGTCAAATGAATTATATGGGTCTATTCAACTCATTTACATAAAACGAAATAAAATTGATCATGTCATGTTAATCTATTTCTAATTAATTATTAAACAGATCGTGTCTCCTATTATTTAAATGCATTATGTTAGGATTTGAAGGTCTGACCTGTTTAGCTTAATGGATCATGTTCAAGTTGACTCATATAGTCAAATATTCATGACTTAACACAACACGAACACAAATTACCACCTAGAACAAGTAAACCAGAGTTGATGAAATATCTATTATATATTCTTATTTTTTAAAATTTTGAACAGCATGTTTTATACATTATATTTTAAACTAGTTTACGAATAAATTTGAGACGAAATTGGTTTCTCCTCCCTGTTTCCCTAGTCAATGCTAGGAATGGTCAACAGGCATCACCATCCGTCCCTCAACCCCCCCTCCTCCAGCCTCGCCTATCAAATGTGGGCTGCAAGACATCTACCCACATGGTGAAGCCATGCGGGGACAAGGCTAGGGCCCCTAGCCCTGGGGGCCCCTAGCCCACCCAGGTTTACCCCTTCTGCCCGACCTAGCCCACCGTGTATATATATAAATATATAAATACACATATATTAAAAAATAATAATTTTTTTAATAAAACGACGTAGTTTTATATTATGTTTTATTGTTTAACAAAAGACGTCATTTCTTATTAAGTTTTGTTTAAAATCTTAAGGCCCTCGCTCCCAGTGTCTCTCTCTTTCCTTTCTCAATCTCTCTACCTCTCATGGCTTTGACTAGACCCCTAACATCAGTTGCCGTCTCTCTCTCCCTCATGCCATCATCCCCAACCCTAACTATTTCTCTCTCCTCTCTCTATTTCATTTCTCAATCACTTTTCCTCTCGCAGCCTCACCTAGACCCCATGCATCTGTCGCCATCTCTCTCTTTCCTTATGCCATCATCCCCAACCTCCGCGCGCTACAACTTGATTTTGGATGAATTTAGATTTTTTTTTAGATTGGTTTTGGGCAGTGGATTGGGATGGAGACGATCATGAGGCCAATCCACCCAGACATCCGAACTGAGGCACCCGCGCCGCCCACGGGGGAGGGGCCCAACTCCCCACCCAATGCAATGAAGGGAGGCGCAACCATTCAACCTCTCAAATCCCCTTGTCAATCTCCTGAGATAGAAAAATAAAATTGCAGATGGTGTAGGTACCATTTACGATTACAAAAAATCTTCACAACTGCCTAACACTCCACACTCCACACTCCACATTATTTTTAATTTGTATTATTTTTTTCTTTTATTAAATATTTATTATATGAATAATGAATAAAAATTTTGAAATAATTTAAAAAGAATAAACTCAAAAAAAAATTAAAAATTTTAAAAATTTTAAAAAAATGTAGAGTGTGGAGTGTGGTAGAGGTTGTGTAACAAAGCTCATCTTCTTCATAAAGTAAAAGCAACAAGGACATTTGGGGTGGGGGGCAGAGTATCAGAAGACAAGGGCTGCTTTCGTATTGGATGCGTAATGAATGGGCAACAAAGGAAGCCGTCAAAGGACGCTTCCAATTGGCATTTCCTACACTTCTTTTAAGTTGGCTCCATATACAGCCGAATACCTTACCTTTCACCTTGCTGAGTAACTGAAGGACAAGGACAGACATTAACAACGCCAAAAAGTTAGTGACTATATTTGTATCCATACCGTTTTCACAAAGATTCGACACAATCCTGACAGCATAATAATAAAAGAGATTTGAGCAGAAGGCTTCTAAACTTGAAAATGATGCGCATTTCCACAAGCCTTCAAGCCAAGCCACCGAAAAACGATCGACTCCGGGCAGGCCTTTTGAGCATTTTCAGAACTACTACACTATGAGGCTATTAAAAAAAATAGTAATTCTATGGGCAGGCAAATATATCGTACACAGATGTTGATAAAAACTATAAGAGCTTTGCTTAAAAAAAGTGGATGATGAGTAGAATTTTTCTCAAAGAAATGGTTGGAGAACTCTACTGATACAAGAAAAATCTCCCCTTTTTTTAACCGCTGAAAAGGGCAAACCAAAATTCTGTCCACGCTAAAACCGCCCTATAGAATGTTTGGGGCAAACATGGCCACTACGAAGCAGAGAGTAATTTCATGGAACATTTTACAGCAATCAATAAATCCTTCCCCGTAAACACAGAAAATTTAAAAAATGATAATGATTACAGTATAAAGAAAGAGGACGAGGTATCAAATATCCAACACCCTAAACTTATGAAAAGCTGGAATTTAGCAAATCTCATATGCAATACAAATATGGTGAATGTGCAAGTTTCAATGTAGAGGCTTCAAAAAGATTTAGAAATCATTTTGACAGTTTAGAAAACAACCACAAAATCCAGTCTGAAGTCTGCCCATGATAGGTCTGTGCTATTGCTTGCCTAGGATACTTTACTGGTAAAGTTTTTTTCAACAATAAAAAGGCACACTCATAGAATCTTCAGGAATCAACAGATCAGCTGCAATCAGATCTCACCTGCCAAACAAGTTTGCAATCAGGATTCTGCTCAAAGCCAACACACACATATACAAGTTGAAACTATCACATATACAAGTAGAAAATATCACATATATAAACAAAGAACAATAAAACAAAGATGCTGACATAAGATAGTAATATGGTTCCATCAATGAGCAGAAAATAATTATTAAGGGTAAGGAGACCTGGATAAACTCTTGCTCCTGCTCCTGCTCCTGCTCCTGCTCGGGCTCCTGCTTGCACTGTGCCTCTTTGGGCTTTTACTCTTTCGTTTCTGACGCTGAAAAAGAGGTAAGATGAAGTGTTTTCTTTAAAAGAATATGTAATAGAAGGTCGAACTAAATCCAATACCAAGATTCTAGGACTGGACATTGATTCAGAGAATAGGTCTGTTAAAATGGCAGGTAATATAGATACCTATTCAATCAATATACTTTCAAAAACATATCAAGTTAGATGAGGCTCTAATAACTAAAATATCCCAGTACCATATCTCTGTACCAATGATCCAGCCACCCATTAAATGAGGGCATGTTGCAACATTTCTAATCGGCCTATTAATATTCAGCATCACAAAAAAAAATTGTTCAAACAGAAATAAAAAACATACCGAAGGCACTGGAGATCTGGATCTTGATCGAGATCTGCAAAAGTTCCAGAAACAACCCATTTTAAAATCCACACGTTCCTTTTACCAAATTTGATCCAAGAGCCCTTGATGCCTCTTCCACGGAGTTACCATATCCAAACGGATACATGGAAAAGCCATAAATATTTAGCAGTTCAACAAAGAAAAATATCAGGCCAATATATATAATTCCAGCCTATAAATGCAACCTAAATTCATAAACACAATATCTTAATGAAAGCATCACAAGGTATTTTCAAGACACCAGTGGACTGACAGGGAAGAGAATTTGTCCCTACTGTACCACAAAAATCCAGAGAAGCCAGATAGTGCGGCCTATTAGCTTGGCCAATGTTGGAGCAGAAAATGATAATGAAATCGTCTCTACTGCTCATTGTTGGTGCTATTCAAATCCCAATGGCACTTAGTTCACAGATATCCAGCTTTAAAAATTGCAACCATGATCTCCTTTGTTCCCAATCTAGCACCCATGGACATTTGCAATGCTAAAAGAATTAGAACAAAGAGGCACCATCAAGGTTTCCAAAGCTGCCCATCTAAAAAACAGCATACCTCCACAACCAAAAGAGTTGCAGGCAACTGAACCATATCCCATCAAGATCCTAATTTCCAATCCCCACTTTGCTGCATGTATCCACATCTAAAAAACAAAAAGGCAATTTTCACACAAACAAAGGAAAGAAGAAAAAAAATGAACATTGACGTACACTTGCTCCATCACCCCAACCTTTGAAGGCAGAAATAGTGAAGATATTAATGTGAAACTAAAACAACAAATGAAAGAACGTGTATGACAACCAAAAATACCTGTTTCAAAACTCAAACAAGTTTTCCAGCACAATACCACATCAATCTAAAGAGAACGCAAGTATTTCTTCCCCCCACTTGAAATTATACCTTGAAATGTGACAGAAATACAACTCCCAAATTGCATTCACTATAAATAGCATGCACATCAATGCATCCTAAATAAGAATGACCACATATTCAGTAATGACAGTGGAGAGTCAAGATTGCAAAACTTAGGCCCCGTTTGGATATTGAGATGGTTTCAACCCATCTCATTTCATCTCAACATCCAAACACCAATTAAACACAAACACTTCCAATTTTAACATTTCAACTTTTTCATCTAAACATTATCTAATCAATACAACTTTACCAACCTTCCAAACAAAACACAAAAAACAAATCAATTTTTTTAAATCTAAAAACAAAAATAATATTAAAAAATTATCAACTTTTCAACTTTTTCATCTAATCATTACAACTTTCCCAAACTTCCAAACAAAGCACAAAAAACAGTTCAATTTTTTCAAAATCCCAAAACAAAATAATATTAAAAAATAATATTCTAACAATATTTTAACTTTATAATTTTTTTATTCAACTTTTTCTCTCTCATTTCCCAAAATCTCATAAAGCATCTCAACTCAAACCATTTCACTATTATTCACAAATTATTTCACTACTATTCACAGCTTTCTCATCTCATCTCAATATCCAAATGATACCTTAGTGACTAATTTATGTCTAAAGGAGAACCAGGTGCAACTAAGGTTTGCCCAAAGAAATGCAAAGACACATTCAAAGAGTCAACAACTTCAACACAAGCCTAAAGAGAGACAAAAAAATAAAAAGATTTCATCCCTAAAGATGCCCCAAAAAGTCACAAGCCCCCAGACAAATAAATAAATCAGTCAACAAGATGACAGTATATCATGAATATCTTCCATCTTTAAAAAACAAATAACACCTATTAGCATCAAGTGTGATATGTTCGGTTTTAAAAAAAACACCTATGGGAGAGAAAAATACGTACCCTGACATAGAACGAGACTTTGATCCAGCAGGAGAACGGGAGCGAGATCGAGAAACAGATCTCGACTGCTCTCTAGCAGGTGAGCGGCGAGAAGATTTGGTTTTTGGAGACTTGCTGCATTACAATCAGAGAGTTACCAAAACAGATAATAACTCCAAGACATACTAAGGTATCTACAACTTTATAGCAGCCAAACCTCTTGCTCTTGCCGTGACTAATACTTCGGCTACGACTACGACTGCGGCTATGGCTCTTGCCTCTCGAATAAGATCGACCACGACTAGGGCTCCTAGAGGCATCCCTCTTTGAATCATATTCCCTAACCTGTAAACAAATGCAATAATAAACAAAGACGAGTACAAAGAGAGGGAAACTAAAATATTAAAAGTATCAAAGATATTACATACACGGACATATGCCCTAGAAAATGCATTTCGGAACTCAGAGTCATCAAGTTTTTTTACCTGCATCAGAGAGAAGTAAAAAAATTCAGACATTTACTTAATGTTGAGTGAACTCAAGCTCGTTGGAGGCCATTCTCATTGGTCATCAACAATCAAGAAAGAGATTTAACTTACTGCATACTTCATGTCTTCATAGTTTGTGTAATCCACAACCCCTGTTGTGCCTATAAAAGAATCAAAACAAAGATTTAGGGAAAAAAAAAAGTTAATCCCATGTTTTCTTTTAAGATCTTGGCTATAACGTCAGTATCAAAGTACAAAACAAACAAAATCAAATTAAAGATAAAAGCATTTTTTTCAACAAGAAAAATGTAATTTTATTCAATCTGACAAGGTGGCGACATCCAAGCACACAGTATACAATAGATAGGCCTAAGAATTCGAAGAAAAAAAAGAAAATCCTGATATCGAATATCAATAATACAAATATGAGTGACCAAACAAAGAAAAAAGTTTTTAAATGAAAAAAAAAGGTGTTCACTGATTGCTCACAGTCTTCAAAGCACTGATGTAACGTCTCAATGGAAGGCCCAAACCACATGGCCTATACTCCAAAAGGACTAGTCAATGATACAATTGGAGTTTCATTGGAACCTTATAAAGAGCAAGAACTTCTCCTTCCCAAGCAATGTGGGATCCCATACACCACCTACCATTATCCATATCATATGGGGTATCACAATCTACACCCCTTAAATTCCCGACGTCCTCGTTGGGCCTGTCCATTATAGGTGGCAAGGCTCAAGTCCCACATTTCTGGTTGGGATAGGCTCTGATACCATTTGTAACGTCCCAATGGAAGGCACAAACCAAATGGTCTATACTCCAAAAGGACTAGTCAATGATACAATTGGAGTTTCATTGGAACCTTATAAAGAGCAAGAACTTCTCCTTCCCAAGCAATGTGGGATCTCATACACCACCTACCCTTATCCATATCATATGGAGTATCACAACTGATCATTTTGTTCTTTTACTAGACACCACCTTAGGCAAGAAGGAATCAATTTCTATAAAACTTCACAATGATGAAATATGGCTTCATAAAGAAATATATATATAAAACAGACAACAATCACAAAAGCTCATCACTTCCTGTCACAAATCTGTATTAAAAAAAAAAAAAAACAAGTCCTTTAAAAAAAGGAATTTGGCACAGCTCCCATTGGACAGAGAAATTTCTAACTGCAAATTAACTTTCTTTCAAATTCTTCCTCCATATTAAAATGAAGGCAAGATAATGAACACCAATAGAAAGCAAGAACCATCAAAAACTAGAATCATATCAAATTCTGAAAACACCATCTCATATGAAACTTCAAACAAGACCATTAAGTGTTGATTGTGTTCTACCACCATTCTCACGGAAGACTTGGGAGAAACAAACATCCCCAGCTTGTCGCATGTGATCCTGATACAAGGCAGTGAGGTTAATTTAAAATTAAACATTTTTCAGGAAATTTTTAACTCTACCAAACACCTCACATGCACATACACACAGCAGAATAGTTATAATCAGGAGAAGTTGCGAATTGTTCAACATTAATGCTCACCTTAAGGTCTTGCCATGAAGCAGAAGGGGGCAATCCAGTGACGAGAACTATATGATAGAACAAGAACAACTTCAGATGACATAGTATTCACAATAAATAACAAAGTAACATAGTATTGAATAAAATACACACACACCACGAAATTCAGAGCGCCTGGATACTCCACCACGTCCACTCCGCCCACTACTATGACTACTATAACGATCTCTTGATGATGAATGCCCACGGCCACCATGTGCAAGTTCCACCTATAAAGATATGAGGATATACAAGATAAGCAGAGAGCATGGACATCATGCAGTCAAAGCGAGCACCATGCACGCACAAATAAGATTGACTAACCCGTAGCCGATGCCCATCAAAATCATAGCCATCACGACCACGAATGGCATCTTCAGCATCTTGAGCATCTTCAAACTGTAACAAACATTATTAATAAAGGGAAAGAAATAAAACAAAGAAACCATATCAATTCAAGAAGCACTAAACTCACCTCAACAAATGCATAACCCGGGGGCCTAGGCGGTACCTTCAGATCGATGTGGGCTATGCGTCCATACTGAGACATGAAATCTTCTTAAATAACCAAGATCAACCATTCTCATTAATCAAAGCAAAGATATACAAATTATTCAAGTCCATCTGCAACTCACATACATCAAGCTATTAATAAAAGATACATAAACCATAACTCGGTAAATATATAATTCTCGCCTTACCTTTACATGCCTATTTTAAAGCCTACAGATTTTAAGTTCAGGTTCATTAAACACGACACCGATACACACTATCTTTTTTTCTTTTTTCTTTTTGATGGATAAGAAAAATTTTATTGAGATAAGTAACAAGGCAAAGCCAAGTACGTAGGAAGCATACAAATATTGAACCTAAGTACATTTACATGTCCATTTTCCGCCCAGTAATGCGAAAAGCTAAAAACATGTCACGGTCCAACCAATCCAAAGATTTACAATAACAACTAAGTTACCTTGTAAAACAAGTCCTCCACTTCTCTCTCACGAATATCAGCTGGAAGATTGCCGACATAGAGAGTCCGGCTCGCACGGCTACTCATTTTTCCTAAGACAAATAAATCTATCAAAAACCATAAGCCCAAAAAAATTAAACCCCGAAAAAAAGGAGCAATGACGATATATAACAAAACGGCTCCATTTGGTTGTTCAGAAATTTCAGGAAAAGAAAACAGCATAAAAGTCACAAATCTGAGTATTTTCATCAAAAAAACCTAATATAGAGATAAATAGCTTAGGAAATACATCAAACATCGATGAGACAAAGGCATCTAGAAACGCAGAATCTAAAACTCAAAACTTAGTTTCCTTTTCGATTTCCCATGCCTTTCTCGGCCATAAAACCGGGGAAACTGACCTGAGAATCGGGGTTACCAGGGTTCGAATATGGCGTATGAGATGACTAACCTTCACAGCGCAGAGGCTACGAAAGGATCTGATTAGGGTTCTGAGTCGGGAGAATGAGGGAGAGGTACAAACAATGCAGGATAAGTAAACGAACTGTGGTTAGGTAAAGATGATGTGTTACCCAAATGTGCGCACAACGCTGGGGTTTATTATGTGTATTTTTAGTTTTTTTTTTATATAGATTTTTTTAATAATTTTTAACATTTTTAAGAAATAAAAAAAAATCATAATATTATTAAATAATATTTTCTTAATTAAGAAGTAAAATAAAAAATATTTTTTTATGATTTTTTATTTTACTTCGTGATCAAGGAAGTATTTTTTAATTTTTTTTTTTTTACTTTCTAATTAAAGAAGTGTTTTTAATTATATTTTAAATTTATTTTATTTTTTAAAAATATAAAAAAAATCTATATAAAAAATAACTTAACAAAAACACATAAAAATATATGAAAACACATGCTAGATCTCCAACAGGAGCCCCCAACACATAAATAACTTTTTATTTATCTATCAATTAATTAATAGTACAATATAGATTAATGAAATAATAATAATTAAAAAGACTGAATATTATCTTTCATTTTCATGATTCATTTTATTTTTTTCTTTTAATGTGTTTGACAGACCATGCGGTTCTTTCAGCCTTGTTTGAATATAAAAATAGTTTCATCTCATCTCATCTTATCATTACAATTTTTTTAAGTTTTTATAAAAAATATAATAAACAATTCAACTTTTTTAACTTTTTACATAAAATATATTAAACAATTCAATTTTTTCAAACCAAAACAATAATAATATTAAAAAATAATATTATAACAATATTTTATTCAACTTTTAACTTTCATCTAAATCATCTCATCTCACTATCCAAACGAAACATTAATTTAATTTTCAATCATTTACAAAATGTATAAAAAGATATGGGAGAAAATATACTTTGCACTAGGGGTGTTACCCGCACCCTCTAGACGGGACTATCTTGGTCCCTTCCTCTCGTGGGAGGCCCGTTTGGACGTCGAGAGGCAAATTGGTCTTAGGGATGGCAATATGTGATACGACACGACACAAAATTAGTGAATTTGAATTTGATGTTAACAAGTTCGGGTCAAAACGAGTTGGTCCATTAAGATACAATTTATTAAAAAAAAATAAAAAAATCGATAACGGATCAACTCGCTTAACACGAAACAAACTCGCTATGACTCGTTTAAATTTTTACTCACAATCATAATTGTATTATTGTTAGATTGTAATATTGGTACTTATCAATATGTTTATATTTTTATTGTTGTGATTGTAATTCTGAACATATACTCATATTTTAATTATGAACATATACTCGTATTCTAATAGATATAGATTTTAATTTTTATGTAAAATTATGTTAAGTAGGTAAATGGATTATGTGGATTAGTTTAATCTATTTACATTAAATATGTTGAAATGAACCATGTCGTGTTGATCAATTTATAATTAATTATTAAACGGATCAAAATGAGTAATACGACACGACCCATTATTTAAATGGATCATGTTAGGGTTTGAAGATATTACACGTTTAGTTTAATTGGTCGGTTCGGGAGCCATATATGTGTCGTTTGAATAGTGCGTTAAGTTGAAAGTTGAATAAAATATTATTAAAATATTATTTTTTAATATTATTATTGGTATGAGATTTGAAAAAGTTGAATTTTTTTATTATATTTTATGTAAAAATTAAATAAATTTATAATGATGGGATGAAATGAGATAAAAATTTCACTTTCACTATCCATAACTTGACACGATACAAACACAAATTGTCACTCATAATTGGCCCCCACGGTCGTTCTTCCCACCCGGCCTATCGCCCACCCATGGTGAAACACAACCAGAAAACAACAACAAAATTTAAAATCAACCCAGAGAGTGGGGGGAAGATTAAAAATAAAATATAAAACTAATATAAAACGACGTGGTTTTATTTATAAATCAAAAAATAAAACGACATTTTATTAAAAAAGAAAATTGTTTTTTATATACCTATATATTATCCCAACGGGCAGACGGGATAGATCTCGGGCTGGCTTGGACCAAGCCGAGGACCGTTCTTATTTTGTACTCTCAAGCGATCAAGGATTTTGCACTGTCATCCCAAACTACAAACGCTTGACATATTGTACCCTCAATTTATAAAATACTAACACTTTGCACCATCTATTAAGATTTGACTATAGTCATAATCTAATTAGGGTGCAAAGAATTACTCTGTTATAATTAAAGGGTTCAACGAGTTAGTTTGGAGTGTAAATTGTAAATTCCAACTAATTAAATCCAGCATATAAAATGTGAAAATATTTGAAAGATGTGAGCCATTTGAATGCGACATGTAACTTACATGCTTTATGAGTTAACTTTTCCTGCATACAATCGGTATACTTGGGTTGCGCTCTTATGATTATTATTAAATATACTCTTATTTATTAAAATAGTGTTACTTCAAGATTATATAAGAATTTACTTAATTCAAGTTGTGATATGTACTTATTTAGTTATAAAAATGTTATTAGCATTCTTTTTATTTTATTGACACCGGGTGTTCGGAATAGCGTCTCAATTAATCCCGATGGTGCATAAGCCCACCTCGAGTAATTCAAAGAAAAAAATCTCTCAATCCAATAACCCATAGAGATTATTTGCACCGAGGGAATTTGAACCTTAGACCTAGAGAGAATATACCCCAAGCTCGACCTTTGCCACTTGAGCCAACCCTAGGTCTTTTAACAACTACTCTTTTATCTATCGCATGAATCATGACTAGATTTTGTACAAATTATTTATTTCCACATATCTTTCACTTTACCATAAGGAAAGAAAGAAAAAACAAACGTATGTGATAATCATGTATCGTCTACACGATGCAGAAAGATGACAAAAGTACCATTCTCTCGTCTCCTTGATGATTCACCCCGCTGGCCATAAATTATATCATCGTGGAAAGCAAATTGATTAGAACTCTTAGAGATTAGGATTCGGGATTCACTTTACCTGATCACCAATGAAGTCGCAATACTAGAGCGCGTAGCAAGGGTGTATTCATTACTCAAACACAGGACCTTCCAGATTCACCAAGAAAATCAGTTTCCAATATGCAGCTCAAGCAAAAAACAAGTTGATATTTATCTTGTTGCACGTACCAAAGAAGTGCACAACATCCGGGATGAACAAAAACAAAATAATATAAGCAACTTATGAATACAACATCTTCGTACGATCTTTATTCTTGAATATACGAAAATGACCAATTATGGGCAGAACTAAAGATGATGTTTGTCAACACCCTCTTTACCATCTTTGGTATTCCGTGCAGCCGCTCGCAGTTTGCGCTGCTCCTCCTTATAGATCCGATTTCTTCGTTGGAACTGCAATAAAGTTACAGATAATGGGACTCAATAGAGATAATGCAGATCGAGGTGAAAAGTGACCATATGAGTCAAATTGTTATTTCATTGGTTTTTCATGTCTCGTCCTCCCAGGTAGCAATAATCATCTATTCTTCCTTCATTCAGATGTTAAGATCGCATCGCAAATCAATAAGACACTAAACATTTACTAAATGTAAGCATTAGACCTGCACAAAATAATAGAGGGCCACTGGATCAAATTATTTTCTTAATGATCAAGGTGAAGCTAGTAGTAGTCGCCCATGTGATATGACATTTAGTATTTCCTTTGCTGTAATTTTCAGGATAAATCAATAAAGCTTCTTAAATGGCCATATTATCCTACTCGTTGAACAAAATCTATAATTCAATAGGAACTATTGAACGAAAACAAGAACAGGAACAAGAAATGTTAGAAGGTAAAGTAGAGCCCACTTATCATTTTTAACTTTCAGTTATTGAACTTGCAATAATTTTCCTGAAGAAATTTCTTGATTGAAATATCATTGGACCCTTTAATGCTGCAAGTAAAAAATTGTGTTCCAAGTAATGTTCACCTCCTAATCTTTGAATGGCATATAAAAGCAATTATTAAGCCAGATGATATGAAATGTGGAATTTATTCCTACAAACAGAAAATTGTGAAGTTTTACCTGAGAGGGGTCTGAGATGTTACGTAGAAAACAAAACTAGCTACTGTATGATGCAGGATTTACAAGTTCTAGTCATGACAAAGAATGGGGGATGAGCAACATTTTAGCTATGTTTGAGATTTAAGGTTTCATTTTAAAAAGACGTGATATATGGAAAATATAAACCCTAGAGGATGAGAAACAATGTTTGACAAAATAACATGTAATCAACCATGATGACCTTGACAATGACAAAACTGAGCAGAAAGGAGCAACCAAGAGTTCAACACTCTCAAGATGTGGGTGGGGGGCAAAAGGCACAGCTCAGTTGATAAAGTTATGCAGATGGTATGACAATTGACAAATTTGGATCTTAGTAGGATTTAATTCAGTGGCAGCTGTAATGGGCATTATTCTCTGTTTTCGTTTCGCAGAAAGCATATCAGATCTTTCTTGTAGTTAGAATTATCCTTACAAAAGTTTATTCTGATATTCATAATTTTTAGTCTCTCCACTCTCCTAATCAACGCTAAAGAAGCCAAATCAAGGCATTCTATAAACATAAGGCACTAAATGGGAAATTCGTAGAATATCCGACGAAAGTACTGGGTAATCAACTAGTAATAATATTGTTTTCTTAAGAGCCCAACAATGTTAGTGTGCAGAACATAGGCATGTCAAATCATATACAAACATCAATGTGTGTTTCGTTTCTTAAATTGACCAGCTATAGTACCGTGAATAATGCCTAGCACCAAAACAAAGAAAATGTTTTAAGCAACACAAGGCTTTCCAGAACAGGCTTGTCAAATTTCTCCAAAATTTGTAATGCCAATAAAAAAAAATCCCCCATCCGATTCAGAAAAGCCCTTGCACGCGTATTTTGCGAAAAATATCGCGTGTAAAGCTAAAACTACACTATGCTTTAAATAGAGATATGAGCTAAAATAAGATTAGAATCTGAATAGAACGCGCTGATTTTAGGGTTTACACGACAGATCAAACAAGACCAAATCCAGACAAGTAAATCAAGCACATTGATCTAAGGCTCCTTGAGCTTCGTACTCCAATCGGAGAATGGAAAGGAGCATTATGATGGGCAGTATTTGAAGAATGATAGAAAGGGTAGAAAGGGAAATAGCGCAAACCTCTTTGGAGTGGTGAAGGCACTCGAGGTAGTCTTCACGGAGGAGAGTGCAGTCCTTGGGCTCACGGCAGCGAGACATGCACTCGCTGAAGTCCACCCAGAAATCGTAGCATCGGCCTTTGTGCCCTGAGATACCCCATCCCGACGCCATCCTCTCGCACTCTCCCTTTCAAACGTGGATTTTGCGACGGTGTTTAGGGGTAAACGAAGTTACGAAACAAGCTCTGGCTTCCAGCTGTATTTTTTTTTTGAAAATATATTCATCACACTCTACTATTTATCATACACTCAACACACTTAGTGTATTGAGTTAAAAAAATAAATAAATAAAAAATTGAGTGCATGGTGTGTGGAGAGTGTAGACAGATGCTTAGAATTGCTCTTTTTTTTGTGTCGTTTGAATATTGAATTGAAATGAGATTAAAATTAAATAAAATATTATTTTTTAATATTTTTATTATTTAAAAATTTTAAAAAATTAAAGTATTTATTATATTTTATATACAAATTTAATAAAATTATAATAATAAAATAAAATAATTTCACTATTTAAACAAGCCTAAATTACCGCAACGTCATAAAAAGTGATAAGGAAATTTTTTTTTAAGTAGACGACAATGGGTCGGGCTTGTGTTAGAGTATTCTATTATTATATTTATTATCTCCACACACCACACGTCATACTTAATTTTTTTTTTCATTTTTCCTATAACAAATATGTGTTATATGGATGATACGTAAAATAACTTAATTAGTTTAACAAGAATCGAATAAAATAAAAAATAATTTTAAAATATGTAAAGAGTGTGGTGTCAGGTGTGAGATGATGAGTAACATCCCTCATTCTAATAACGTTTCCTATTGTAACTATAATATTCATTTTTAAAAAAGAAATTATTTGTACAAGTTTTAAGTAGAAAAGTTTCATTCAAGTTATTGTAAAAAAATGGATCTCATCTAAAAGTGTATAAAAAAAATATTATTTATTAGTGAGACATACCTATAAATGACTTGTATGAAACTCGTACCTAATATTACTCTTTTGAAAAATATAAATTTATTCTTATTTTATAACTATTTTTAATAGTTATGTAATATTAAAGTTATTTTTAATAAAACGACACAATAGTATTAATTGATTGTTAAATAGTTGCAAGAGAGATGCTTTAATTTTATCATTCTCAATTATACTTATTGGTTAGTCATATTTTAAGTAATTTATATGTTGGTAACTTAAAATGATAAGTGTAATTGAAGATAACAAAATTATCTATAAAAAAATAACATTTCTCATATTATAATCGACATTATTTAAATTATTTTTTGTAAGAAAAATATACTACTTTTACAAATAACTCTAGTTTTAATTTTTTGCTGAATAAATAACCCTAGTTTATCACAAAAGAATGCCGATTTGTAATGCCATTTTAAATTTTTAATATTCATAACCAGAACCATACAAAGATTAACGTAAGCAAATGAAGTGTAACACCATGTTTCCAATAAAGTCATTTTTAAAAATCTTATAAACAATGTGCTACTAAATTTGTTTTAACAATCTTTCTTCTCAATGAAGAGTCAGATACGAAAGATTCCATAAATAAATAAAGTTAATCTTTATTAAATACTTAAAATCTAAATAAGAGTTTAGAAAACACTTATTTAAAATCAATAAATCTCATGTGCTTATCAAAATAATTTATTAAACTAATAATCATAAAACTGAGCATGACATAAACTGTCTAGGCCTCTGTCTCGCCTCTCTTGGCCAAATCCTGTCCTGCAGCTCCATCTTCATAAAAATCTTTACCTGGGGAGGTTAAAACATAAAAACATATAAGATGAGTGGAATACTTAATAAGTAACACATCATACAGTAAATATAATAAATATAAGGTTTCTTGAAAAATATGCGTACTCATTGATACATACATAAATAACATGAACATGACCTAATGTGTACATGAAATGCATTAACTTGTCTTTCACTTTTCATAGGTCAGTATCCATTGTTGACTCCCGTGAGTTAAGATTAGCGAATTTAAATATATTTTGATTTCGCCTATGGCTGTAGGTTGTGAAATTCATACATAAGGAAGACACACTTAGTGCACTACCAACGTGTACAACCTGACAATGCAATATGCCCATAACATATAATAATCATATCATAACGTAGGTCGTTACGTATCTTATCATTCATACTTCGTCATAATCATACTTGCATACTTGTCATATCATAAATTTCAAGTGAAATCGTACCTTATCATATCATAGATTTCAAATCAATGCATTATTTCATAAAATTTCGTGATACATGTTTCCTCACATAAAATAATGATTTGTCATATATATTTTAATGCATAAATCTTCACATAAATCATACATGGCTTTTCATAAAATATATTGATGCATGTATTATGCAACTAATGTGGAACTTATGCATAAATCATGACATTTATAAATTCATCGTAACTTGGGTACATAAAAAATAGTTTTCAATGGAAGCGTACTTTTATAAAAGATATATTGTTTACCGTTCATACGTGTAAATGTGTGATCATACTACTTACCTCTTAATTTGAATCCAGTATTTTCGGGGCACGATTGATTTCCTATAAAATACACATAACTTACATAAATTCTCTAATAAATCATGTAATTCATAATTAAACTTTGGATGATTAGATGACATATATTTCCATAAAATCAAGAATCCTCGTAACTCTAAAATATCATCACCTCCAAAGTAATTGATATCCACTTATTTTCTCCCAGTAATGGATTAAACTCCAAAATATTATCTACCCCCACCATCTAATTATCTTGATTTTATCATAGGAAATAATCATAAATACTAAATTCTATGGTCAACACTGACTTGGAAAGGGGTATTTTTCTATTCTCGCCTAAAACACATCACTGGTTATTTCACGCACAAGTTTTACATTATATAAGAGAGGATAGCCTTAAAGAGGGTAGTGGAGCTTTGATCGTGTGCTTCCGGCGATGGTGAGTAGTGACTAGAGGTGTGGGCATGATAGTGGTTCATGGTGCCTAAAGACTAGGCACAGGCTAGGGAAAATTAGGGGAGAGAGAGAGAGGTGGTTAACCGAGGTAGAGTGAGCTTGACGTTAAGGGGTACGGAGAGAGCTTACGCAGGTGGAGAATTCACGTCTGCTGGGCATGGTTTTTGGGTGGTTCAAGCTTGTTCTGGTGTGGGCTTTGAGGCCGACCTACGATGAGTGATGGGTGGTTATACCTTGGTCATGCTCTATCTTTTGGTGGACAAAATAGGGGTGCGGTTGATGTCCTCTACGACTAAGTTTGGATAGTGAGATGATATCAGATGATCTGTAAATAGTAGTGAAAAAGTAATGATAAAATATTGAATAGTAATAAAAAGTAGTGAAAAGTAATGACATATTGAATAGTAGTGGAGTGATCTAATATCATTTCACTACCCAAACACAACCTACTTGTATTGTGGCGTGGAGAGGATGTGCGACAGTGGTTGGCTTGGCGTCTGGGTGCTAGTGCACACTTAGTGGTGTGAAACAGGATTGTTCATGCAATGGGTTTCACGGTGTCATCATGGCAGTCGGGCTACTGCTCACAATTCGTATGTTGGGGAAGGCTGGGCTTCTTGTTTTGCTTTCTAGCCGGTGACGTGGGGTGGCGCTCATAGAGGTTTAGCGTGGGGGGATGTTCTTGAGTCTAGTGCGACAACAATTGTAGCTTGGAATGAGGCAGACAGAACCCCACTTATAGGGGAAGATGATCACATGCATGAAATGGGATGGTTGGGGAATAAAATGACTTGCAGCAACTGTGCTTAGACGAAGTGCTACCGTCAAGGTGAATAACAAGAGGTAGAGATATATATATATATATATATAAAAATTTTACACAACCTCCTATTATTCAACAACCTCCACACACCACACTTTTTTTAATTTATATTATTTTTTCTTTTATCAAATATTTAATATATGAATAATGAATAGAAAAATTGAATTAGTTTAAAAAGAATAAAAAAAATTTAAAATTTAAAATTTAAAAAAATGTGATGCGTGGAGGTTGGGGAGGTTGTGTAGCATTACTCATATAAAATATAGAAGTTGGGAGAGGGCGCCAAAGAGTTCAAGTTGGACTCAATTCAAGAAATTTAACGTGAAGATGACTTGTAGAGTTGTAACCTTGTTAAGAGAGAATTCCATTGGACCTAATGGATTTGGGTTCATTTCATGGGATAAAAATTTAGTAATTTCATTTGGGTTTCTAAAATATCGGCCCATTAATTTCCTCTAAAATTTTCAACTAACCTTAATGACTTTAAAATAAAATTTTGGGCCTAATTAAACCCTAATAAATAATAACTCGTAACTTATCTAATATGGCCCATAAAAATCCAATAACTTCAAAATTTTAAGAGAAAATCTTCTCACCAATCCATCTGATATACATCAAATAACAGCCCCTAATGAGTGTTTGTCATATAGCTTTTCCATTACACATCTCATATGCCTGCCTACAGCTGATAACAGAGTGAGAAAAATATCTTCATTCCTCGTGAAAACCTCTCTCTCTTCCACCGAAGCCCCTGGTTTGCTTCCTCTCCAATTGACCTTCCTCCTCTCTCAAAACCAATGTCGATGACGTCCCTTGACCTCGAGCCATGACCCTGCCCTCCCGTAACCCTTCCCCTTCCCCTTCCCCTTCCCCTACCTCGAAGCCCCCCTCTCTCTTTCAGAACTAGAAACACCCAAATCGCAAAAATGGTCGAAGCAAGCTCTCAATTAGAATAGAAACACCCAAAAACTATACAATTCAATTTCTTTGACAGATAATCCACACTCATATGGAGAGATTCCCAATTTTTATACCTTAAGAGTCGATAAAACGCCTTATTAACTCAAACCCACCACCAAATTCAGCAAAAGAACCCCACTTACAACAAATCCACCAAGGATTTTATGGAAAAGAAAAACTATCATCAACCTTGCATTGAAGCTGGCCAATACAAATTATCCTCCGGAGACTTTCCCACAAAAGGAATCCCAACCTTAATCGTAAATTGTTCCCAAAACAATAATCAACCCCAACACACTATAAAAATCTTCAAAATAGCCACCACTTGCCAACAAAGCAACCAGTTCACACAAAAAGTATCACCGACCCATCATTAAATAGCACAAACTTACCCAAATCCCTGAACAAACACCAATTTTCATAGAAACACCAATCTTATAGATTTTTTGATTTTTTTTTCTCCATTCAAAGTTTTCACGAACTCTCACTTTTATGGTGATTGTTATTTACTGTAAATTATGAGATTCCCTTCCTTTTCCTATTCTTCATTGATTTTTATCTTTTGTTTCTCTATTTTTTTTTATCTTTTCAATACACAAATACATAGAACCTTCTGCGGGAATTAACCACTGCTGTGTGACAGTAGTCAGAAGAGCTCTCTCTCTCTCTCTCTCTCTCTCTCTCTCTCTCTCCCACAATAACTTTTGAAGAACAAAAAAGCTATCAACTTTATTACTGTGAGAAAATTAGATGATGGTGGCGACGGTTGTGGTGGGCGAAGGATGTGATGGGTGACGGAACAAGCTGGTGGAGAAAGAGATTCACGGGGGCGACGGAGCTTGGTGGTGCTACGGTGTTTTCCGGTTGTGGCGGCGATGAATTTGGTTTGGTGCGGCGGTGGTCTGGGTTTCGTGTGATGGCAAACTGGTTCTTCACAAGACTTGTTCGAATGTTTTCAGTTCTCCACTTTCTCAAAATTTACTTTCATAGGTTTAATCAGATGAGATCAAATGTACTATATATATTATAAAACTTCCTACGTGTATTGTTTGGATTGGGGGTTGAAACAGTCAGAAGTGGAACTAAAATTTTAATAGCACATGGGTTATTCCAATATGGCCCATTAAACTTGTTTTAGACCCATTAGATTTTTCATATCATTTCTAATAATATTGAATCGGATCGTTACATTATACCATACATTTATCTAATCTAAGCAAAAAAAATAAACTATATAGTATAAAAAGACAAATCATCTTTGATTAAAGTTTCACAAGCTAGATTTTTCAAGCAAAAATGCACCATTAAAGATGTTTGAAAAGTTGAGGAGCTGAATAGGATGAGACATTAGACCCAACTACACCTAAAAAAAGATTCCTGCTCGACCCTTTTTTTTTCCTGGTTGCTATATTTTGGCTAAGAAAAATGCCACGTCACTTTAGTCAATAAAAATAATAATAAATATGCTGAGAAAAATAATAATAAATAATTTATATAGCATCCACTATTTGGCATAGGGATTGAGGGACTGCTGGGTGTGAGTGATGCTATATATGGATTGGATTGTAGGCTTGTAGGATTGAAAGCAAGTGTTGGAAATAACTTTTGATAGAGGAGAGATAGCTAAAGGTAAGGGTGTCAATATGTGACACGATCTATGAATTCAACATGAACACGATATGAAATTAACGGGTTTGAGTTTGATATTAAGGGATTCGAGTTAAAACGAGTTGACTCTTTAAAACACGATTTATAAACGGGTTAATAACATGTCAACCTCCTTAACATTAAATCAACCCATTTTAACCCGTTTATAATTTATTTCAAAATGAAAACTTTATTATTGTTAAGTTATAATATTCGTATTTCTCAGTATTTTTATGTTTTTATTGTTGAGATTGTAATTTTAGACCTATACTCATATTTGTTATTATATGATTTGTAATATTGGTTCTATTATATATTAAAATTTAAAAAATATTGGTATATATTTTTTAAGATATTGTGGTTATTAATAAATATAAATTTTAACTTTTATGTAAAGTTATGTTAATTAGGTCAAATGAGTTATGCATTTTAGTTCAACCCATTTACATAAAACGAACGTGTTTAAATTATGGATGCTACCCACCCCCTACGGGGCGGGGCACCCATTCCCCGCACCCCGCCCCGCATGGGGCGGGGGGTGAGGTTTCACCCCCGTCCCCTGCCCTCGGGATACGGAGGCGGGGTACCCCGCCTCGGTGGGTGGGGTGCAGGGCGGATTCCCAATCCGCCCCGCCTCCTTCTACTTAAAGAAAATACTATATTTTATTTGATTTAAAAATTATTTCTAAGTACAAAAGTAATTAAAAATACATTTTTAGACCAAAATTATAAATTTAAATTTTGTAAATATGACTATAATTTAAAAACTATGTAATTTTTAAATTTGCTAATACATATTTTGTGTAAATTGTAGAGTATTAGTTTTTAAACTATGTAGTTTTTAAATTTGCCAATACATATTTTGTAAACAAGTATAACAAATTGTAATATATATTTATATATACACAATTTATAAAATATAAATATATATTTATGTTTATATATATGTATATAATATATATATAAATGTAAGCGGGGGCGGGGAGGGGTTGGGCCCTCCCGCCCCCGCCCTCGCTAGGGGCCCTAGATGCGAGGCGGGGGGCCCCGCCCCCGCCCCCGCATAGGTGGAGCGGGGCAACGGGGGCGGGACCCCGCTGCCCACCCCTAGTTTAAATGAGTCGTGTTGTGTTAATATATTTCTAATTAATTATTAAAGGGTTAAAACGAGTGACACGACACGATCCGTTATCTAAATGAGTTGGGTTTGAGTTTGGAAGTTTGATACGTTTAACTTAACGGGTTGGGTTCAGGTTGACCTATATAGTTGAATATTCATGACTTGATACGACACGAAAACACGATTTATCACCCCTAACTAAAGGACAAAAACTCATCCTGCAATGCAGTATCGTCACTTTTGTGTGACATCCACAAACTCTTAAGGTGGAGTAAGTTGGAGGTGTGATTGCTCCGTTGAACGGAAAATATGGTAGATTTAGATAATGAGTTGAGATGAGATAAACTGAAATAAAAATAAATAAAATATTATTATTTTGAGATTTAAAAAAATGAAATTTTTTATTATATTTTGTGTAGGAATTTGCGAAAGTTGTAATGATGAGATGAGATGGGTGGAGAGCCCATCTCAATCCAAACCCTAAGGCCCCGTTTGGAAGTTATACTCAATTGAGATCAACTAAGTTCAATCTAATTTTAAGCTGAGTCTAACATTCAAACACCTAACTCTCAATTCACTAAACTTATCTCAGCTCAAAATCAATTTACATGTGGGACCCACAACCTTTTTCAACGTCTCATAAATACATCTAAACTCATCTTAACATCTAAACACATCTAAACTCGTCTTAGGTGAGCTCCACAAAACTCACTCTACAATCTCAACTCACTACTATTCATAAAGAACTCAACTCATCTTAACTCGGCTAAATATCAAAACGAGGTTTTAAGAATTTAAGGGAGGTTTTGATAGTGAGTTGAGATAGAAGGTGAAAGTTGAATAAAATATTGTTAGAATATTATTTTTTAACAGTATTATTGTTTTGAAATTTGAAAAAGTTGAATTGTTTATTATATTTTGTGTAAAAATTTAAAAAAGTTATAATGATTAGATGAGATGAGTTGTGGAGACTTTTATATCCAAATCGAGCCTTAGAGTTTGCTGTTGGTTAATACAAGCAAGAGTAATGCTAGATATAATTATGGATTGTGCAAGTGTTGTGTATTCTTTTTAATAAAAAGTGGGATCTATCATTAAAAAATTAATTTTTCATGTGGATCTTATATTTATTCACATTTTTAAAGTGAGTCTCTAGCATTTACGCACTCTATAACTATAAATATAATTTATCTACAAGTTATGCTGATTTGCAGATGACAATAGATTTTGGGAGAGGTTTGAATAGTGAGTTGAAATGAAATGAGTTGAGATAAAAGTTGAAATTTGAATAAAATATTATTATAATATTACTTTTTAATATCATTTTTATTTTAGAATTTGAAAAAGTTGAATTGTTTATTATATATATTTTTTAATTTGAGAAAATTATAACGATTAGATGAAATAAAATAAGATAAGTTGAGATGATTTTGATATCCAAACCTCCCCTTAATAGAAGAGGTCTTTTAAGGGAAATCTTATGAATAAAGTCCATGTTGATAAATGAGACAATTGGTTAGGGGAAAAAAACCCAAGTGTGTTTTGCATGTAGGCCTCACATATGTCAATGACTATAATATGTGGGCTAGATAAATGATATCTGCAGTTATAAAGTATACAAGTGTCGCATATTTTTTTTAGAAAAAAAAGTAAATCCGAAATCCACATAAAAAAATAATTTTTTAATAATAGACTCAATTATTTTTCAAAAAAATTGTGTAACGCTTGCACAATTTGTAACTATATCTAGCATAACTCAAGGGTAATGTATAGGGTGCGAGAGAAGCTGATCCCTCATTTTCTCGCGAAGTTTTGCATAGATGGGTTAGAACTTAGGAGGGCTCAAGGTTCACAAAGCAAGAGGGAGTTTAGAGTTTTATCCAATCATTCAAAAAAGAAAAATTCTATGTATTATCTTTTACACCACATACAAATATGTGATTTATCACTTTTATTTAAACACATACATATGATAAATAACACTATTAAAAAAAAAAGAAAAACACCCAAAATTGGATATGTAGTTTGTCAATTTAAAAATAAGAAAAGTTAAAGGGCAATGAGACGTGGATGACACTTGATGTTACAATTGATATATTTTCAAGTCAATACGATACATAGAAAAAATCAATATTAAATATCATTAATATTTATAAAAGATAAATATTTGGTTAGATTTTATAAAAATAAATTTATAAATTGATATAATTTATTGTGGTACATCATATAAATCTCCTTTTACTATATAAAAAAATCTAATGTATCCCATTTAAATACATCAATTTGTAAATTTTATTTTTATAAGACTTCTGCTAAGTTCTCCATTTAAATTTATACTTCAAAAAAATTTGTTAATGTTACCATTGGAATCTTATAATTTCATTATAAATTAAGAAGAGGTTATTTGTCATAGACAATGAAATATTTTATATATTATATTCTTATCTATTATGCTCGGTCGAGAATATTATAAAATTCAATTTATATTTTTATCTATCTAACTTTTATGTCCCAAGTCTATTAATATTTTTAATTCTAAGTAGCACAAATTAAAGGGAGAATTTTTTATACAAGTGGAGAGCATGCCGTGGTTGATTCAGATGTTTGGGTAATTTACTAATTTCGGTTAAGTTGTGTTTGAGTATTGAGATGATTTCAAATATTTTATAAATAATAGTAAAAAAATACAAAAATAAAAAATAATAATGAAGTATTATTACAGTGAGAGTCAAACTAATACAAAGAGAGTTGCTTTGCACATGCTTTGATGGCTCGTGGCTTTTCTAAAACTGAAATACTCCTCACGACCATGGGTTTTGTCCTCGAAATCAACGACCAGGACTCCACGAGGTGTACCTCATCGGTCCCACTACATAGATTCTCCAAAAGGCGGGGCCCACACTTTTCCAGCTAACTTGCGGACGAAGAATCGAGGAGCTCTTCCACGTACTCCCGTCCACTCCATTGAAAAATGGTCAAAATCGAACGAGAACGCTCGGACCCTCGTCAATGATTACTCGCCGAGTCTCCCAATTTCACGTAAACCCGAACGTATATGGTCGCTTCCTCACCAGGGCGGGAGAGACCGACTGGAAGAGGAAGACTTGCTGAAAACGAAAGCGAATAAAGCCGTTTCCATTTCCACCTCTCTTCGCTTTGTTCCCTCCCATAGCACCGCGAGAGAGAGTGTGTGTGAGAGAAAGAGGGATTCTGGCAATGGCGTCTCCAACTTCGTCGTGTAGCTCATCGTATTCGTCTCCATTTTCGTCCTCCAAGTTCTCGTCTCTTCCGGTAATGTCGTTCAGGGGGAAAATCGTCGAGAAAATCATCGAAAATCGCGTCACTCTCATCGTCGGCGAGACTGGCTGTGGTACTAATCTGTACTCTCTCTCTCTCTCTCTACGTTAACGTTCACTACTGCGTTGAATGTTGGAGGTTGGGGAACTGTAATGCCTACGTTTGTTTCGTTTTGGTTTGGCCCTGCTTGGTTAAAACACGGCAGCAAGAAAATTAGGACGTGTTCAGTCATTTCGAATGCTTTTGAGGAAAGTTAAGAACAGGAAATGAGCTTTAGAATTCTTACATTGATTTTGTTAGAATGTTATGAAAACTGAGGGAAGAAAACTACTGACAATAGAAAGAGTACTCAGTTTTTCTGGTGAAAAATTCAAATTAGACTATCTCGGTTTCAATTTTTCGTTGTTAAGAAAGTGAAAATTCTGAGTCAGCCAAATAACCATTAGGTGCCGCTCTTTTTTTCTCCTTTGTAACTCAGGCGACGAGGATTACGAAAATATAAATATTAATTAACCGCTTTCTTAGCAACAGAGTGGGATAATTTTGTGATTGGCATGTCCGTCCTTAGCGAGCTTATCTCCACAATACTGATGAGGAGTATGGTTTTTGTCTGGCTGTACGTATGTGATGCATAGGGTAGCGAAAGAAAATATATTACTATATTGAATTTGAATTATTTCTTTGCTTTGGACTTCATAACGTGATTGTTTTCTCAACTCTGTTATTCAAATATTGGAGATCTTTTCATTCTTTGAAGACCAATAAAATGGAAATTGTTCATCTTTTTTTGTTTCGCTTCCTTCCCCTCCGTCCCCCCTTCCCTCGCTCTCTCTCTCTCTCTCTCAAAGTGATTAAAACTGAAATGATTATAGTATAGGTTGGTTTTAATAGATATGCTTCTGAACATTGGCACAATTTTCTGGTACATTCTTGTACTTGCTGTTGTCCACTGTGTAATCTGAGTCCAAAACCCAGTATAAATAATTTTTTTAATTATCCTCTTTATCTTGCTAACACCCTCTTGGTCTAATTCAAGGAAAGAGCTCGCAAGTTCCACAGTTTCTCCTGGAGGAAGGCATGGAACCCATACTTTGTACACAACCTAGGAGATTTGCGGTCGTAGCTGTTGCTAAAATGGTTGCAAAGGCTCGAAACTGTGAAGTGGGAGGGGAAGTTGGATATCACATAGGTCATTCGAAGCACTTATCACCAAGGTATTTTACACTCAAATAACATATATTATATTTGTTCAGGCTTCATATTATCACTTGTCTTGTGTGGCAGTTACTTGTTTGATTGTTTTCACTGTCTTTCCTTGTTGCCATATGTGAGGTTCTAGTATTGGGATATGTTATTTTGAAGTTTGTATATGCGCATAGATGTAATGGTCTGAATTTCTATGCTTAGGACGCACTCAGATCCTGATAAAACAAAGAAACCTTTCCTTAGGAGCTGGTTTTATTGATTAAAATAAAGGCTTAGCCCAAGTACATAGTACGTATAAAAGAGAAACATCTGTAGGAGCTGGTTTAAGACAACTGTATTGTTGAGCACAATTTTCTGTTTGGCTAGACAAGGTCAGTCATCACATCTTTAACATTATCTTCTCTTTTTGTACATTGTCCCCAGCAAATCATTTTACCAGTGTAGGATCTCATGGAGAAGTTGTCTTTGAGCTGATTGCAACTTGCAAAAGTTTATGCAATCGGTCTTAGAATGGATCTTGTGATAATTGACTTATGCATGTGTTTTCTTAATGCCAACTCTCTCTCTCTCTCTCTCTCACCGTGCTCAGGTTTACTCAATGACTTGTTCGTGTGGGCATATTTTTTACTCAGTGTATTTATAACAGTTATGCTTTTTCATCTGGTATTGTTTCACAGATCAAGGATAGTTTTTAAAACTGCTGGAGTTTTGTTGGATGAACTGCGAGAGAAGGGAATGAATGCACTCAAGTACAAGGTTATTATTCTTGATGAAGTACATGAAAGATCAATAGAATCTGATCTCGTTCTTGTCTGCCTGAAGCAGTTTCTGATAAAAAACAATGACCTCAGGTTGACAGTTTCTTTCTATTGTTGTACTTGGTGGAATTTATGTACTGAATTTTCTTAACCAAATTAATTTAAATGCCCTTTTTGAGTTTGTTCTACTTCATTGTCCAGTTGTTTGCTTGACTATATCTTTTAAACTTCTAAGGAATGGTGGATATCTATTCTTTTTGTAAATGCATAGTTTTGATTGGAAGAGTTGGGGGCTAAGGTTATAAGAGGATCTAACTAAAATTTTACAGGGTGGTCTTGATGTCTGCCACAGCAGATATTACACGATACAAGGATTACTTCAAGGATCTTGGCAGGGGGGAACGAGTTGAAGTGCTTGCAATCCCCATGTCCAACCACAAAACCATATTTCAGCGAAGTGTTTCATATCTTGAACAGGCAATTTTTATTCTCTGCATGTCATTTTTTTATTGCTTGTTCATGGGAGGTACTCATATCAATTCAAAGAATAAAGGCATCTCTCTTAAAAGTAACATGAAACCACGGAGTAAGCTTTAGCTAGTAAAAAAAGAAAAAAAAGCTTTAACTAGTAAATTAAGATGGGAATATTGTCAGGCTGAGGTTGGAGTTGGTGCATAAGGTGTCCTGAAAGAGTCTATGATTCAGTTTTGAAGAGAAATATTGGGACTTATATGAAGAGGCTTGACTAGTGAAAATTGTATTAAGTTAAAATCTTGGTATAAAGTTCATGTAATATCACTTGTATTACTCAGGGTAGGATCTAATGTTGTAAATTAGAGCCAGAGTTGTATCAAAGGATAAACAGGTGTCATTACAAATAGATATATTTTATGTTAAGTATTGAAAACTACAATAAATAAATGTTAAACTCAATACGTAGATTATAAATAATACAAGACATGGGACCTTTGGTGTCCCATCTTTTAATTGGTTGCATCTAGATTTAATATGCAATATATTTTTTTCAAGTTCTAGGAAAGAATATTTATTATTTGTAGTGCATATGTACTGTATGATGAAAAACAATCTAATTGTGAATAATGTGGCCTAAAATACTTTAACATGATCTGGTTGAGAAATATCAGACTACGTGATGGCACATGAAACATAGAACATTGAAAACAATGGGTTCATAGAGTCAGTTTCAGATTTATAATGGCAAATGATCTTTTATTCTGAAAGGCATTTATAGGTTAGATGATATATTTGTTCATTATACTTTTTGTTTCTTTACAGATAACTGAACTTTTGGGAATAAGTTCAGAGTTACTATCCTCAACATATAGTTCTGGTCCTAGCCCTTCCATGGCTAATGCTAACATTAAGCCTGCTGTACACAAACTTATTCATAATCTGATATTGCATATCCATGAGAATGAGCCAGACATTGAAAAGAGCATTTTGGTTTTCCTTCCAACATACTATTCACTGGAGCAACAATGGAACCTTCTGACACCGCTTAGTTCATCTTTCAAAGTTCACATTTTACATAGCAGTATTGACACTGAACAAGCTCTTATGGCTATGAAGATCTTGAAGTCCCATCGAAAGGTAAGCCATAATTGGTTCTGTCTATTTGAAGCTGCCTTATTATTACCTGTATGTCATGGTCAGGGAAGACATGGATGGATAGAAGTGGATTTGATATTTAATCATAAAAGAAACAATCTTTGATATTTTGTTGAACATGATCTCTTTTTAGTGTTGTTGCATTATCCTTTAATTATGCTCTCCTTATTATAAGGAGATTATAAGTGCTTGTGTAATCTGATGCTGCTTCTACGTAATGCATGATTTTTTGTGTGCTCGTCATACTGCAAATCTGGTTGGTTTGAATTATTTACAGTGTAGGTCTAAGGCCTCGTTTGGTTACACAAACCATCCCATCCTATCTCATCTAATCATTACAACTTTATCAAACTTTCACACAAAATATAATAACAATTTAACTTTTTCAAATCTCAAAACAAAAATAATATTAAAAAATAATATTCTAACAATATTTTATTAAACTTTCATCTCATTTGTATAACCAAACGAGGCATTTCCTCTAGTAATTTCATTCCCTTACCAATATTTTGCCACTGCAGGCCTGCAAGGTTTTCTTGTTTTTATTTGTTGTTCACCCAGATGGTTTTTCCCATTAGTCATACATTTAGTTGTCGCTCAGGTGTATTATTGAAAACACTATGTTGTGCAGATAATATTGGCTACTAATATTGCGGAGTCCTCGGTCACAATACCTAAGGTGGCATTTGTTATTGATTCGTGCCGATCTTTACAAGTTTTCTGGGACAGTAACCGAAAAAAGGAATCTACAGAGCTTGTTTGGGTTTCCAAATCTCAGGTAATGAGGGATGTACTGGTTATTTTTATTGACTTATTTTTATTGCTAATTGCTTGGTTCCTTATCTTCGCGTTGTTTTGCAGGCTGAGCAGCGCAGAGGAAGAACTGGTCGAACTTGTGATGGCCAGGTTTATCGGTTGGTTACAAGTTCATTTTTCAGCCAACTTAAGGAATTTGAGCCCCCATCTATACTGAGGTTATCACTGAGGCAGCAAATTCTTTTAATCAGCTGTGCTGAATCTAAAACCATTAATGATCCCAAGGGTATGGTGCTATGATCTCATTTTTTGCCATAAATTCTTGTCCTCTTGTTACTTTTTTAAGGGAAATATAGATCCCGTTTATTTCACTCACATATGAATATTTTTTATCGAAGCCCAATATAAAAGAGAGTAAGCGTGGAACTGTTTGGATGATCTAAGACATTTTTTCTTTAATACCTTATTTCAATGGGCCTCGGCTATTGTATTTAATGGAACTAGTGTCCATGATTTCCTTGTTTCTTTTTCTAGCTCATGACTTGTAACTAGGTTCAGTTTATGTATACTTCCTGTATAATTTGCCTTGCTACTTGTCTCAATAAAATTTCTTATCCGTCGAAAAAAAAAGTGTGGAACTGTTATGGGTACTCCACTAGTGTTTGTATGTATTGTACTCACCAAAAATAAAAATAATAAAAAAAAAGAGAAGAAGAAAATTTTATGTATTAATTGCTATGTGCATGAGCTGACAATTCTTGCATAACTTGATGTTGGCCTGGAGATGAGTGCAAACATCAAGCAAAGATACTCTCTTAATGAGTGCTTGCACGAGTTATCATGTAATACTTAAAATATTTATCTGATTAATTATCCTGTAATATATTTATTTGTATCACCTTGTATATGGATTATAAATATCTGTAACAATGCATTTGGTTGAGTTGTCCTCTTAATTATTTGATTTCTCATCTGTTTTTCCCATCTAGTCCTTTAAAATTCTAGCATGTTCTTATAACTTACGTCCAAGCAACTACTCTGTTAGTTTATCCCATGTGTTTAGAATTTGGTAGTTGTTTTCACTCCCACTTTGGAGTACTTATCACTCATTAGAATACCACCTATATTGTCTTCTAATCTTTTACTAACATGACTATCATATGACGGATTTTGAATGGATAGCATGATAAAGGTTTTAAGAAAGACAAGATAGATGAAATAAGCTACCAGTTACACTGTATCCACTCTACTTGGTAAAGACGCTTTGACTAGATAGGTGTAACCCCGGATTTAGTCTGGGAGTGGTGAATGAAATTCCACATTACTTGAGAGAGAGCAGTGTTAATCATGATTTAAAGAGGCTTCAGTTGTAACATTGACTAATTCTTTTGGAGTCTAAACTCATGTGTGGACTGGAATTTCCTTAGGTCGTTAGAAATATTATAAGAGTCGATCGTAGTCAAAAGTATGAGATCTAAACCGTGCCCTATAACGGAATGACTTGACGAGGATGTTAGGGGTTTAAGAAGAGAAGCGGGAGATAATAATATCCCAAATTTAGTATGTGAGTGGTTAATGAGATCCTCCCACATTAACTTGGAAGGAGAATTTCTTGCAGTTTATAATAATTACAAAAGACTCCAATGGTAACTTTGCCTAGTCCTTTTAAAGTATAAGGCTCGGTTTGGATTGAGAGGGGCTTTCAACCAATCTCATCTCAACTCATTTAACCATTACAACTTTCCTAAATTCCCACACAAAAGACAATAAACAATTCAACTTTTTCAAATCCCAAAACAATAATAATATTAAAAAATAATATTCTAAAATTTATTAAACTTTAAACTTTCATCTCAACTCGTGTCATCTCAACTCATTATCTTAACCTAACCTAGCCTAAGTTTATATATGGCTTGGGCTTTCCTTTGTTACATTAGGGTTGAGTTAAGTATTTTGCTCAACATGAAGCCCTAATCATCATTATATTTTTGGCAAGAAACGTTTTAATTTATCATGTTGGTGAAGTTAATGATGTTCTCTTTATGTCTGATTGTGTGATAATTGAATGAATAGTTATTGGTGATTTGTGTAAGTGATACTAGTGTTTAAGGTCAAGTTAGAAGATGTTACACCAACTAAATAGCTCGAGTAAACTACCCTTTACCCTCCAAAATAGAACTTATTCTCAATCTCTCACAACCTTCAAATCACTGCAATAGTCTCCCTAGTTCAAAGTTTCAATTTTAATTTTCTTCATTAAAATCAGGTGGTAAAAGAATGCAAATTGTATCACTTGCATTACATGTATGTTCAAGTTTAATGAAATGACTATATTACTCTTGAAGGTTTTTGCCTCGCATTTTGAGATCCAAATTCCAATACTCATTTGTTAGACAAAAAAGAAAAAAAAAGAAATCTGCATCTCTCAGTATGAAGGTACGCCTACTACACGCCCCTAGTGGGCAGGCAACCAGCCTCTCCACCCCCCGCACCCGCATGGGTTGGGGGCCGCATATGGACCCCGACACCTGGCTTTGTCAATCATGGCCGGGTGACCTCGCCTGGCTGCCGGGCTGACGGATGACCTTGCAACCCGTCTGGTATCTGCCAAACAACCCAAATCTGCCTCTGCGGAGACCCACCGCCCATCGTAGCCGTGGTTCTCTGAGCAAATCCAAGGCCACGCCGTGGCTTGTGGCTCGAGGCAGACAACCACGGTCTTGGCCATTGGTCTGAGCAAAGAACCATGACCACAACTAGCCATGGGTCTGCGTAAAGACCCACGACCTGTCATGGATGTGGTTCTTTGAGCAAACCCTGTGTGGCCGTGGCTCAGGGCAGAGAATCACAACTAGTCATGGCCGTGGGTCTGCGTAGAGACCCAAGGCCCATCATGGCCATGGTTCTTTGCTCAAACCCACTTGTGGCTCAAGGCAAAGAACTACGACCACCCACCCGCACCCCGCACCCGCGTCTACTCTAATAAAATCCGGCCTGGCCGTCCGCTCGGGCCCATACAGGGAGGGGGGGGCGAGTAGATGGGCTGGGTAAGCTAGATGCGGGGGCCCACCTAGCAGGCCTAGTAACAAACATGCTCCAAACCTGAAACTTTGACCCATTTCCTCATTTTCTTCCTCTCCATCCTTATAATCCCTTCACTTTCTTTTTGTTCAAAACCCACCCAAAGTATGTGGGGTTGAACTCTAGGATTCTTGTTGGATTTTCTTTGATTCAAAATTGTAGCACCCTACTCCCCTAGGGTTAAGAAAAATGTAATTTTTAGAAATCTAGGGGAACCAAAATGCTACTAACCTTGACTTTTAAAATTTTCGTATTAAGGAAGTGCTAGGTACAAAAGACTCCAAAAAACAAAACAAATTCATTCTTTATTAGATTACTTAAAATTTAAAAGAGAGTTTGCGGAAGCACTTATTAAAATCAATCAAGTCTCATGTGCTTGACAAAATAACTTGTTAAACTGAAAATCGTAAAACTGATCATGTCATAAATTGTTTAAGCTTCTGCCTTGCCTCCTTGGACCAAATCTCGTCCTGCAGCTCCATCCTTATAAAGATCATCACTTGGGGTGGTTAAAACATAAAAACATAAAAAAAAAGAGTCAAAAGTATTCAATAACCAACACATCATACAATATACATAATATGAATATAGGGTTTCTTGGAAATCATGCATACTTAGTTATATATGTAATTAACATGAATTTGAACTGTGCATGAAATGCCTTAACTTGTCTTTCACTTGTCATTGGATGGTACCTACTGTTGACCCCCGTGAGTTAGGGTTAGCGAATATTAAAGATTCTGATTCGGCCTATGGCCACGGGTTTGGGAATCCATACATAAGGAAGACACACTGGGTGCACTACCAATGTGTGCATCTTGGCAATGCAATATGCCCTTTAAACATATGGTACCATTTTCATATCATAACATAGGCCATCATGTATCTTAAGAGTCATACGTCATCATAATCATACATGCATACTTTCTTCGCATATCTTGCCTTATCATACCATAGATTTCAAATGAAATCGTGCCTTATCATATCATAGATCGTATTTTTTCATAAGATTTCGTGATACATGTTCCCTCACATAGAATCACGACATTTCATAAATATTTTGATGTATAACTCTTCACATAAAATCATGACTTTTGATATGTATTATGATGCATAAGGCTATGTTTGGATACAAAGATGGTTTCAACTCATCAAATCATTACAACTTTTTCAAATTTTCACACAAAATATAATAAACAATTCAACTTTTTCAAATTCTAAAACAATAATAATATTAAAAAAATAATATTCTAACTATATTTTATTTAACTTTCAACTTTCATCTCAACTCATGTTATCTTAACTCACTATCCAAACCTCACCTAAGTTTTCATATAAAATCATGACTTTTCATAAAATATCTTGATGCGTGTCATGTAACTAACATGAAACTTATGCATAAAATCACGACATTTATAAATCTATCATGGCAGTCAAAAATAATTTCCTTCATGACTTGGGTACCTAAAAAGGGGCTTCCAATGGAGGGCGTATATGCATAATACTTTTATAAAAGACATGTCGTTTACCGTACATACGTGCAAGGGTATGATCATGCTACTTATCTTGTAGCGTTAATCCAATATTTATGGGCTAAGCTGATTACCTATAAAATAGGCACGTAACTTGTGCCATTTCTAATTAATCTCGTATTTTGTAATTAAAACCTGAAATACTAAAATAATCCATATTTCCCTAAACCCTAAAACTCTCGTAACCCTAAAAATATCTCTACATCCAAACATCTGTTTTCTCTTGATTTTATTATAGGAATTCATCATAAATAGTAAACCTTATAGTCAACACTAATTGGGTAAGGTTAGTTTTGTAATTTAGCTATCTCAGACAGGGAGAGGGGAGGGCATCGCATAGAGATATATATAGAGGGGAAGCTGTCATAGATAGATATATATATATAGTGAGTGACTCACGATGATGCAGCATGGAAGGCCATCTGGTCGTGGCGGTTTCACAGTTGTGGTCTAGAGGTGAAAGCAACTGCGGCTGTTTTGGCGTGAAGCAGTGGCTCACGGTGGTGTTTATGAGGGGGACGGCATGTGCTTTGTTCCTAGATGCCGAAACAAGGGAACATCATGAGGTTGCTTTTGTGACGGTGGCGAACGTGGGAGAGGAATTGCTACATGCAGTGGTGGCTGGTAGAGAGAGAAACTGGTCGAGGTGCTGTGTGGGGAGGAGCTTCACCATGTGGGCTGGGCTGAGTTCACTTCGTATGGATGTTTGGCAGCGGCTCCTTCTCGGTGTTGCACATAGCCACGTAGGGGCTTGGGTGGTTTCCATGGTTTCCGTTTGTTTGCTTTTGTTTGAAGGTACTACGGTTTGTGGCAAGGCAAGGGCTGAGGCGTTAGGGAGGCTTGCTGGTCTAGAAGCTTGGTGCGCTCTACATGGTGGTTCAAGGTAGTGGTCTGGGTGTTTGACAATGGAGGAGAGGCTGTTGGTGTGGAGGATGTTTCTCGGACGTGCTGCCAGTGGCTTGGCTGTGGGCTGTGTGGACCACACCGTGAAGGTTGAGTGTGCGGTGGCTGTGTGGCTATGCTCTGTAGAGGGATGTAGGGTTGCCGGCAGTTTGCTGCCAAGGAGAGGGCTGCCGCAAACTACAAAGAAAACTCTAGATACGGCTAGGTGTTTATGTGCATGGAGGGAGGGAGGGAGGGGTTGGCTGTAATCTCGTGGGCTAAGTTAGTTAACAACCCTAATGGGTGGATCTTAACTTCAAAATGAGCCCAATAAAAATCCCATAATCCACCATAATAAATTTTGGGCTCATAGCCTATTCAAAAATATCCAATAAACCTCAATTGGGCTTCTAAAAATATTGGCCCATTAATTCCCTCCAAAATCATCCACTAACACTTCCAAATAAACTTTTGGGTGGCCTAATTAAAATCCCTAATCAACCTAAATCGCTAATCAACCTTAGTAATTAATAGCTTGTGGGCTTATCTAATATGGCCTATAAAACCTAATTTAGGCCTAGTAAAATTATCCGTTTCCATCCCTAATAATATTGGATCGGGGTGTTACAAGAAGGAACCTTTCAACTTCCATAGTGATTTGATCATTGGAGTTTGCCATCAAAATCTCTGTGATCTGGACATTGCAAACAGTTTGATATTAGGAGCGTGTTAAAACAACATTCTAGTGGTTGCTTCTAAGATCAGGTGGTTGGGCTCGAGCGGTGATGCTTGTGACGTTGCTATGGATGTGACCTATGCCACCCCTTCTTTCCTCAGCAGTGTGTTGAGCCCCCGTTTTTGTCCCATTTCTGGTTTGAACAGATAGTCAAGAATAATGAATATTCTTTGGAGAGTTTTTTCTTTTATCTATACCATTTGGAGGTGCAACTCAGCATTGAATGGCGTGTGCTTCTCTCTTGGTACCCTGGGTAGAAAAAAGTATGCAGAAATGAAATGCAGGGAAGTAGGAGGAGGAGATGAAGTCTAACTTCTCAGAGAGGTGGTTTTCAAGGTCCAAGTCGAAGTTGAAGTCAAAGAAGTGAACTGCAGTTAAATGGGTGGTCGTGTATTTGGTGGTTGTTGTGGTATTATCTGCGAATGTTGATTCTTTGTTGTCATGGGGTTTTATTGAAAGGTTTATAATTGGAAGGTTTGTTAAAATTTTAAGGTTGGAGTGGTTTCCATGCCCATCAAATGCTCAATAAATTGTATCGGAGAAACTTGAATGTCATTTGCTCTTTTGTGAGGTTTATTTATTTTTTGCTCATTTCATGGAAAATCCAGTCATATTAGAAGCTATGATGGTCACAATAGACAATAGCATCCACGTCATTGGCTTCAAACTTGATGCATGGCCTGCAGTGGCAAGGATGCTCAATGGCCTATTGGATATTTCCAGTCACACTCATGGGTACTTTAGGCATTTTACATAGCAAGACAGCACATGCAGCAAACAAGGTGTATTAATTATTCAAATTATAGAGGTGAGTGTGATTGCAATGATTTGAAGTTTGGGGAGATTAAGAATGGGTGGTAGTTTGGATGGAGAAAGTGCAATTTACTCAAATATCTTCAAATGTTGTGAAGTCCATAGCTTTTTTTATCAGTAAAATGTTGTGAAGTCAATAGTTTTCGGTACAATTTCATAGTTTAGCAGATATAAGGAGTCATAATAATATCTGCTATATCACAATTACTAAATTACGTGGTCTGTTGCACATTGCATTCTACCATGAGAGTAAATACAGTGCTAATCGTTTCAAATTTGATGCCAGCCTTGCTGCAGAAGGCTCTAGATCCACCAAATATTGAAGTTGTTGAAGATGCATTGAGTTTGCTTGTTCACATGCATGCATTGGAGAAGACATCTCCAAGAGGCCGGTATGAGCCTACATTTTATGGACGATTGCTTGCCAGTTTTTCATTGTCTTTTGATGCTGCTGTGCTAATACTCAAGTTTGGAGACATCGGAATGCTGCGTGAAGGCATTGTGCTGGGTATACTAATGGATACACAGCCTTTACCCATTCTTCATCCTTTTGGAGAGGAAGATTTGGTATTATTGTTTATCAAGTGATTGAACTTAGCAATTTCGAAAAATATGCTTCATTACGTGAGCAATTGCCTTTTCTGATTTGATTAATGCTATTCCCCAGTTCACTGAGTACCTTGACTTCTACTTTGGTGGAGAGAGTTATGATAAAGTCCTACCTGGACGAAAGGAGGTGATATTCATGGGAAACTTATGTGCATTTCAGTTCTGGCAACGTGTTTTCAAGGTAAAGTAGTATGCTTTGCTAGGGTGTTTGGGGTTTGGTTAGATTCTGAATATGATTCACACATTTTGTCTGTTTTATTTTTTTTTTGTGAAGGATAAGCATCGTCTTGAACATTTGAAGCAACTTTTGAAGTTCAATGACATAAAAGCTGCCACATCACTGCTACCCAGTGTTGAAGAAGAATGGTGCTCCTTCCATAACCTTGTACAATCATCACTACGGCATGTCTCAGAAATATGTATGGATGGATCTATGTTTTGATTATATAGCTTAAACTTTTTTTTGAAGATTGTGCATTCATATCAAAATAATGTCTATGGCATAAATGTAATATTCAATTTCAGTTTAATAGCACTCTTTTACAGAAAAAACCATAGTATTAAGCATCGTTTCAAGTTTGAGTGTCTTTCTTTTCAGATGAAGATGTACTAAGTTCAGTGCACCGTTTTCGGCCAAAACTTCTGGCTACATCGAATGGCATGCCATTGTACTATGATCCTTATGAATTTGAACACACGTGCCTTCTCAAATGTCAACCAAATGGTGATACTGATGAACCTCCTGCGGATGATGAGCCTCTTCATCCATCTAATGAAATAAGGAAATGCCTTGCTGTACCATATGTTGCTTCCCATAACTTTCAGAACAGTGATGTGGTTGAAAAGTTAGTAGCTACTATTAAAGAGGTATCTTCTTTTGACATTCTTGTGTGAACTATTCTTGATAGAAAAACTGATGCTTCCTTTACTTGTCTGCTATAACAGATAAAAGTTCTATATACAGAAGACAAATGTGGTAATCAGCAAAGTAATGTTGATGTTGGTTCTCATGTCAATGGAGAGGCTCCTATATGTGTTTTTTTTATTAACGGATCCTGCAACAAGGGCAGTCAATGCTTGTTTTCACATTCACTTAAAGCAAGAAGACCCATATGTAAATTCTTCTTTTCTTTACAGGTATCTCACCGTGGCTGCAATATTGAATATTACCTTTGAAGTTTTTAAATGGTTTTCTTGTTGGTCAGTGGTACAATAGTGTAGATAGTTTTGCTCTTTGTTGGGATGACCTAACATGTAAACCTTTCCCATCTCACCCACCCAATATACAAACCAGGCTGACTTTCCAGCTAAAAGTATTGTATGATTATATCACTTAAATTTTTCTTGATGCCATTTGGCTGATGGAATAATGATGATAAATATAGAGAAAGCTCTTGTTAAGGTCATCTTCTGTTTAATTTTTCATAGTTGGTATGATCCACAAACTAACTACATGCTTATACTAAAGCCTATTTTACCTTGAAACTCTTTGGACTGATCTCTTTTTGTTCTTTTTACTTGCTAAGAATTTCCATTGCCAGAACTTGTAATATAATCACTATTATAGATTAATAATTTTGCATTTTGCCACCAGCAAGTTTGTGTCCAACAATTTGCCTCGATCATAATTACCAACTGAAGATGATAGTATTCATGTTTCTGCCTTCATGATGCAAATAATACTTAGAACTTGGTAAAACCATCTACAGAATTTATTTCTCCCGTATATTTTTCTAGTTAGGAGTTAGTTGATAAGCATATACATAATGATAGCCAAATCTTTAATGCACAATTAAATTGGAGTACTTGTTTTGATGAAGCCCCGATTCCAGGCAATGCACTTGTTATTATCATCTTAACATTATACCCAATATTAGGAAGTGAACTTGTTATGAGCATTCTAACATCATGCCCACTATGCTTTAAGCATATTAGACATTGAAATGCTTAAACTGCAAAATAAAGAAACTAATAGTAATTAGTAAAGATCCTTCAATAATATATTATTTTATGGACTTGCATGAAATAGAAACTTATTCATAGGACAGTGTGGGATAGAATCTCCTTCCAGAAAGTTATATATGATGAGCTGTACATCTGGATTCTAGTTTAAAGTCTACACCCAATTTGCTATGAATAACATTGAATCATAATAATCTATTTTTGGAATGTACTAGTAGTGAAGTGGTATGGGCTCAGGATTTGTCATAGAAGTTGTGTGCATATTTTCTCATGCCTAATCTTGCAGAAGGCCTGTCTGTCTGGGAACTCACTCTTTGGTAGAATAAGATTTGTTTTGGTGGGAAAAATATAATTAATCACTGTCATCTCTAGTTACTTTGATGCTCTGCTTGCAGTTTAATTTGTATTTTCATTTATGACAGGGTTGTCGAAATGGAGGTTCATGTGGATTTTCTCATGATCTGGGTCCATCAGTATCTTCTAGCTCAACTTTATGCCTTCCAGAAGATGGTGATGCAAATGCTGCATCCCTTGTACGATTGTTCCCCATATCTTCAAATGGATGCATTCTCCTATTGGATGACATGGACTTGCACTTCTCCTCAAATCTTGCTCGCCACTATGATCCATCTAAAATAATTTCCACAACATGTTTGTCTGATACCTTCATCTGTAACACAGCCTTGACAGGTGTCAGGATTTTGTGGGGCCTTAAGCACCCATATGAGACCCTCATTGCCAAAGCAGGAGAGAATTTGATCCCATGGAAAGATGTCAAGTGTGTGCTATGGTTTCCGAACTTTGATGGTAATGATGAAAATTTGGATGGACAAAAAGTTCTCTTGCAGAATTTCTTTGAGTATCTCGCCATCCGGATATTGGCCGATGCCTTGTATGAAGTGCAAGTTATCCTCACTCTGAACAATATCCGATTTTCACAACTACAGGTGATACTTGATGCTATTAATCATTCGCATGTTGCTTTCTCCACATGCTATTCTATTGGATCTATTAAGAGGAATTTGTAAAAACTGGCGATCATTTGATTTGATGATCATTGTGTTAGCAATGTAGTCCTCCCCCACCCTTCTCCCTCCTGCCCTTCCCCCTGGGGTGGGCTATGGATGGGTTGGCCAGAAGCAATACCTTCCAACTGGGATTTTGGGTCAGTGCACAAATTGATGCCCGGGTATGGGGTAGGTGGAGGCGGAGGTTATCTAGAGTTTATCCAACAATCTGGTCGGTGGAATTCTTCATCATAAATAAACAATGTAGTTCTACCTGGAACTTGTGTGGATTTTAATGTACTTTATTCATAAAAAATGCAATGCTGGTTACTGGATAGCTGATATGAAAGTTTTGACAATAATAGAGTTTCATTGATAGCCGATAAACATGAGGATGAGGAAGGTGCAGCTGATATTACTTTGGTGGTTGCTACCTGTTTCAGGTTGAAAGGTTGGGCAATGATTGCTTCTTCTTCCTCACGGAGTCATTTCCATTTGATGAAACAAGCTTCGGGAAGTTGTCGGACCCGATCATCACAAAGAAGCCGATGTTGGTATCGAGGCCCATCTCTTATGTTTTTGACCTGCACCCACCTTCCGACATTCAGTTTGGTAATTATGCAGCTACACTCCACAAAGGATTGCATGATATCTAGAGAAACTCTTAAAAAGAGGATTTCCTGAGGGGCATGTGCGAAAACAAAACTACTTGCTTTAGAATTGGGAATAAGATCTATACATGTTGCTACTGGTAAAGTTAAGTTGCGTTTGGGTACTCGTGTGGTAGTTATAACATTATTGGCTGTGTTTGTCGGGTTTTATAATTTAATTTTTAGTCTACTAAATACATTATATAAAAAAAACAGTAAATATTGTATTTACATGATCCTGTGTGGGAATATTATTTTGTCGAAGCACCTTGCCGACCTCGAGTTAAACCTGACCCACATCGACAATGTCACTAGAAAGAAATTGTCTAGCTGGGGTAGACTTTAACGATGTTAGTTAACTTTCTTTGGATTGAGTAGGGGGAGCCCTCTCATATTTATACTTGCTACGATGAAAATAACGGACACAATTTTACATTTTTTATAGGGAGTAATTCACTATATACAATCGTGAAATGCGTAACTGTGCGCGCTAAAGTTGCCGCGTCGAATCGTTTTGAAAAAGAATGGGGTCTATTATTAAAAAATTACATTTTTTTCATGTGGGTCTCATGTTTTCATTTCAGTTTACATTTTAAAACGATTACGCAACGGTTATATAATTCACGGCGCGATTGTAAGTATATTTGATTTCTCTTTATAGGAAGATTTGTATTGTCCTAGGTCAAACATGTAAGGTATGTGCTTCCCAGTTACAGCCGTGATCATGATGAGATAAACGAATTCTAAAAATTCAAAAAAAATATTGTTTTAATTCACTAAAGTTTCTAATATTATTTTTAAATCTCAAAATATAAAAACAATTAAATTATTTATTATATTCATTATGTATGAACTTTAAAAAAATTATAATGATTGTATTGTGATATTCACCGAGCCAAGGTAATGGCTTTGCTCATGACCGTCCCGATGATTTGGTTTTTTGGGCCGCTCCTAACGAACCGACCGAATTGTGATAAAATGAAAGAAATGTTTTTTTTTTTTAAAGGCAAAATGGTTTTAAGTTGGAGAGATTTTAGGGTTTGGGGTTTTAGATGAGCCATCAAATTTTTATCTGATTTTATTTCATTTTATTCAATTTTATTTCCAAACATAATTCAAATACAAAATTTTCAAATTAATTATTATAACTTTTGTAAACTAATTATTATAATTTTTTCAAACTTTCAAAATAAAAAATAAAAAACAATTCCAATTGATTTCAAATTTCCAAATTTTTAAAAATTCAATATTATAAAACTATGTTATTACAATATTTTCCAATTTTATAATATTTTTTATTCAACTTTTTCTCTCTCATTTCTCAAAACTTAAAAAATACTCAACTCAAACAATTTCACTATTATTCACAAACTAACTGAATACTATACACAAAAGTCTCATCTCATCTCACTCCCAAAACAAGCGTTTAAGCTCTCAGAAAAAGGAAACGGAAGAAATGAAGAAAGAAAAGAAATAAAGAGTAGTGACACGATCTCGAACTCCAACTCAAACTCATCTAATTTTCTTTCTAAACATCATTTAAATACAAATAATTTCAAATTAATTATTATAACCTTTTCAAACTTTCAATAAAAAATAAAAAATAATTCAGTTTTTTCAAATTTTAAATAAAAAATAATATTATAACAATATTTTAATTTTATAATATTTTTTATTAGATTTTCTCTCTCATTTTCTAAAATCCAATAAATACTTGACTCAAACTATCTTATTATTATTCACAAAAAAAAACTTCCAACCGATCGAATGAAAACCCCATTTTAACATCCATCAATAAAAATCTGCCACATAGAACGTGCAGCAAACCAAAATTTAAACCGACAGAAAATTAGATTATTTATTTATTTATTGTCCTCCCTCCTCTCTCTCTCCCCCTAGGGGTGGGCAGCGGGGCCCCGCCCCGCCCCGCTTCCGCTCCGCCCTCGTATGGCGGGGGCGGGTGGCCTCGCTAGCATTTGACCCCCAAGGCGGGGGGCGGGGGTGGGATAGAGGTTACCCTTGCCCCGCTTAAATATATATATATATATAATTATATATAAGTATATATATAAAAAAAATAACCCAGGCATGAAACGTATATAAGTATATATATATAAAAAAAAAAACCCATGCCTGGTTTTTTTTACTTAATAACAAGTAACGAAACGACGCCGTTCGTTAATGGAAAAACGGCGTCGTTTCGTTATTTGTTTAGACCCCCCTGAGCTTACCCTACCCAGAAATTAGAATCTCTCTCTCTCTCTCTCTCTCTCTCTCTCTCTCACACACACACACTCATGCAATCTGCATCTCCGTTGCCGTTGTCGTTACTGTAGCCATCGCCATCTCCGTCACTGTCACCGTCACCGTAGCCTTCCGTGACTTCGTCTTCATCTCCGTCGTTGAAGGTAAGAAACTCTAAATCTACTTTACTTTTTTGTAATTTATATTTTATGAAATGGAGATTGGAGGAAGGATGTGGTATAATCGGTGATGGAGGATGAGATTTTGTAAATTATGTGCTGTGGAGATTTGATTGTGCATGTGGTTTGAATGATTGATGAACGATGTGTACTGTGTAGTCGTGTGTGAATCTGTCTATAGTTTATTTTTCATTTTCCTAAAATAGTTTAGGGGTTTCAAAGATTGAAACCTCTAAATTAATTTAGGGGTTTTGAATTGAAACCCTAAATTAATTTTGAGGTTTCAAAGATTGAACCCTAAATTAATTTTGGAGGTATACTTGTCCTCATAATCTGACTGATTTTCTCTTTGTTATAATGAAATAACATCCTTTGAGTTCAACTTAAACCCTTCATGCTATTGATTAGTTTTATTTTCTTAGTTAGCTACAAAAATTTTGATCACCAATCTGTTTATATCGTATTTTAGGTAACTCATCGTGATCACCAATCTATTTGATATGTTATTTGATTCATGGTTTTCAAACTTTCATTTGACAAATAATTAATTGTTTGGAGAGTGATTATTGTTCAAATTTAGATCTTTCACATTATTTTGGAGAAGATCAATAGACTTTACCAACACAGAAAGTAAAGTTGTTTTAAAATCAATAACAACTAGAAAAGTCAAAAGAATTTTTTCATATATATATATATATATATATATATATATATATATATATATATCTCTTTGATCTGGTTTGATCATGATCATGTCCTAAACTCACTTATCGGATATTCATTATCTTGCCTCAAAGTTGACAGTATTGTGCACATATCAATAAATAAATAATATATATCATATTTAGAAAAAAAAATATATTTATTATTTAATTTATGAATACACTCAATGCACTAGTATTCATGATGATCTCCGGTTTTTTGATACTCATCCAATCCGAAAGTTGTTTTATTTCTTCCATACACATTGATCCTCCGTCTTGATCTCTTTTTAATTTGGGTATTTAATTTTTTTTATGTTTAATGTTTTTAATTTAGGTATTTTACTTTTTTATGTTTGATGTTTGATCATTGATGTTTGATCTTCCAACTTCCAATATATATGTTAATGTTTGGGTGTTAATTATTTGGCATGTTGCTATGTTTGCTATAATTTCAAATTTCTTGTTTGCTTGAATTTATGGATATGTCAGCAGATTCTAGTGCGAGCTCTCATTTCCATGCCTAGGGTACCCCTACCCCTACCCCTACCCTACCCCTACTCCTACTTCTACACATTGATTCTAGTGATTTTTTTTTTTAATCTTATTAGTGATTCAAATTAATGTGATTGTAGCACATGAATGAAATCTAACTTGGTCAATTTTTATTTTGTAGGTGTGAGGGGGGCCCATCTCAGTAGAGCCTAGGCCCAAAGAGCTACGGGAATCCCAGGCCCCCGACTGCAGAGTCCATCCTCCCTCCTTGTTGCAGGTGGTGTAGGATTGGCGAATGTGGCATTGCTAGAGCTGCGAAACACGATCTCAACAATGGCGCCGTCTGTGAGATCTTTTTCCATAAACAACGTGTACTTCACATGACGGTAGCAACACGGTCCCAGACCACGTGGGGAGAAGAACTCCAGGACGAAGGCATGGAGGCGAGACTCGTGAGCATGGAGGAGACAGTAAGGAAGCTAACGTAGGAGATAGGGGTGCTTCGCCAAGAAAATGCAGCGCTCAAGTGGACCAACAAGGAGTTGGTGGGAGGAAGGGAACCTAGCGGAACTGAGCACGTGGATTCACAGTGGGTCCCTACGAACCCCATGACGGAGGAGGAGAGATGCAAGATGCACCTCGTCAGCACCGACCTGCCATATAGCACGGGAGTCATGGTGGTGCCTCTTCCACCCAAACTCAAAGTCCCTTAGATTGAGGTGTACGACGGAACTGAAGATTCGTTGGAATGCCTGGAGACGTTCAAGGCCCACATGACCTTGCACGGTTTCCCAGGTGAAATTGCCTACCGGGCCTTTCCTCTGACGTTGAAAGGACCCGCCCGGGCCTGGTTTGGATCTCTATCACCGGGGACAGTAGATAGCTTCGACGAGCTGACTCGCCTCTTTATGACACAATTCATGGCAAGCCGGAAGAGGAGGCGCCCGACCGCCTACCTCCTCACGGTTAAACAAAGGGACGGAGAGAGCCTGAAGTCATAACTCTTCCGGTTCAATCAAGAGCGCATGACCACGGACGACCAAGTTGAGAAAATTACCTTGGCAGCCCTCCTAAGTGGGATCTGGCTTAGGAACTTGTTTATGGCCGAAGTAGCACGAAGAACTCCAACCACACTAAGGGTGTTCATGGACCGGGCAGACGGATTCATCAACACTGAGGACACCCTCGAAGCCTTGACGGCTCCGCAATGAACTGAGATGGAACGAGCGGATTGGAAGGTGGTTGGGCAAAGGGGCAGTCATAGCCGCGAAGGAACGGGGTTTCCTGCCCTGCCATGCAGTGCCGGGACGAGCGGGGGTGGGGCAGTGGGGTACGGGGCCCTGCTGCCCACCCCCAAATCGGACTGAACCGGTGGATTTGGTTCGGTCTGGTGATTTTATGTCCATCATTTTTTCAGACCGGATCGGACCGAACACCCATAGGGACTGGACCGGACCGGTATCTATTATTCCTGTTCAGTCCCGTCCATCCGTTCGCTCCAGCCTAATTATTATTTTTTTAAATCAATTAATAAAAACATTATTTAAAATACTAAATTAAAATTAAGTGACTTATTAATGTGAATTATGTAATTAACTCAATAAAAAAATATTTTATGTGGTCAATGATAATAAATTAGATGAAAATTACATTATTAATTTATATAATTACTATATAATTAGTTAATTGATATTATATATTAGTTAATTGATAGAATATTAACAAATGTTAATAACATATTTAAAATCTTATATTTTTAATGGCGATAGGTTAGATAAAAATTATATAATAAATTGTACAGTTATTATATAAATAATATATATAAAATATATTTTTTATTTTTATTTTCCATTCGGTTCGGTTCGCGGTGGAAAAACCCTAGACCAGGACCGAACCGAAACTTTTTTATCCTCTAAAACATGGACCGAGACCGACCAGTCTTAGTTTCGGTCCTGTCCGGTCTGAAACGACCAGTTCGATTGGTTTCTCTGATCCAAACCGACCATTTATCACCCATAATAATATATAAATATATATAAAATAATTTTGTATTATATGATAAATTACTAATTAATATAATATTAAATTTTAAAATCCTATATAAATAATTATATATTATCACTATAGTCTATCGTATTAGTAGTTATATTAATACTATATCATTATATATTATAATATACTATAATATATCACATATCACTATATTATATATTATAATATATCATTATAGTCTATAATATAATTATAATATACTACAATATATTATCACTATATTATTATATACTATATAATATGTCGAAAAAATCAGACTGAATAGGACCATAATCGGTAAAATCGAAAGTATCGATTTAAGAATATAACCGGTGTGGTATCGATTTTTCAAATCTAAAAAACGATATGTATTGATTCCGTTATAAAATATATCTAAAATTGAACCGAGTCAGACCGGTTACACTCCTAAGAAGAAAAGAGAAGGGGAGAAGAGATAAAAAATAAAATGAAGTAATCTATTGTATGTGAGTGTAAATTTTGGTATCTTACATGACGAAATTTTATTCGTTGATGTTAAAATAGGATTTTCACCTCACGCCCTGAAAGACACGTCAGGTGTGCAGTGTTAATGATAGGCTGACGTATAGATTTACTTAATTAAAAAAAAAATAAATATAGATAGAAATCATTATTGAAAGTATCTATTTTGTACACATGATGTGACATCATCTAGACCACACATCTCCCCAAGTGAGTGTTGGAAACAATCAACTAAAAGCAGCTACACAATAAGTATAAAATGTGCATTACTATAGTGACTTCTCTATAGTATTACTCTTAAAAAAAATTATCATCTCATTTCCTATCATTCTCGGCGGAAGTGAGTTGGATAGCAACAATCTGATTTCGTACTGAGCAACACATGCCGTGTAATCTCAACCGGGACACGTGTCATGTGTTCGCACATACACTCGCGAGTGACCTTACTCTCTGTCTTAAAAATCAGCTGCAAGTCTTCTCAACTCCCAACTGGTCTCCCTTCTCTTCTGCCAATCCGATTCCAAATCTCTCTGAAAGAAACTCCTCCTCGGTCTTCCTGCCCCGATGTAAAATCTGCACGTACACCCCCTAAACCCTAATTTCTTAGGAAAAAAAAAAGAAAGTGCCCAAAACCCTGCCAATGTCACACAAAGCGCTAGATTCGCGGCCCTCCATAGAGTCGTGTACTTTTCAGCTCCACACTTGGAGACCTTTCAAGTTCCAACCCAAAACCCTTGACTACTCCGACTCCCACCTCGCCACCACCACCACAAACCCATCTTACTCAAAGCCCTACCACCACTACTCTGCTAATGGGGTCCACGCCAAGCGCCCCTGCCTCTCCGACCGCGCGACGTCCTTTTCCGTTGTCGACGCCGCCGCCGCAATCGACATGTCCAAGCTCACCCTGATCGAAGACGACAGGCCGATCTCCACCGGCCACCACAATCGCGTAAGCTTTGGATTGTTCGCCAGGAAACGACGTCGCCGAGGGTCGAGATCGGTTTCGGGTCGGAGCAGCGACAGGAGCATCACCCGCCGGTGCTGCTCGGTGGGTGCATCTGCAGCATATGGGACGTGCTCGGATCTTCCGGTGACGGACTCGAGTGGAGAGCTGTTTGGGAATGGGGATGCGAATTGGGCATCCGATGTGAGCGAAGCGAGGAATTCGAGGAGGGATAAGGATGGAGGAGGAAGTGGGGAAAAGGAGACTACGGGTCATGGGTTTGGGCCCGTTGGTGGTTTTGATGCTCAGGGAAACGAGTCTGGGTATGGTAGCGAACCCGGATATCGCGGGGACGCAGAATTTGGGTATGGGGACGAGCTCGATGAGGAGGAGGATGATGCAAAATTGCTGTTCTGGGGTGAGCGATTTGGAGGTACTTTATTTATTTATTTATTTATTGTAGTCTTTATTTTTCTTCATATTTTCATTGTTAGATATACATGGTAAATATGTTGGTTCCTGCCTAGAAAAAAAAAACATGTTAGTTTCCTTATAAAATGTTTCTGAATATGGAGAATTAAGTACCATCGATCCGCAGGCCTTACCTTCTGAACCAACTATGCGGTAGCGGCCCTAGTGGGTTTAGGAAATTAAAAAATCAGTCCTTTTCAGCTATCTTTCTCAACAGTTTTCTCTAGTTGGGGAATGTGTAACCAATTAGGTTCTTGGAAGTTAGTTTAGCCATGGGAGAAATGTTGGTCTTATCGCTTGCTGAAATTCAGGCATACTGAATGCATGTTCAGTTGGCTATAGTATCTTCATGTATAAAAGTGGATGGCGGATTTGGTAAAACTTATTTAAGGGCGTATTCTGGAAGAATCTTACTCACGAATCATTTCTGGCTCTATTGCTGTGTATCGTGTTTGAGGAATGTGAAACAATGTTATGAAAGCCTGTGAATGAAAGAAGAATGCAGAAAGCCTGTCAAGAATGATCTTGTAACTCGAACATAATTCATGTTATGAAAACCATGCAAGTCAACCACTGCAAATTCTCTCTATCATTTGGAGATTTCATCCACGGTGGTTGTCTTTGTGTCTCAGGAAGTTGCTGTGTTTGGTATAATTTTTTCTTCAGTTTATCTTAATTGAAGCTTTCAAATGTTTGGACCATTGTGAGTTCACATCTTAGTTTTCATATGCTCCTTTCATCCATAAAAGGTTGACATGGAAGTTTGGGGACAATGTTTGAATTGGGTTTCCAGAGGCTTATCTACGTGCATTTTGTTGGAAATGAATAAAGAAAGCATCATGTAGCAATAATGGTACTGTTAGCATTGTTGTGATATGTTTGTATCTAGTTTGTGGTAATCTGAATCGGAGTTGACATCTACCTTCCATTTATTCTTTGATAAACAAGTATTGCTTTCTGATCATGGTATTATTGCCTGAAGATGACTTTTTTGGAGATTTAACGAAAGGGCATGTGGTGAGAAATAAGAGCACTTGATCACTTCAAGGCAAGTAAGTTAAACGGAGAAAAGAGGGCATATGTGGAACTTCTAGACTCGGTAAAAGGTTTCAGACACCTTCCATCTGTCCAGTATTTTGCCTGCTCCTTATAGACTTTGGATGTTGATCTCATACATCAGTATTCTTGTCCTTGTCATGTCGTAAATTGTTGCAATTAAACTATTGAACAAATTTAATTAGCGGATTAAAAAAAAAATCACGGAATGAGTTAAGTGGGAAAAGGTTTTCCACTATAATCTTGTGAAAATGGGGAATAGTGCACCAGGAACTGAAAATTTTAGAGAAGGGAAACAGAACTGAGAGATGTATTGGGGGATTTTCACTTGTATAGTAGCTTTTCATTATGCTTGCTCCATTATTCTTTAAAGCTGGGCTTCAATGAGATGAAATTTTGTTGTTCAAAGCATTCAGTTTGTTTCATTCAAGCTCGTGACAGTGATATGCCCGTTTTGTTGCAGCAGAGGCACATTCTAAAATGGAGATGGTTGGCGAGAATACATTCTCGGATCAAAAAACCCATTACAGATGCCGGCGTAAGAAACATGATTGCAGAATGGTGGATTCACCGCGGTAACGGCGGAGCTCCTTTGTTTGGAGCCAATTCTTCTGGCTTCCCATCAGCAGGGTTTGTTGGCTCCTAGATTGGAGCCAGTGCTGCACAAATTAGCAAGTGATTATAACTTCTTGATGGCGCTGTTGGATACAGCTTTACCCATATGTTCATATCATCCGAACTCTGTCAGCATATATCAGCAATTGTATCATGCTCAAGGCTTTAATGGATGTTGATTGTTAAAATACGAGCAAAAAACTCTGGCTTTATTTATTGTATACTTTGGTTTGTGATTGAGCCACACCCGTTTGAAGCTGGTTAATACCACACACGTGCTTTGCTGCCTTTATTTATTATATAATGTCGCGGTGCTGTTTTTCTTCATTTTTGTATTTGAATTTAATACAGTTTCAATTTTAATTATAATATATTTTTAAAAGAGATGATAATTACCGATGTATCAAATTGTACGTTTATTATTTCAAGTTATTTGTAAATAGTAATGAAAAAATAATGACAAAATATTGAATAATAATGAATAGTATTAAGCAATCTTACACCACATGTACTAAGGAAAAAAAAAGGATAAACAAAAGTAGGTTTATTGTATAGGATTGATGAGTAGAATTTTTCTTTAATAAAAATGACATGGTTTATTATAGATAATATCCTTGTTGCCTATGAAATGATTCATTATCTGAGGCAAGAGAGAATTGAAAAGTTAGGTTTTGTCTTTGAAACGTAATATGAGTAAGGTCTACGACAGAGTTGAGTGAACTTTCTTAGAAAAAGTGATGAAGAAGATGGGCTTTGATGAGAAATGGGTGAAATTGGTGATGTTGTGTGTGACCTCAGTTTCTTTTTCTATCTTAGTGAATGAGGAACTTAAAGGTCCCATTTATCCAACTTGAGGTCTGAGACATGGAGATCTCATATCCCCTTATCTTTTTCTGTTGTGCACTGAAGGATTGATATCCTTACTACAACAAGCTGAGTTGAATAAGCAAATCGAGGGCTAAAAATATGCAAGAGGGCACCAAGGATAAAACACATTTTATTTGCAGATGACAATGTTATTTTTTGCAGGGCAAATATGCAGAACAACTTAAACATTCAACATCTTTTGAAGATCTATGAGTAGGCCTCGGGACAAAAGGTGAACAAAGAAAAAACTTCTATGGTTTTCAGCAAAAATGTCCCTCACAGTCAACAAGAAGAGATCATGGATTTTTGGGGTGTGCAAAACTACTAACAATATGAGAAATACTTAGGACTTCCTCCCATGCTTGGTAGAGGAAGGAAGAAGGCTTTCTCAAAATTGAAGCACAAGGTTTGGACAAAGTTTCAGGGATGGAAGGAGAAATTGTTACCTCAAAGGGTAAGGAAGTTTTGATTAAAGCAGTGACTTTATCCATTTCAACATACACAATGAGCTGCTCTCCTTACCACTCTATGTGTTGAATTGGAAAATATGATGGCAAAATTCTGGTGGGGCCAAAAGAAGAAAGAGAATAAGATCAGATGGGTGCGTTGGAAGAAGATGTGTGTCAAAAAGAAGTGGAGGCATGGGATTTAAGGATTACAGACTTTCAATTTGGCACTATCAGCTAAGCAGAGTTGGAGGATCTTAATAGATGAGTCTACATTGATGCACAAAGTCTTCAAGGCCAAGTATTTTCCAAATACTAGCTTCATGGAGTCAAGATTAGGTGCATCTCCCTCTTATGTGTGGAGAGGTATATGGGAGGCAAAAAGAAGTTTGTTGCAAGGCTGCAGATAGAGAGTGGGAGATGTGAGATCTATTAACATTTGGATTGATTTCTAGTTGCCAGATCACAAACTCAGTCTAATTTCTGCTAATGTTCCAGTACATCAAGCAAATGTAACTATGGAAAGTCTCATTGATATTAACACTAAGTGGTGGGATGTGGAAAAGATTAGAAGAGTTATACCTCCTCGAGAAGCAGCAGAAGTCCTGAAGATTATACTAAGTTTTGAAAGCAGACCAGATTGTCTCATTTGGGAGCATGAAAAAAATGGAGTTTATAGTATTAAAAGTGCATACCATTTTTTTCATACAGTTAGACAGTCAATATATGAAGGTGAGTGTTCAGATGTTGAGAATCAAAGAAAGCTGTGGCAAAAGATATGGAAGATAAAGGTCCCCAACAGAGTTAAAGTCTTTCATGATAAGAATCGAGCAGGAGTGGGGATGGTACTAAGAGATGAAAGGGGAGGAGTTATTTTCTCTAACAATAAGAAAGAACATGAGATTAATGACCCTTTGGAGATCGAAATACTTGCTATTTTGAGAGAATTACAACTGAGTATACCCCTAGGCATTCTTGAACTCCATATTGAAAGTGACTATTTAATTATGGTGATTGAGGTGCTGAAAGAGGGGGAATCAAGGTCTTTACTAGGCAATCTGGTTTATGAGATAAAGAAGCTTATGAAACTGATACCAAGATGTACCATACAACGCATTGGACGTCTCGGTGTAGCAGCTCATAGAATGGCAAAACATGCATGGAATGTTGATGACTTGATAATTTGGTGGGATTTCATATCCTGATTGTATTTGCACAGATTATTTGGTTTGATTCTATGATGTAATATTTGAATTTGTTTATTTAAATAATAATAGTTTATTTAATTTGTAATATTTGAATTTTAAAATTAATATTTTACATTAAATTATGTCTACTAAGTACGTTTTATGAGAATATAATTTTTTAAACGGTTGTTCAAACTTAAATTATGTTTTAGCAAAGGAAACGACGTCGCTCTATCGGGAAATAAATTCAAACGACATCGTGTCTTGTACACTGCTCATTTCTTATTGAATTTCCCTAACGTTCCAAGGGTGGCCCCAAAAGAGAGAGAGTGCGAGAGGGATGGCGAGAGCAGAAGCACTGAGCGCGTACAGAGCGCTGCTGAGAGCGACTCGCAAAACGTTCGCCGGCGACTCTCTGATGCTTACCGAGTCGGCGGCAGAGCTCCGCAAAAAGTTCGAGCATAACCGGCACGTGATTTCCGAGGTCGAGATCCGGAGACTCCTCGACGAGGCACGTGAGGCCTCACATTTCATATCCACCATGATCGTCCAGGCCCAGCTCAACTCTCGCGGCGGTTACCGTAATTTTCTCTATCCAATATTTTTATCATTATTTAAATTATTCTTAAATTGGAAAGTTTTACGTCCCTGATTTCACTGTTTTTTTCTCTTTCGTGTATGCATTCCTTGTGTTTGTAAAATTCTTTGTATGCGCGTGACTAGTTTTTGCCTTGCGTGCTTTCATTTAGCCTGAAGTTTTAATTACCTAACCACAGATTTTAAGTTAGAATCAACCAGAATTACTAAAGAAACTAAACTGCACATTTGCCACAAAATTTATCCGAGTTTTCACAGCTGATATTGAAAATCATTAAAAGGTACGACAAAAACGTTTCTCTTGATATCAAAACCTAATGCTGTATTCAGAAGGATCTATTGTACCTAAGTATCAGGCTGGATTTATACGAGAAGTCTGAATGTTCTTGTACTTCTTGTGGATATGGCTTTGGTTTAAAGAGAGCAAGATACATAAGTGAATGACAATCCCAAACAAACACCTTACAACTAGAAAGCACATCGAAATATAATTATAAAAAAGGGTTTCGGGACCAATAAATTGGTCCCCACCCATCCCCACGATTCTTGGAAGTCCAAGGGGAGAACTACCTTGAATGACAGTTATTCTACAGTCCAACTAGTGGGGCTGTGGTTCCACGGTTGGAGACCATGGCAAGTTGTGCATTTTTGCATTTTGTTTTCTTGGACTGGTTGATGGAGAAACCTGCTTCATCTTTCTCTGTCTTTGGTTAGGGAAAACTGTAACATAAACTTAAGGTGTTCCAAGTTGGCGATGGCAGATACACTCATTTGCAATTGTGTCAGCGTGAGATCCATGTGGCGGGGGTGGTGGCATGGGGTGGGTTAGATCTGAGAGATCTGGATCCATCGATGCTGCACGTGTCACCTTTTAGAGTCGTGTAGGCGCATAAAGCCCAAGTGCAAGGCTTATGTGCCACTTGTGAAATGGGGCTGCAGGGTTAAACAACCCCGATCATTTTGTGGCAATACGTCTTGGAACAGAGAGATTGGTGGTTGGTGAGTTGCATGGGGTGGTCGTGTGAGTGTTGGCACTAGAAGGCTACGAGATCAGGCTGGAGCAGGCTAGAGAGGAGAAGAAACAAAAAAGGAATCTGAAAACAACTTATAAACATGGGGAAGGGGGAAGAGGAAAGGAGCTCCGGTGAGAATAAATGGAAAAAATGGATTTGGGTGTTTTCTGCGAGAGAGACCAATGAGGAGAGAGAAGAAGGGACGAGCCTTAAAACAATTAATTTTCAGCTACTTGGGGGAAACATACTAATTCAAATTTTCATTTCTTTGGTGAGGAAACTGGCTCAAAAAATCTCCTACATCATGGTAATTCTTTTGGATGGCCCTAAAAATAGGAACCGATACAATGTTACATGGAATCATGTGTTGGGTTTTGGTTCTGCGCTGCTCTAATTTCATCATCGCTCCTCCATGTTTAGGGAAGGTTTTTGTTGATAAAAAGAAAAATCTTGAAATCTGGTTTAGACTTTTGCACTTTTATATGTTAAAATGTGGAATCGGCTTTTCTAAATGTTATTAGGGGTGGATTTATCATCTATAAACTTGGATCTTGATATTTGATTGTGTATTTTTCCATTTGTATCCTTTCAATTAGGTATTGTGACGGCTTGAATTCTATCTGTTAACTGCATGTACCATGTTATTTTGTAAAAAGAATTTGACCTTTTTTTACATGCCAACATTGATTGCTTCAGAAATGAAGCCGAGTAAAGAGCATGCAGGAGCGACACTTGAGATGCCTTCCGAAGAGATTCTTAAGACCGTCTAAGAGGAGGAGGTTTAATGGAGTTCAATACCATGTTCTGTTATATGTCTCAGATGTGAGCCTTTTATTGATGACTATGTATCTTACTTCTCGATAGTGCTCCTCCACGGTGTTCTTTGACTCAGTCATAGGTCCTGTTTTGCTATTGTTTAAGCAATAATTCTCAATGAGCTTCTGGTGGTGGTTGCAGAGGAACTTTTGTAGTTGTAAACCATCGTCTTAAAACCTCTGGCCTCAAGGGTCATGTTTTGTAGTTCACATGATATTAAATTCCTGGATGGTGATTTCACTTTTCTGCAAAAGTTAGCATTAGTACAATTACATTCTCGCAGTTCACAAGTTTAATATTATAAGAAAAGTTGCCGAATATCTTTTGTGGTTTATGGTTTGATTATGCTGCGGGACAAGGACCAAGGCGAGGGTAGAGGAAGAAATCCTTTTGTTGAATCCAAATTAATGTTTTTTTTTCTTTCTTTCTACTAAAACATAACATCAACATGTTTAAGATAGTGGGCAACAGCGCAAAGGAGACATCCCTCTCTCCGGTTATAGTAACTCTTTAAAGTGTTTCCCAATCGATATAGATACAGAATTCCCTTCAAATGCCAACAAGAACTTCCACTCAGTTGCCAACTTGGCCAGTAGCTAGTCTACATCTTCCTCGTCATCTTCCTCATCTTGGACAATATCTTCCTGATCTTCATCCTTGTCTTCTTAGTCTTCACGATCTTTCCCAAGCTTTTTCGTGACATCACCACTTCCTGAGAATAAGAGGGGAATAATAAATGCAAGTTTTTGAGAAAAGATCTAACAGACTAGAAATTTTCAGCCAAAGGCAGCGTCTGAAGGTGGAGGCTTGTCCTCCGGCGTCTTCTGTTGGCAGTGGCGTTGCGGCATCAACCATGGTTGAACAGCCGTGGTGGCTAAGAGCATGGGTGTGGAAAAACTCACTTGCCTGCTCTGTTTTGGGTTTTGTAGAACAGGGGTCTTCAGTGATGGTGAGGCTTGCATGGTGGTTCCTATGGCAGCGTGGCTCTTAGCCTTCTAGTGGCACTGCTGTGCAGTGGGTGAAAGTTGCAACGTGGTGGTTGAAGCTAGCAGTGGTGCTTGGTGCGTTGGGATGGGTGGTTCGGGGATGGCGAGCCCTTCATGGTGGTGCTGATTGAGCTTGCATGAGTGAGGGCTTGCGGAGGTGATCACTATAGTGGCTCTGGCAGTGAAGGCTTACCATAGCGGTTTCGACATAAGGTGGTGATGTCTTCGTCTGTGTTGAACATCCATTGGGCGGAGTCCGACGATGGATTGTGGTTTCCGTTGGTGTTGGGTGTCAGCTTGCCGAGATGCTTGTTGGACTTCACCGTGCAAATGCTTGGTTCTTCTTGTAGCCTTCTATTTGTGCAGCAGGGGGAGGCTGTGAGGGGTTGTGTGAGAGCCGGAGGGGTATATGCTGAGCGAAAACCTTAGCCTGGGGAAGAACGGTTTATTCTAACGTGTGTGTGTATAAAGCGGCTGCTGAAGAACCCTAGTGGGAAGGAAAACATGCATGGCGTGGAGACGTGCATGCCATGGGGTCCGATCCTTGATTCTCATGGCTTGGGTTTTTGGGCCATTTCAAATTATTTGGGGCCACATCTTGGGTAGTGTATGGAATTAATAAATGGGCTGGGCTGGACCGGTTAGAACATGGGTCAAGTATTTAACCAACACTCATGGGCCTTGTCCCAACATCTAAAATAACTCAACTTGTCTCATAAATTTCTCGGCCCATAAAAAAAGTCCACCTAATCTAAAAATATTTAATGATTTTAACTTAATTAACAAGTTCAATAAAAATTCTATATCCGCCAAAATAAAATTTAGATTCATAGTCTATTCCAAAAATTATTCGTTAATTTCAAATGGACCTTTCATACGTATAAATCCAGAAAATGTTAGAATGCGGGCTTGGTGCTGGGCCTAGTGCTACAATATGGGAGCATTAACTTTCTCAAATCCATTTGAAGTTGTCTGAGAGGACCATACAACTTCCCTCTTGAAAGCACAAAGCTCATTGGAATCATACTGCCAGTGATATGATCCACAGTAATTTGCTTCTTCTTCACAACCGGCTTCACAAACTCCTTTTTCTTCTGCTTAATTAAAATGACAATTAAAAAAAAATGCAACCAGGAAACAAATACAAACTGGAAGAAACAAATTAAAAACAGAAAAGATCGAAATCCGAACATAATACTAAAAACCTTTTCTACCTCCCAAGTTCTTTATTGACAAGTCATTGGCATTTTCGTATGCTAACTTAAGAATCCAGATTCTACTCGCCCACTGTGGTGCTCGAACCCATGACCAATTCTATCTCCCAATTAAAACCAAAATATATCCTAACGACCCACAGTTCATTTTATTTTCCTTTTCTTTCTTTTCCCAGCAACCAAACTGCGGGGAAGGTTAAGCAAAAACAAACATAGCCAAATTCTACTTACACTTTTGAACAGAGCCATGCTTCCAAGAATCCTTCTGGCGATTAAATAACTTGCACACCTAAAAATAAATAAAACAAACATTTGGCATAAACCAAAGAGGAATTATATGTATAAACTACTATTCACTTTCACATCTCACACCTATAATTTTTTTTTTTCATAGGATGTGAGGGTGTTTTTCATAAGGTGTGGAGTGTGGAGTGTGGGGTGTGAGATAGTGAATAATGACTGATGTATAGAATTTTTCTCATCCAAAACATAAATTATCCACGATTTTATGTAATTATACCTGAGTACACATCAATCAAGAACAAGGACAAGCGCAAATACTATATAACCAAAGAAACCTGAGAAAATACTAGGGTCTTGACAAGACAGCTAATGCTAATTTCGAAAGAAAAAGCGATGCATATATCGGCAGTGGATTGTGGTTCTTCTGTGTTCGTGTTTTGCCATGCGCGAAGGGTTTACGATTTAGCAAAAGGGTTTTAGTCAAAGTTTTGAATTTCGTTTCTGTGACTATTCTAGTTGAGTTACTAGAAAAGAATATTTCGATACCGGTATATTTCGGTGTACTGTTTTGAGATAATTGTTATATGGATAAATTATATATATATATATATATCAATTGATATTCCAAGTTTACATAAATACAAGTTTTAAAAGCATACATACCTAGAAAATTCAATATTACTTTTCAATACAAGTCTTAAAAACATACATATATGTAAAAAATAATACTTCTAACTTCTCAATCCAGTTGTTCAAAAAAATAATCACTGGTCTTCGAACAAGACACAATTCATCTTGAAAGAAAAAGACATTTCATATTGAAAGTAGTTGATCAAAGTTCTGAATTCCATTTCGGTTGAGTTACTGGAATGGAATATTTCGGTGTATCATTTTAAGATGGTCGTTATATACATAATATATATATATATATAAACAATTCTATATAGAAAAACCATATTCTAAAATTATAAGAAAACCTATACAAAAGATTATATATAGAAAAACAATTGTTCATTAAGATGATAAGCTTGATGGTTGTGCTAGCTATTAAACCTAAAAGGAAAATCCTTCTTTAGACTGAATTGACAAAACGAATAGGATGGTTTTAATGACTAATTCGACTATTGGGTATGTTATAGCTAATCATATCATAAAAATGATATAAATTCAAGTCTTGTTCAACTAATTAATGGTTGTGATGGTTGTGCTGGCTATTAAAAAGTTCAGGTTTCTAATGTTCGAAGTCACTATTTTTCCTACTCTTGTTTGTAGACTACGTTCTTTTTATTTTATGGATGATGATGATCTGTGTGAGAGATTTTCCATACAACTAGGCTCCACATATATTATGGGATGGTGTTTTTTTTTTCAATAATAAGTAGGTGATTCTACAATGGTGTTGTAGTGAATATTATTTCTGTAAGCATTGTAAATTTGTAACTAAGACTTCAATACAACATTCCGCTTCTTAGTCGAGAAGGTCGCCTCGTACAACAGTTCAATACATTGTAACTAAGACTTCAATACAACAGTTCGCCTCATACATTTGTACAAATCCAAAAGAAATGAAGTATGAAGTTATGAACCAATAATTTATGAAGCTAGAGAGAGAGAGAAGAACCGTTGGAATGGTGGATTGAACAACGACCTGCGGTGGAGCAAAAAGAGCTGTGATGGAGGGGACCGAGTCAGTGTTAGAAACCCTAGAAGAGAAAGAGACACGAAGTGAAGTGAATAACTGAGAAGGGAAGTCTGCGAAGAAGTTAAGTTGAAGAAGAATGCGAAACAGTGCCGTTTGTTTCTACAAGATGAAGTACTGCGTTTTGATTAAAGAAACGCTGTGTTTTTGTAGTGTCTGGAGTTTTATTATGGTTGTACTAACATGCTGGGTTTTGGGTCGAACAAAACGACTCGTTTTATCTATTGCGAGCCTTCCTTTAGTTTTATCTGTCAAGTAGGCCCTGGTTTGAATAATGAGTTGAGATAACCTGTGAATAATAGTGAGATGTTTTGTAAACAGTAGTAAAATAGTTTGAGTGAAAATATTTTCTGAGATTTTAGAAAATGAGAGAGTGAATAAAAATATTATAAAGTTAAAATATTGTTAGAAGATAAATTGTAATATATTTTTTTGAGATTTGAAAATTTTGAATTTTTTTTACATTTTGTTTGGAAGTTAAGAAAAATTGTAATAATTAGGTAATGATTAGATGAAAAAGTTGAAGATTTGAAATTAGAAAGTGTTTATATTTATAGCGTTTGGATGTTGATATGAGATGATATGAGTTTGCATTAGTATTTCTGTATTTTGTTACGTGAATAGAGGGAGAAATTCTACTAGGAGGGTGTGTATACGAGGGAAAAATGATAGAAAGAAGAAAGAACTTTTATCTTTGAATAACTAAAATTTTGGAATGTACTTGGAGGTCGGATTGTCTCAAAAAATCCTCTATCTTTCATTTTAATGAAATTTGAATTACAGATTTATACCTAGTTTCTCATTGTTCATCTTTCTTCCTGTTAATCTATGTGGATTCTTAATAGTCAACGAGTTGCTGGTTGCGGTGGAAGGCTGGAGACTGGAAGACCTCTGGCATTGGGTAGGAGAGAAAATATGGATTAGAAAATTGGGAGAAGTGCTTTGCGGTAGGGGTGAAAAACCGACCTATTGGTTCGGTTTAGAGTCGAAACTGAGACCGCACCGATACACTGAAAAAAAGAATATCTCGACCGAAATCGGCCGGTGAAGAGGAAGAAAACCGTCGACGTCAGTCTCGGTTTTCTACCGGTCGGTTGGTCGGCGTTGTCGACGGCATGAAGAGAGAGAGATGAATGAGAAACACAGAAACCGAACCGGAAAACTTTGGTTTGAGCAAAGTTACATGTAAACTCGAACTCCATCATTACAGATTCACAAAATTACAATATATACAACAAATATCACAACAATATCGGTACCCTCTCTGAGAAAAATAAAAGAACCGTGGTCCCCATCAACAAACCTCAATGAATCGGAGATGGAAGCTTGAAACGATGCAAATGGATGAAACGGCGCAAATGGATGGAGGGAGAGAGGGACGGCATCAGAGAGAGAGGGAGCTGAGAGGGAGACGAGAGAATCTGAGAGAGAGAGCTGAGATGCAAAACGGTACAGAAAGATGAGAACGAGAAAGGGGAAGGGCGATCTTAACCTAATCATGAAACGGCGCCATTTGCTTTATTTTTTTTTTCAACTAGGTGGATTAAAACGACGTCGTTTCACTCATTTAAGTGAAACGACGTCGTTTCTTATATAGGTATAAAATGAAAAAAAAATTAGAATCGATCGGCCTGTTCATTGGTTTTTCACTGGGTCGAACCGATACCGAACCGGAAAACTTCGGTTTCAACAAATATCTACCGCACGCCGGCCGGTTCCTGACTCTGACAGTCGGTTCCAGCCGGTTTGGTTGGTTCCTGTACACCCCTACTTTGCGGTTTTGCCTTTGTCGCAGCCTCGGAGTACCAAAAAAGAAACCCGAAATTACAATTTTCCAACTATTTAAAAAAACTTACCAAATTGCCATTCACGTTAATTCCGGATGAAACCCATATTCTAGCCAAAATACCGAAATTCAGCCCGAATTGATCAAAACATTCTGGAATGACTGGAATTTGAACCGAAACGAAAGATTTAATTAAACCGTACTGCATAATGTTCCAGCACAGGAAATTTTGGCCAGACCAGAACAGAACAAAAATAAAAACTTTGATTTTAGTTGTAGCGTCAATTTGGAGCGGGTCTGACCCGCACCATGGCAGCCTTAACCTGAATCAGTAGGAAACCTAGTTTTAGACCCAAATCCTAAGCTTAAACGGTAGACCAAACCCAGTTAAGAGAAATTGAAAACCCAAATCATGATTGTTACCTTCTTAAAACTTGTCACTGCATTTTAGAAAAAATTTACATTTTATTCCTTACGTATTGGGGTTTTAAAAAGGAAAATCCTGTTCGATATAGTAAGGGACACTCATGTGTATCATATGTGTAAATCTATGTGCAACATACATACACTTGTTAAGATGAGAGAGAGAGAGAGAAAAAACCAACAAATAATAGTTACAAGAAATTAGAAAAAGCTCAAATAAAGTACTAATAAAAAATAAATCAAATTTAAATAAGATAATGTAAAAAAAAAAAAGTTAAAGCTTGTAGATGCATGTACTTTTTTGAAAGGAAAGGTAATATTGATCATTCCTTTTAAGCAAGGAAGAAATACACGAAGGAAATTTCTCCATATCACTTAATCAACTTAATGAATTCTTAGCCAAAACATGGGCCACTACATTTGTATCTCTGCTAACATGGTATACTTTCCATTGGTGATAGCACTTGAGTTTCTCCTTGGCTTCATTCACAAACATCCCAGTACTGGTCAAAGAATCCTCAGTAATAGTCAGAGCCTTTACAACTTGAAGAGAGTCACCCTTTAGCACCACATCTCTTAATCCCAACTCAAGAGAAAAAATTGTTGCTTGAAGAGCCCCAAAAGATTCGGCTAGTAAAGGGTTTGGAAAAAATTGCTTGTTCATCCTCAAAGTAGGAATCACCTTGCCTTCCTAGTCTCGAGCAATGATGTCTATACCAATCTTGCATTGAGCCTTATCCACTACAACTTCCCAATTTATTTTATAAACATTCATAGGGGAGGATCCTGGCTATTCACTGTGCTACTAATTGAGACATTGCCTTTAGGAAGCTCGTCTTTTAACTCGTTTAAGCTCTGCAACATGTCCTGAGATGACTTCACCACAGAGTTGGGATGAGAAAATTCTGCATTAAAAATAAACACATTCCTCCTCTGCCAGATTTTCCTTGCCACTTCCTTCATCTATTCACACCCAAATACTGAAAACATTTCCTCCATTATCTCTACAAACCTGCCAACAGGGAAGTGACTCTTTTGAATTTTCTTTGAGCATTGTCCCCAAATATCTCTTGTTGCTACACAATTCCATATTGCATGAGCCACTATTTCTGGTTCCTCCATACAGATAGGACATTTGAATTGCTCCACTGCTTACTTCTTGAATAGGTTAGCCTGAGTAGGAAGAGCTTCAAGACAAGCTCTCCACATAAATACTTTATCTGCTGGTGGGAGTTGCAACTTCCAAATCTGTTGTCATACTTTTTGGTTTCTATAACTGCAGGAAGGCTGATCCTTAGAAGCCATCTGTAAATCTTTTTGTAAGTGGTAAGCACTCTTGATTCTAAATTAACCATTTGAGGAGCCTTTCCAAATAAGCTTATCAGAATTGTGAGAAAGACATAGGGATTTGCACTATCAAATCAGCTTTCTCCTTCGAAAAAATTTCTTCAGTCCAGCTAATTTTCCAAGTTCTACTATCAGAATCAATAAGCTCTTCAACCTTGGCACTACTCTCAAGTATCTGAATAGAGCTTTGAACTTTAGAGGTTGTTGACTTGGGAATCCATTTATTCTGCCAGATGCTTACTTGGTCTCTTGTTCCTATCCTCCATATAGTACCTTCTTCTATTGAAGGCTTAGCTCATTACAACAATACTTCTCCAAATAAATGAAGGTTTACTTCCTAATTTTGCTTGCAAGAAAGGGACCTCCTTAAAGTACTTGGTCTTTAAAACCTGAGCCACTAAAGAGGGAGGGTTGTGAATTAATCTCCAACCTTGTTTACCAAGCATAGCAAGGATGAAGCTCTCCGAGTCTCTGAACTCCATACCTCCTGCTGATTTGGCTTTTCCCATTATTTTCTATGCAACCCAGCGTATCTTCTTTTTATTATCTTGTTGTCCCTACCAAAACTTCTGCATAATTTTGTTGGTACTACTAAGAAGACTACTTGGGAGCTTGAATACACTCGTGTTGTAAGTAGGGAGAGCTTGCACAATAGCCTTGTGATATATTTCCTTTTTAGCTTGGGAGAGAGTTTTTACTTTGTTACTGCTAAGCCTTAGCATGATTCTGTCTAGTATACTCTTGAAAGATTTTGCTCGAGATCTTCCAACCAAAGCAGGCAAACCAAGGTATGTTTCATAAGGCAATGTTGATATGATTCTAGCTATGCTCAATATATTTTCTTGCACTTCTTGAGGAGTATTCTTATTGAACTGAATTGAAGTCTTCTCCATATCCAATCTCTAGCCGGAAGCCTTTTCATAGATGCTAAGGATACTTATCAATCTACTCCATTTAATCGAATTAGCTTTGCAACATAACAGGTTGTCATTAGCAAAGAAGAGGTGATTAATGAGAATCTTGCCTTTAGCAATAGGCACTCCAGTAATGAGTCCATCTTTTCTGCCTTCCTGTGTAATGAGCTCAAAGCTTCAGCACATATGATAAAGAAGTAAGGTGATAAAGGATCACCTTGCCTAATACCCCTAGATGGCTTGAAAGGGCATTGTGGAATACCATTTATCAGGATAGCATAAGAGACAGGTTCTACGCACTTCATAACCAGATCAATCCATCTTTGCTTGAAGCCCAACTTCCACGTCATAGCTCTGAGAAAACTCCATTCAATTTGATCATAGGCCTTGCTCATGTCGAGTTTCAAAGCCATATAACCAGGCTTTCCTGAAATTTTATAATTCATAGTATGCATAGCTTCAAAAGTTACAACGATGTTATTTGATATAAGTCTACATGGTACAAAAGCTGACTGAGTTTGTGAAATAATATTGGGCAACACTGTCTTCGATCTATTTGCTAAAATCTTTGAAATCAGTTTATAATTAACATTACAAAGAGAGATTGGTCTAAAGTCAAAGACTTTGACATGAGACTTTTTCTTTGGAACAAGAGCAATATAAGTATCATTAACTTCATTCACCAAGCCAATTGAGTTTAAAACATATAAAACAACATCATTAACCTCTTTGCCTATTGTGCTCCAGTGTTGTTGATAAAATGTTGCTGGGAAGCCATCTGTGCCAGGAGGGCTAAGAGTATTCATTTGAAATATTGCCTCCTCCACTTCCTGTGCAGTGAAAGGTTTGAGAAGTTCTCTATTCATCTCTGCATCGACTTTGGGTTCCACAGCAGCCAAACATTCTTCCACTCCTTCTAGTCCATATGAGGTGAAAAGCTCTTGAATTTCTTTTTTGGAATTGGTTATTGATATTTTCAGGTGTGACTGCCTCACTCCAATAACCATCTGTAATGCTTTTAATGGTGTTTACCTTCCTTCTCTAGCTAGCACATTGGTGAAAAAAATTATTATTTTTGTCTCCTTCCTTCAACCACCTTTGTTTAGCCATTTGTTTCCATTTAAGGTTCTCCTCATCTAGTAATTTATCCACATCCTTTTGCAGAGCTTTTATCTTGTCATTTAAGTCTCCTTTATTCTGCTGCTGAATTTTTGAAATCTGGCTAAGTTTGGAGCTGATTGCTTTCTTTGTACTGCCATAAATCTGTTTGCTCCATAACATCAGCTTTCCTTGACATCTCTTCAGCCCTTTTGACATGCACCTGATTTTATTGTTTGCCAACTTGGGTTTGTTCCATTCACTCTCAATTATCTGATGACAATCTTCCCTTTGTGCCCAACATACTTCATATCTGAAAGGTTTATCTCTTCTACTGTATACACTCTTGATTGTTATCCATAGAAATGAGAAGTGGTCTATGATCTAAGCTTTGAGCTGGAAGGATAGAGACAACAATGTTTGAGTAAGTATCATGCCATTGAGAGTTTCCAAAAGCTCCGTCTAGTCTTTTTTTAGTGAATGTTTTACAATGCCTATTATTGCACCAAGTAAACTTGTTGCCCATAAATCCCAAATCACTTAAACCACACTCCTTCATTGTCAATCTGAACTCCTCCATCTGCTTATAGGGTCTTACCACTTCCCTAACCTTCTCACTGTAGTTCACAATCCCATTGAAGTCCCCCACACACAACCAAACAACCTCTACCCTAGGTTTAATAGCTATGAGCAAGAGCCAACTTTCAGTCCTTCCAGCAGCCTCAAGATTATCATAGAATCCTGTCAAGATCCAGTCCTTCCGTTTATTAGAGTTATGCACTTTGGTGTGACACTATGGTGTACACAATTAATAAGAGTACTCAATAAAAGAAAATCATGTGACACTCTCGTGTATACAATTGATAAGTCTTACATGGAGTCACTTTCTATGTAATTAGCAAAATAGAAATAAAGTTGAGGAATCTCTACGCAAATCATGGAGCAAGTGCCTTATCTTTTTTTATTGACGTTAGTATTGAGGACAAAGTCAAGATTGGTACCTGACTCGTCAAAAAATTCTTTTCAAGGACATTTCGAATAATTTAAAGAAAAATTCTTCCAATTTTAGAACTCCAAAACTGTAAATGTAAAATTTCAAATTCGTGATGTTCGAGTAATACATCTTGCCTCACGACTGCTATGCCATTGTTATGCGCTGGCAAATGTCCTATTTGAGAGTAATGTTATGTATATTTGTTGAGTCCGCAAATATCGTACAATCGTTTTGAAAAAAAGTGAATTATTATTTTTTCACGTGTGTTCCGTATTTATTCATTTTTTTTAAAGAAATTACGCGACTCTTAAGTACTCTACGATTATAAATATCATTTCTCATTTTTAAAAACACAAATCACTACATCAAGGCTTTCTTGTAGTACGTACTCTCGTGAAGTATTACCAAACTTGGAAAGAAATGACGTGAATTGAGTTGTCAAAGGCAATAATTGATAAATTTTATGAGTAATGAAGGGATATACAAGTCCTAAATATATAAGTCTTGTGTAAGTATTTTGTAAAAAAATAGATCATACTGAAAACAAAAAAATATTTCTTATAATCTCCACACCACATATCAATACGTGATTTATTATTTTTTGTCACTTTTTCATAATAAGATTTACTTTTTTTATAAAACACCTATACAAGATTTGTACATTTCAGACTTTATATATCACTATTCAAATTTTAAACCAGTACGTCATGCCTACAAAAGGAAGCTGATTTTAGAGTTTTGCTATATATAAGTAAGTTTGCGCACTAATCTGCGTATTAATATTATTGTCTTCATATTCTAAATTTAAATTAGTACTGTTTTCAATAAAGTCTACTTTCTGACCAATCATATTGAATGGGTGCACGTATTAGTATGCAGAATCGCTTACAATTATATTTTTTCCTATTTTAACCCCAAATAAGAGCTAGAATCTGCCTAGTCTTTTTACGCTGCCTGACAAAAAGAAATCTCCCTAAAGTATTATACTCTTTATTTTAAAATTTTCATATTTAATCAGATTAATTGATATGAAAAATCTTAAAATTTTTGAATTTTATTAATCAAGTGTTACTATTTAACTAATATATATAGTGTACTCTACACACCTACTTGATAATAAAGTAATTTGTATTGATTTAACATATTTCAGGTAATTTTATATGTTTATCACTTAAATAGACATTCATTTAAAAATACATCAGTAGATATAACTGCAAATATCAAAATCTAGGCCGACCAATATTTTCTCTGTTCTCAAAACTACCCTTCCGGTTTGGCATCTTATCATGTTAACTAGCTATTCTATTTCAATACAAGTCGAATTAGGCATGGACCACATATGTCTCTGATCTGTCCATGACTACCTACAACTTAATAAAGGACATACACATGATGAATCCAAGGTTCGAGGTTACTCGGCGCAATCGCCTTCAATAGTCGCTATCGTTAAATTGCTTATAATTAATGACTTGCTTGCGTTTAGGACAATGTTCTACAGGATCTCAGATGCAACCTGTTCGATCCAATGTGCTTTTGTGGAAGAAGGGTAAGTACCCAAAATACATCCCCTTATCCGATGTAAATGAGCAACTCACCTGTCATTCACACGTTCTTTATCATCACCACTTTCTATCCCCTTTCTTTATTACAATCACCTGTTTCTTGCCGAAATTATCAAACACCTGCAAAAAGTTCTCTCACCCACATTGAAAAGCATGACTCTTCCAGCTTATTCATCTTCAATGATCTCCTATTTCTTACATGCATGGGTGCATGCTTTTTGTTGCAGATTCAGTACTAATTAGCTATTCATGATTCACTAGTACTAATTTCTGCTTCAATTGCTTCCCTTTCTGAATTCATATTTCTCTGGACTGAGAATGGCAGCCGTTCATATAACATTTCACGTCACGTACATATTTCTAGCATGGCTGACAAATTTCGGGCAAATAGGTTATGGAAAGGGAGACAGCTATGTTGATGATGCCTGCAGTGTGACAAGGTATCATGACCTCTGTGTTCACTCACTAGCATCGTTTTCACGCACTTGTAAGAGCAGCCCAAGTAAGTGGGCACGGGCGGGGGTGTCGGTGACCTTAGCCGAGGTCAAGAGCACTGCGCAGTACCTGACAAGTTTGAAGAAACATCGGGTTATGCGAGGAAGGAACCGAGTCGCCCTTTCAGATTGCATCGAATGTTTTCAGGACGCCATTGACGAGCTTCACAAATCACTCTATGTTCTAAGAAGGCTAAGTAAAAGAACATATATATTCGATGGGCAAATGAGTGATCTCAACACATGGATTAGTGCAGCGCTCACCGATGAAGATACTTGCTTGGATGGTTTTGAAGGCCAAAAGGGAAAGCAGGTTAAGTTACTTCGAAATCGGGTTTTTAATGCTACTTGTATCACTAGTAATGCCCTGGCTCTTGTTAACAAACTTGCCACCACAGGTTTTGGCATCCCAAATCGATCGGCCAATGTCAGGAAGGGATTAATTGGTCATTGATAACAGTGTAAACCCAGTCTATATTATGGGTTTGGCATGACTAATTAGTACCAAACATACTAAAAATAAGGCATCCAAAGCCAAAATATCTTGATGTTTTGTTGGTTTAGCTGTGAGCGCACATCTATCTCTATCTTCGCTTTGTATAATACTCTCTCTCTCTCTCTCTATATATATATATAATATAGTTTTGGATGTGACGATCCAAATTATTTTAATATGAGATTTAAACTTTCCTTATTTATAATATACATTGATCATAAGGTGATCTAGTTTCTGATACATCATGAATATGTAGTAGCTAGGTAGTGTTTTGGAAACTGATCAGTGTCGGCAATGGCATGGGCAAATTCATACAAGTAAATAGTACTTTTGTGCAGTGGCTGGTTTAGTAATGACATACATAATTCTTAAACATCTCCGTTTCTCCCAATACAGGCCGCCACCTACTTGTATCAACATTTTTTCTCACTGTACCAGTCATTTTACTGTTCATGCTTTTTTGTAGTGTACTCTGCTTTGGTTTCTTAGTTCTAAAAGCATCCTTCTCGTGTAGTCTTCTGTTTACAGTTCTGGACATGAATTCAAGAGTAATGTTATCCATTGAACCCCTTTCAAGCCAATTAATTAGTACAATCTAAAATATTGTTAAAGTAGACAAAGAACTTTAATTAAGTTTTGGTTCCAAACTCAGTTGAATTCCTTTCACTTTAAACTCCTTCAACCATTCAAACAATCAAGTGAACTGCTTTGAAATATGAATTCAGTGAGTTTTATTCCTATAGATAGACTGACAAAAGCTGATCTCGTAGCTTTATTTTCTTTTTCCGTAACTCTCTCTCTGCCGTCAACTCTATCTCTTTCTCTGCTGCCACGCATCATCTCTCTCTCTCTTTCTCTATGACAAGCCATCATCTCTCTCTCATTTCTTTTTTCCGGCCAGCACAAGTCTTTTTTTTTTCAAAATATCACTGCAGGTTAATTGGCATGTTGGGGGACAAGCACGGTTAGGAAACAGTCATGGGTCCCACTAATTTTATAAATTTTTATAAATATATCTAAACTCATATTAACATCTAAACACATTTTAAATTTATTTCAAATGGGCCGTATAGAACTTTCTTCACTACTCAACTCATTACTATTTATAAAGAGTTGAGTTCAGCTCATCTCAACATTCAAACACAGTCCAAAAGAAAATAAAAGTACTCCTTAATTTTGTTGAGGTTATAATATATATCTACTAGTATGGCCTTATATTATTACCGAGCGTAATAATAGCAAATAGTTTTTCAATATCTGATAATATATCATCAAGAATAATAAAACGACGATAATTAAAAAGATTATTAATAATACTTATCCACCTAAAATATATTTTATAGTATTGCTAGTCTTTCTATATATGATTACATACATTGTACTATAAAACTTGTGTCAATCAGCAAAATTTCTTGTTGTAAGATAAAAAGGGTATAGTACTACTGATTACAAACCAGAAGGAATTTAGATATAATGAACTATTTGTTCATTCCAGATCATGTGTAGAAACAATGGATTTGATTGTCGGCATGTCTTTTATTAGCATTTTGAAGATCAGGTATTATAGGTCATTTTTCATGGACTTTTGTGGATAATCCAGCCAATAATGAATTAGGTCTTGACGTTTGTGGTTAAATTTGGACAGTTCAATATATATATATATATATATATATAAATATGTTAGAGCTCTGTTCCAGATACTGCTGCTAGTGAATACAATAATTTTCTATGCCACTTAATCACGAGACAATTAAGTTCGAGGATAGGGGTCAATTGGATTGTATTAGAAACCGCGGAAGGCTCGAAAAATGTTGCAGAACAATATATCGAAGGTAGTCATTAATTAATGTTGATCATGCATTGAAACAACAGTTAAGCATGGGAAAATGGAAACAATTGGCTGTGAAAACGGAGCAAATAATTCATGCATGCCGATCAATGCATCTTGACAACGCAATCAGTGGCCTCTACGCAAAGGACAAACAACATTATTGGGGAGTCACAAAAAAGAAACAGTGAAAGATCATGGTATGTTTGGCAGCTAAGAAAATCATGTGTGCTGACATTTCGATATTCATCCTTAAACCCTACATGAACCTCAATGATTTTTATAGCCGAAATTAGCATCATCAGTAAGGAGACTACGGTGTTAAGTTGTAGCTTATTGCAGGGAAATTGAGCTTTGTGAGCCCACTAGTGTGGCTGAAAGTTTGGTCCGAATTAAACCTCACCCGGCCCTTCTCAATGGTGAGGCAAGACAAAGGCGAGCTGCAACGTGGAGGCTGAGAAAGGGAGAGGTGACTAAGGATCTGTTTGATAGTACAATTGTTTTTAGATATTTTCAATTATTTTATTATTATTTATAAATTATTTACTACTGTTTCATTTTTATTTCTAAATTATTTTACTATTATTTATAGATATTCTAAAATACTTTTAGTGTCGAAATGAGCCCTAAAGCAAAGGTAGCAAAGGTGGATAAAGGAGAGGCAAGCAATCTCAAGGACGAGCTGAGGATGATAAACGTGATTAGCTAGGTGTTTGGATATATATCACGAGGCTCAGGGCAATTTAATGCAACATACAAAGACAAACCGTGATATATTTAGTACGACAAAACTAAAAAATAGATCTTGCGTTAAATAATGAAAAATTCTATATATCATACTACCATCTTATTTTTATTCCATTAAATATGATGTAGCATATTTATCACTATTAAATAATTATTTATTACATGTTTCTTTATTATCTAATGGTGATAAATGTGCCACATATTATACTTAATATAGTTAAAATAGAATGAGAGTGTAGTGTATAGCATTACTCTTTTAATTTAAAAAAAATTAAATCCATCTCAATAAGACTCACAAAATATTAATATTCACAATTCAACTTAACTAATTTCAACATTCAAATGCAACCTAAAATTTGGTCCGAGAACGATTGTCACGGCCGTCCAATTGTAGCGGCCACAGTGCCCGTCGAAAATTGGGTGGCGACTTGACCCGAATCAAATGCAGCTGCCTAACTATAGGCGTCAAAGAGCATCCCTTGCACAGTGGAGAAAGCTCCACTATAATACCCCAAATTGTTAAGGTAAAATGGTTGATTTCTATTACACATTCTTTTACCATCTTACCTCGCTCATCAATCTAAGTTAATTATCGGAGCTTTCTGATCTTACCGAAATCTCCCGGCCGTCTAGCTTTTCTTTCTTGCTGCTTACACGAGGAGTTGGAGACATTTTGAAGGCTGATCTATATCATGCATGAAACCAGATTTACTTGGGCTCATCAAAGAAGCACCAACATTCTTAATTTTCTCTAGTACTTAAAATTTATATATGTTCGATTAACATACACAATATTGGCCGAATCATCAGTTTTTTTTAAGGTGACCAACTTTTCAACCGTGTGACATATTTATGTAAAATAAAAAGAGATTAACTATTCATAAAATCATAACTATATATAAAACTAGATCTTAATAATTTGCTACATACACCGATACATGTAGAAATAAAAGTTTAAAAACACGACTTAATATATGTTTTAGATTTTTAACGAGAATGTTTCGTGAAATAATATTCATCTATTATAATTTTTGTAATAAAATATTTAGAATTTATTAATTTCTTCATAAGAACTAGAAGGTCATATTTCATTATAGTATGTAAGTTAGTTTATTAAGTTTCATATAAAATCTAGATATTTTCATGTCACATTAATCATATAATGCTATAATTGAAACCTTAAATAATTTTTTCTTTCTCAATGAAATCTAGAGGATAAAACCTCTCAACTATTTTCCATATAGATTATCAACTTTAAATGATTTTTCTTATATTTTCATTTTGTATTCCATATAAATAAGCATAATATTGTATAACAAAAAACTTTGAGATCCATATTAATAAGTTTATTATTTCTCTTAAACTTAGTAGTCATAATTTAATTTTGGTGAGACCACATCCTTAAAAATAAATAATATATAGAAATTATATAGATTTTTGGGACTAGAGGACAAAAATTTGAAGAGAGCCATTTGTAGGTATATTGAGATTTTAGGAAATTTTAGAGACTATACGGAGATTATAAATTTTTTTGAGGGGTTATTGTTTATATTTCTAGAATTATGAATAAAATTTAGGAGATGCTTTAAATTTTAAAAGTTCTTTGGGTAAGCTTAACCAACGTAGGTCCACCACTGAACATACATGTCTAGTACTGTACGTTTCGTGTTTCATTGATATATAGCAGCCCATTTGTCTATAAAATGGTTTTTTTTTTTTTTTTTTTTTTTTTAAAGGGGGGTTCCGAACCTGCTTCTCCTATTTGAAACTAAGAACTTGAAGAACTTTCCTAAAAATCCTATCTACGAGTCGTTATATGATTGATCTAGCAGAATTAATCAAGAACAACTCATATTTCGATTCAAGAATGAGGCTAATATATACCATATATATTTAGAGAAATAATATTTGTAATCGTGGACTTCGTAAGTATTATGTAATCTCTTTAAATAAAAGGAGTAAATATGAGATTTATATTAAAAAAAAAATTTATTATATTAATAAATCCTACTCTTTTTTAAAACGATTATGCGGCGCTTGTTCATTCCATGATTATATATAGCATTACTCATATATTTATAAACCATATATGAATGCATGAGAATCCATGTGAGAATCACGTAATTAAGACCAACTTAATGAATGTATTATTAATTATTACAGTGTAGTACTACGCGGTACGTGTATGGGATGTCCTGATCTGGAGCCGGTATCCTCTCCTCTCTGATGATGGTGGCGGGCCGGCGGCAGCGAATTATGAGAATCTGGCACAGGTAGTGGCAAAACGTGCGATACCGTCAACGTTGCTTAAGAACGAATCCTAGTGATCATGGCCGGCCTGCTGATATTGCTTTGTATATATGAATGCGTGGGCCCCACTTCATCATGTTCCGACTATCTCCTCTCGTTTCCATTCAACAATATATATCATCAATAATGGACTCTAGAGATTGAACGGTTGAGCCAATCAACAAATGCAAATTTAATGATACCATTGTTTGTGATACTACGAAAGTTCCTAATAAGTAGTTTATAAATTATGTATCTTGACGAGGATTGATTATGAGTAGTCTTTAAATATAAAGACTAGTAATGTTAGATATAATCATGGATAGAACAAGCGTGGCACACTCTTTTTGAAAAAGAATAGGGTCCATCATTTAAAAATTAATTTTTTTTCATGTGAGTCTCATATTTATTCATTTTTTTAAAACAAGAGTGTGTGACGCTTGCATACTCTATAATTGTAAATATCATTTATAAAATATAAATGATGTAAACATATATGACTTATTATAAGACTCATAACAATCATATAACAAGTCTCATATCAGTACTCATAAGAATATGTGCACACACTACAACAGAAGTGGGTTTTTGGGACGAGAATTTTCCTCCCAAAAAATTGTGATTTCGTCCCAAAATATTTCTTGGGACTAAAAAAAATTATCCCAAGGTCGTTCCAATAACAGCGTCTCAAAAGATATTTTAGGACAAAAAAAATGAATTTCATCCCAAAAATATCTTTTGAGACGAATTTGAGCAAAACCGTTTGATCGCATTCGAATGAAATATTTTTTTTTGAGACGATTGAATTTCGTCACAGAATCACGTTTGAATGGTAAAAACTTGACGTTCGAACGCCAAATATGTTCGAACGCGTCCTTCGTGAGTTGTCAATCAATACTGTCCGTTCGACCAAATAGGCATGAGAAAACGTTCGAACAAACAATTTGATAGTCAAACAGTAAAATGTGTTTGAACATATTAAGTAAAATGTTCGATCGGACCAAGATAGGATCGAACGATTTATTATGAGATGACGTTAAAATGTTTATTTCATGTTCGATGATTTCGTTCGAACAGTTTCAAGTACTGTTCGAACGTTTAATACGGATTACATTCAAATGTTATATATCAATGTTCGAATGGTTTTACTTATTTTGTTCAAACGATTTTTTGTCGTTCGGACGGTAACTATTTTATTTTATCCAATAATGAAAAAATAAATAAACATACATAATATTTAAAAAAAATACATTACAATTTGTTCAATACTCATAAAAGTAGTCTAATAAGTGCAAACTAAATAAATAGAACAGTAGTACTAGCGTTCTTCGTACAAAAATAGATCCCAAAATCTGTATGATTAATGTAAATCAGTTGCTTGTTAAACTTTTGCATACGCATTAGTATTTGGAGTTGCACCTCTCCTAAACTCGTCTTGTTGTTGTTCTTGTTGTTTCATGCGCAAGTGAGCCTCTATCACATGCTACATTGTAGTCAATTATTCGATTTTAGAATTCACTTTCTCTAACGTTATAGAGGTGTTAGAGGCATAATGATGAGAAAGAGCTAGAAGGTTTTACACAGCGGCCCAAAACCCTTCACGTTGACTCAGAACTTGTGTAAGAATTTCAACATTACTTGTAAAGAAATTTTGATCTGATGCAGATTCAGCATGTAGGGAAATCATTTTATCCTATTCACAAGAGAAAAAATTAATATCGTTGCAATTCCAAACAACCCAATAAACATAGATATAAATTATAATGAGTAGAAATCAGAGATTTTACCTTAAATGCAATTCCAAACAACCTAATAAACACAAAAGACCTACACCACATTTAGGGGATACAATAAAATTAGTAAACATCTAAAACTTACAATGAAGAATATGAGTTAAGGTGCATAGATATTTGTTGAAGATCGTCTCTTGGAAAAATTCGTGTGCAACATTTTCTCCAACTCTCCCTCAATCTTACTCACTCTATCTCTATCTCTCTCACTCTTTGTCTCTCTCTAAACCCAGTGTGATTACCTCTTGCTCTTAATTTTTGAAGAAAAAAGTCACTTAAATATCTCAAAATCAAAGAAGAAATCTCAAATGAGGAATGAGTGGCGCTATGAGTGATCTGCAGTATTTAACTTAGGTCAAGCATTTTTGAATTTATTATGGCAACAAAATGTCACTGTAACAAGTTTCTTGAATGGAAACGTCGTCGTTCCAATTAAAACAACGCTTATTATAAAAGTCGTCACATATGCGACCTTTTAAAATCTATACCATTTGAATCCCTCACATTTATGTTTGAACGTTAAAATTTTTTCAACAAACTTTAATCTGATGCTTAAGAATTGGCGGGAGAAATTTCCGCCAAATTCAGCAGATAGCCAAAACGTGACTCGCCACTAGTTTAAATGTTCTATCCTGTACTACCGTTCGAACGGTGGTACATCATAATATATATATATATATATATATATATGGGTTAATTACACTTTACCCTATCAAATTTTCACGCAATCCTCCGAAACTAATAATTGCATGTGGACTCTCGAACTTTCAAAATGCAATGTTAAATCTAACGTCACTGCACATGCTGCTCATGTTTATAACATTTACTGCAAAGATGTAATGAGGTTAATGGTACATATATTATTCATACTTGCTTGCAACTTAGGTGGTTAATGATTAATGATTTTTTATTAATTGATATCACATGGTCAATGATAATAAATTATATTACATCTTTATAGTGAATTTTCGTTAGATTTGACGCTGCTAATAAACGAAATGGAGGGATTGGGAAATTCTGAAAGTTCTTTGATGCAATTATTAGTTTCTTGTAAATTGAGTGAAAGCTCGAATGGGCAAAGTGTAAATAACCCTACCTACTATTATATATATATTATAATATTAGACTATGCTATGATATACTATGATGTACTAAACTATGATATATACTACCATATACTATCATACTATATAGTATAGTATAAGAATGGTATTAGTATTAGTTTATATATTCTAATACTATAATATAGAGTATAGCGCATCACCTTAGTATATTATAATATATACTAATACGATAATATAGTTATAGTGATTTATAAAGTTATTAATTAATTTATATATAAGATTATAGTATTAGCATTAGAATAGTATAGTATAGTATTAGAATATAGTTTTGTATGGTATAGTATAGTGTAGTCTAGTATAGTATAGTATAGTATTAGTATTAGTTTAGTATAATATAGTATAATATATAACAAGTTATATATATATATATATATATATATATATATTATATAACAAGTTATAGTATTACAGTATAAATATGATACCTATAGATACTATAGATATACTATAAATATATTATAGTATATATTTAATATTATATACTGTAATATATTGTATATAGTATATACTATTATATGATATGTATAGATAGTATATATCCTTCGTTCGAACGTTTAATTTTAACGTTCGAACATATCGTTTGAACATTAAATTAACTTTCAAACATATCACACTATAAACGACGTCTGACTTCTACGATCAATCGCATTCTCTCTCTCTCTCTCTCTCTCTCTCTAAACCCTCCACGTATGCTTTTGAACACTCTTCTTGCCTTTGAATCGCTGTCGTCACCGTTGTGTCACCGCCACCGTCAATTACTACTTCTAGTCAAGAGGTACACAATTTAGGACCGTTTAATGGATTGATTTCGTTTTTTTTCAATTTTTTTTTGTAGAAAATAGAAAAATCAATAGTTTTCATCGATGAACACCATAGGTGGCTAGAAAACACAAGGTCGGGGTGCCTCTATGCATATCACTGCCTTGTATGTGTATTATTAGTGGAAGAAACGGAGGAAATCGGTGGGTTCCTTTCGTTTCAATGGCCACCAAGTTGACTCAGTCATTGCTGAGCTCGATCCATAAACCGTTCGAACGATGGTTAATTCATTCCACGTTATGAACTCAAGTATCAGAATCTCAAGCGGTTGAGAAACCGTTTGACAATCTGTTAATATGGTGTTCGAACACAAATGTTTAACGTTTGAACGATGGTTAATTCGTTTGAACGTTATGGACGCAAGTCTCAGACTCTCAAACGGCTGGGAAACCTTTCGAACATCTATTAATATGGCATTCGAACGGGTTAGTCCTCTCAATAGTGTTTGAACGGTTATGTAATCGTTCGAATTACTGTTGTAACATTCGAACGCCTAGTGGTTCGATCGAACGTATAACACAAAACAATTTTAAATTATATTAATTCTCAACATATAATTTTGTGAAGGTTTATATATCATATTTTATAACTAGTTTTCTTAATTTTATTTTTTAAATTTCAGGTTGACAATATCTTGTAGGGGAAAGAAGCGTGGTAGACCAGGACAACCCTCCAACGAAGCATATCCGGAGAGGACGATTTTATTAGAGCGTCAGGTGAAGATCTCTGACTTTCAGGATCTTCTTTGGGAGGGTTGTTCCTTGACATCCGTCTTCACCAAGCGTGGTTGGCCACCAATCCTCGACCAGAAGGACGAAGCATGGGACCTCGTTTCCAATATTGACATCGTCTCTGAGTTTTATAGAGAGATCGGTAGTTCCAGCCGAGATGACGATTTGGCATACACAATCTTCGTACGGGGAGCTTCATATTCATTTTTAGCAGACAGACTTGCTGATTTCATTGGTATCCCACGTTTGCACACTGCATATCCGAACGTGGTGCCCAGGGAGTCTACAGCTGATGGGGAGATGACTGAGGACGAGGGCTCTGATAGAGATGGACTCAATGACCTCGCTGATCATGAGGTGAGGCAGTTGGTTATTAGTCTAGATGCTGCTCCCTATGATGGGATGAAGAACATCAAATAGGCTGATTTATCTAGACTTTTCAAGATCATGAACTTTATCATTACCAACAACATTGATCCTCGGCAACATAAGACAGAGGTTGGCATGGATCGGGTGAAGTTTATGATACGCGCCGCTCGTGGGGTGCCTATCGACCTAGTGGGTTATATATTCACTAGAATTCGATCAGAGGCTTCCTACATTACAACGGATATATCGCCCTTTGGGATCTTGATCACATGATTTCTGCTATATGCTGGAGTCTTGCCAGATATTGTTAAGCGTGTCCGAGAGCCGGTTAGACCGATCAACTCCTCCACCTTGTCACGAAGAATGAGACACTCAAGACTCCGTCTTCATGCTCGTATTCTAGAGCCGGTCGATACTTAGGGAGATGCACACCGACAAATCGTGGAGTATCGACCGGTGAGACATCCACGCAGGCCGAGGCATCACACACTGCTACTCGTGACAAGATTGCAGATATAGTGCTTGCAGAGATCCGTGCACAAACATCAGAGGTGATTGATGCAGTCCGTATGTAGATCCGTAGTGCCATCTCTGACTTACGTACAAAGATTAATGCTAACATATTTGAGTTATGTATAAAAATTGATGCCATATATGTGATTTAGGTCACAATCAGTACTCGGCTAACATAGCTAGAGACACGCCTAGCTACGGTCAAGGGTGTCATTAGAGAGTTGGGTCAGTAGAGACATGCCCATCTCTATATATTTTATTTGTATTTTTTTGTATAAACAATATTTTATATTTTGTAAAATTAATTTAATTAGGAATGATCTTTTTTTTTTCTAAATTAATTATTGATTTCTATTATATATATTCTTCAATTGAAATATTTTATAAAATTAATGTCACCGTTCAAACATAATATATACCATTCGAACGTTTTTTTCCATTCCTGCCAGATATATTTCTGCAATAAATTACCGTTCAAACTCTATATTTTACGTTTGAACATTGATTAACCTATTAGTTCAAACGGTACAGTAATATGTTTGAATGGTAACTCAATTTCCCTCTAAATTTAGTGACTTAACCCGCCAATTTTTCGTTCGATCAAATATAATATATGTTCAAACATTGATGAATGTTGACGTTCAAACATTGTTGTATGTTGTTTGAACGCTAAGTCAATGTCTCACTAAATTTTGTCACTTAATGTACCAAATTGTCGTTCGACCATATATAATATCCGTTTGAATGTTTATTTTATTTTGTTTGAACGTTTTTTTTTTATGATCGAACAGTTATTTTATTTTTCATCCCTACATATTGATGTAGGAGGATCTGAGTCTGAATCTAAGGCTGATGAGGCTCAGTTGACAGATGCAATGTTAAAAGCACTGGACTACTTCGAGAAGGTAGTCCAGCGCAAAACTGGCGGGAAGAGATAAAGAATTGAGCGAGGAGACTTATCCCTCGAATGGATGATGGGACTTATCCCTCGGTTGGGTGATGAGACTTATCTCTCGGTTGGGCAAGAAGAAGTGGTGACAGCTACAGGTGTTAGAATCGCACATATGACTCCAATCTGGAAAGCGCTTCAGCGCGCACATTGTGGTCACCATGCTCCACCTAGTGGGCCCCTTGTCGACTCCAAAATCAGCCATGTTTACATCCAAAACATCAACTTTAGTCAACTTTTTCATTTTTGGTTAATTTTCTTTTATGGTAATGTTTATCTTTAGTAACGATTTTATTCCGGATTTTTAGGCTAGATCTTAGTCATAATTATCTTATTCCGTATTTTATTGTTTGGCCTTAATTATTGATTTGTCATTTTTTCGTTAGCTATTTTGGCCAGGCTTGTGGGCTTCAAAAAGGAGGATTGATTTATTTTTATTAAAACCTTAATCTCAGAGTTTCTCTCTATTTGAGATTTTTCTCAATCTCAATCTCAATCTCTAGCTTTCGTTTCTTAGTTAGTCATCAGAATAATCTTCTATTCTGATCCGACGTCACATATATTGTTCAAACATGTTTAAACGGTAAACACCTTCCGTCGTTTTTCTAGAATGAAAGTTAAATTTCGTCCAAACATCTCAGTTTTTGGGACTTTTTTCATTTCATCCAAAAAAAAAAATCATCCAAAAAATGAATTTTTGTTGTAGTGATACAAAGAATGCAAACAGGCATAAGTTGGCACTATAATATATATGAAATGTAATTCAGCATAAATGATCTGATGATCCATACGACATATCAAAGTTAGTTGAAATTGTAGTTAAAGTTTATATAACGAGCTTAATTTGATCTTCATCTCATTTCTTCATTGTAGTATAAACCAGACAGACAGTAGAAAAGGTACATATAAGTTGTAACTTGCAAATGGCAAATTAAATATCCTTCCATACTGTACTCAAGAGGGTTTCGTAAAGGGGAAGACGAACACCAAAAAATTGGTATTGGTCAAAAGATATGCCTTTTAAAATAGAGCAATTATTAGGTATTCTTAGAGTATGAATAAATGATACCATGAAAGGACATGCAAGTTTTATTACATAACTCGTTATGATAGGATGAGAGAATAATGCCATCCGTACTTTCGAAATACCTAATAATTTTTTATTAGCCTACATGGATATATGACACCCATACCCTGATTAATACAAAACCAACAGCCATCTAATCTAGCATGGAGTTTTTCCGAGTGTACAAGAAGTGCCCCCACCAATATATTCGTGGGTGTGGTGCGAGGTCTTGATCATCGCCAGCTAACCCTGAAAGGAAAAATACTCCATGGGGAGGGGGGGTTTCTTTCTGCAGGCTGGACGACTTTCGCAACCAAAAAATAGAATATTAAACAATGCATGATAAGTGAATTTGATGATTATAATAGCATCGTGAATCATGCAGAACAAGAAAAGGGTTTCCTCAGAAGTGTCCGTTTCTTTGCAAGGAATGAAATACATGTGCAACTTCTGTCGCTCTCCCAACGTGCAAAGCTGTTGTCCCTCGAGCTAGCTCGCTTTCTTTTACCCAAGCAAGCAGCACGTACGTACGTTAATAAAAACATTAGATGTACAAAAGGAGGGGTGACCACACACGCGGTACAGGCTACAGCAAACACTTTAAAAAAACATTAGGTCTCGTTTGCATTCAAAATCCACCTCAACTCATCTCAACTCATCATTACAACTTTTCCAAATTCTCACACAAAATATAATAAACAATTTAATTTTTTCAAATCCTAAAACAACTTTCCCAAATTCTCACACAAAATATAAAAAATAATTCAACTTTTTTTTCTACTATTCACAAACCATCTCAACCCATCTCAACTCATCTCCAAATCCAAACCACTCCTAAATGTAAAATGGTCCCCATGCCATGATTCTTGTTCAAAACTTATAATAAGAGGAACTATCTTCGAATGGCGATTATGATACAGCCTGCGCAGATGATCATAAACTGAAATGTCAGAGTTGGAGACTGTCATGAGTTTGCATCCACTGCACTTCATTGTTTGAGAATGGTCAATTAAGGGAAAAACATATATATATAGGACTATTTTAATATTTTTCAAAGAGGGAACTGATCAACGACGTCGATTTGTGCGGTTTGTCTTTGTGGGCAACAAGCAGCTAGATCATGGTTTTGTTGATTAGAAAATAAAAATAAAAAATAAAAAAAAAATCATGGTTTTGTTAATCTTTTTGATTGGCGTGACAAATCGACACATGTTGAGGTTGTTCGGGTGCCACGTGGACGTTGTTTATGGGTGGATATATATCACTATATCTTACATCTTTAATCAATCCGCAAAGAAAATAAAAGAAAAAAATAAGAGAAAAGAGTTTTCCAGGGACTGAAAATAAGTTGCCGATTGAAATTTGGATTAAATTGAGATCAATTAAGTTTACTCTAATATTCAAATTCTCAACTCTCAAATTATTAAACTTATCTCAATTCAAAATCTCTTTATACGTGGGACTACAACCTTTTTTTAACTCAACATTTCTTTACACACATGATTCGTGACTTTTTTTAACTTCTCATAAATATATCTAAACTCATCTTAACATCTTAACACATCGAAACTCATCTTAGGTAGATCCTACAAAACTTACTCCACTATTTCAACTCACTATTATTCATAAAGAACTCAACTTATCTCAACTTTTATTCACAAAGATAAAAGAGACCAGGGTAGGTTTGGCAAGTAGGATGAGATACAAAAATTTCATCTCATCTCATCATATCATTATAATTTTTTTAAATTTTCACACAAAATATAATAAACAATTCAATTTTTTCAAATTTTAAAATAATAATAATATTAAAATATAATATTTTAAAATTTTCATCTAAAATAAAAAAATTCTCAACTCACTGTCCACTTTCCGGCAATGAGGGCGGGTTACTTCCACTTTCCTTGTGTAAGATGAAGTGAAGAACGATAAAATATTTGTATCCATCAAAAGTAATGAACTATTCCCTTTACGTTACGAGGTTTTTGCTTTAAATGACTTACCTGGTAGGCTATATATCTAGCTAGCATTAACCCACAACCAACATCATAAAATAGAAAGGGAAATATGGGGGAAAAAAAAAAAAAATTGTGTTTAGGTGTAACCAGCAAATATTCTATTGGTGCAAGTTTGGTTACGTTAACCAATGAGCTGCTTCCAAATCACTCCAAAGTTTCCACCAAATTTCCTATAAATTAATTAGGAAGGATGTAACATAGCAAGGAAGGGGCTGCGCGCTATTGACTATTGAGCCACTCAAAGTCAAGACTTGAGGGCGGTTTCTTCTGGGGCTATCTATTAATTCATGAAGACTATAAGATCCCTACTTGTTTGAGAATATTACACAGTTTAGTGAACATGTAATGCATTAATTCGTATGTTTGTCAGGTCTATCATCTTTAACCACATTACAAGAATTGCACCCACTTGATACGTACGTTATTAGAGCTGTAAGGCAATTTGTTACATATTCATAAATATATCTTTGCACCAGAAATTAATGGGTGACACAAGTGGTTTGGTTTTGATCTAGTCCTAATGGGTGCCTGCTCATCCATTTCTAATTAATGGCTAATGTTGGGACCAAATGGTCCAAAAAAGAGCACTTACGAGTATTTACACATTTTTTTTTAATGACCTCTTTAAGACTTATTCAATGTCTAACTATTTATTAACTTTACTATATATGATTCTAAATATATATATATATATATATATTAACCTTAAATTGCTAATATTATAAAAAAAATGTTACAGCTTCAAAAAGATTTCACAAAAATAAACATATAAATTGATATAATTTTATATAATATGTTAGATCCATTTAATAATAAAAGTAATTCTATAATTTAACGTATTATGTCAAATCACAACTGTTTATAAATTTATTTTTTATGAGATCAGTTTTTTTTATGGTTAAAACATTTCTCCTATAATAACAGACATCAAATCACATAATCATCTATTCCAATTAACACCAACCCCATTTAATATATATATATGTATATTTACATAATTAAGTTATGGGTTTCCAAATGTTGCCTAAGGAGTCATTAGGATTAAAAGACATTTTTAACTGATATTATCTTATCATTCTAATTTTCTTAAACAATTCAACTTTTTTAATTTTAAAACAATAATAATATTATAATAATATTTTTATTTAACTTTTAACATTTATCTAAAATCATCTCACTATCTAAACTGCTCCTAAATATTTTGTTACAGGTATACATGTTACATATATGTGCACTCTATTTGATTTCGTAAAATCATTTAAGAGGGGATTAGAAATACTTTGCTGGTGGTAGGTACGTGCACGATCTTTCGTTGAACTTTCCATAGGATTCAAATGAGCTTATTAGCTTTGGCCATGTCCTATTTTTCAGGCACGTCTACGTCGGTCTCGTCTAACCTAAGGAGTCCCAACCCCATTCACCTATTCCAAAATTTATGTTATTCCATTTCTCAAACGTTAGGACTGGATTGCTTCCATAGTTAAAACTCAAAATTTTAGAAATTTTAAAAATTTTTCATTTCATCATTATAATTTTTTTAAATTTTTATAAAAATTAAAATAAATAATTTAATTTTTTAAAATTTTTAAATAAAAATAATATTAAAAAATATTTTATTTTAATATTTTATTCGACTTTTTAATCTTAATATTCACTCAAAAAAACGAGAGCTTGAAAATATACACTTTTAACGAAGACAGGGGTAGTTCCGTAATACCACCAAAATCCAGGCGTGGTTTAACATTCTCTCAATTCTCAAAGCATAAATACCAAACCCCGACCCCGAACCCCCAAACGCAGCACCAGACCCTCGAGAGGGAAAGGAAAAATCTCACACCCGCCGGAGCCACTCTGTTCCCCGGTGAGTTTACTCGTTACTCACTCAGATACCGATACTTCCCTATATCGAGAGAGAGGCCCGCACACGGAATTTTGATTTGTAGAAGAGCGAGGAGATGGGCTCGGAGCTGATTTTCAGAGGCCATGAGAGCCAACCCGTGTCGGACACGTACTCGCCGAAGCGACCGAAGCCGTGGCTCTCCGTAACGCGTCCGATTCGGTACATGCTGCGGGAGCAACGGCTCGTCTTCGTCCTCGTTGGCATTGCTATAGCGACCCTCGTTTTTAGTCTCCTCCCCTCCTCCTCTCCGTCCAGCGTCTCGTACGGGCACGGATATGTCCCGATCCACGAGACCAACTTCGACTCCGACGCGAACCGGATGCTCCACGACAGGCCCGCCCTTTACGAGCACCGTTCCGCCTTCCAGATGTACAATTCGGGCGGGAAGGTACCGCTGGGGCTGAAACGCAAGGGGCTCCGGATCGTGGTAACGGGTGGGGCCGGGTTCGTCGGGTCCCATCTAGTGGACCGTCTGATGGAGCGAGGAGATAGCGTGATCGTCGTCGATAACTTCTTCACGGGGAGGAAAGAGAACGTGATGCACCACTTCGGGAACCCCAGGTTCGAGCTCATCCGGCACGATGTCGTCGAGCCTCTCCTGCTCGAAGTCGACCAGATCTACCACCTCGCTTGCCCTGCCTCTCCCGTCCACTACAAGTTCAACCCCGTCAAGACCATCATATCCTTTTCAATCAATCAAAGTGTTTTTCATAGACGCTCCTCTTATTTATTTTCCTTTTCTCCTCTTTTTTATCATCTGTGTTTCCTTAATTGCGAGTTTTTTCTCACAAGACCAATGTGGTGGGAACCCTGAACATGCTGGGGCTGGCAAAGAGGGTCGGTGCGCGGTTTTTGCTAACGAGCACCAGTGAGGTGTACGGAGATCCCCTGCAGCACCCCCAGGTTGAAACCTACTGGGGAAACGTCAATCCCATCGGTGAGTTCACGTTTTTTCACTGTCTATTTTCTCTTTTGCGGCATTCTTTTTCGCCGGCGCCAAATTGATTTAGACATCACGCGTTTCGTTTCTGTCCGGTGGACGGCGTTTCGTTTTTGTCGAGACGGTGCACCTTAGTATGGTTTCAAGGTGCTGGTCTAATTAGCGCTGGAACAGGGAGCAAGTGTAGTAGGATTCCAGTTGTCGTTTGTTTGAAAGTCGGGCCACGTGGCCATGGTTGTGGGTCCCGCGACTTCAAAAAACGAGTAGTCCGTGATTGACGGGTCTACTAATCGAACGGTGTAGATTGCGTCATGAATTTGATTTTTTCTCCCTCTCCCGATCAATGGCTTAGAACAGTAAGAAGGGGTAGAGTTGGAGGGCGTGTAATCTCGAATAGAAAAGAAACGTATGGTTTTCTTTTCTGTTTTTTTTTTTGTTTTCAAAAACGAAGTAGATCTGACAGTTTCGTTTGGGATTCTGTCTGTTCGACAGGTGTTAGAAGTTGTTACGACGAGGGAAAGCGTACGGCTGAAACGTTGACCATGGACTACCATAGAGGTGCAGAAGTTGAGGTCAGTAGCTATATAACACTGTTAAATTGAGAAATAAAGTGGTCCCCACTATTTTTCTTTTTTTTTGGTGTTATGTCTGGAGTATCATGAATGGATGAATGTATGTAACTATGTATGTACATGACTTGTTTTGTTGCCGTGCAGGTTAGGATTGCGAGAATATTCAACACCTACGGGCCTAGAATGTGCATAGATGATGGTCGTGTCGTGAGCAACTTTGTTGCCCAGGTTGGTCGATCTTTTTGAGGATATTCTCGCAAAATGAGCTGTCTTTTTTTTTTTTTTAATTAATTAATTAGTTCCTTAATGATGATTAGTGGTGATGTTGTGTAGGCATTAAGAAAGGAGCCTTTGACTGTTTATGGTGACGGGAAGCAGACTAGGAGCTTCCAATATGTATCTGACCTGGTAAGTGAATAGTACTGGTTTCTTTGCCACGTTCGAAATGGGTGTTTCTACTTTATTTATTCTGTTTGATGGTGCCAAAATAATAATTTTAGGCCTTTTTTCTTTCTATTGCAAGTTGGTTTTGATACGCTTTTTAAATCTCCAATTGCTTCTTATACCATATTACTTGAACTTTCAATGGTTAAAGCTTTAAGGCCAAGATTGCGATACTTTGATTGGAAGTTCCTAACCGGATGCAATTGCTTTAGGCTTGTTTGTGGTATATGGCTACTTGATAGAAAGCTTCGCATTATGCATAGCTTAGCCTAAAATACATATTATTTACCCCGTGTGCGTGATGATGCATATAAAATAACACAATTTGTGGAAATTTGGTGCCTAAATTGGAAGTTATATCTAGTTGGTGAGCTGGTAGAGCAATTGCCATCATGAAGCATACATCATTTTTTTTTAACGAGCAGCATACATCCTTGTTTGTTAAAGAAAATTATTGTATATGCCTCAGAACGTACACTGAATTTGTTTATATGTGCATGCGTGTGTTGGGCGCCGAATCAGTTTCAGACTACTTAAAATAGTAAATGTCTTGCCTTGTGGTATATAGGTCCAAATGGGTTTCCTTGTCTTTATGTCTATTCATAAGTTTGTTACCTCTATTTCTCATGAGGCATACATCAATTTCCGAAAAACGACAATTTGATAGCTTAAGGCAGGCCTGACATTTCAATTGCCCGGCCACCTTGATATAAAACATTGTCCAGATTGCAGAGCCAATTGGAATTCTTTCCGAACTGTAAAAGTTGAAAGTAGGATTCCTATGTTCATTTCAGCATTTAATTGATCATACTTGTAAGAAAATTTACATTTGATGCCAATTATGGTAAAACCATGGAAAAGGAGATGCCTTCTGGGGTAGTTGGTATCTGTGGTAGGCTGGCATTCCATTGACTAAAATACCTATTTAATTGATTTCTTAAAATAGGTATCTGGGGTAGGCTGTTCACTAGAACAAAATGGGTAGGTTCTATTTCATACCATGAATGGCTGCCTCCACAACGCATTATCAGAAGGTTTTTTGTCTCATTATTGGTCCCAACTGTGAGAGGGATTGATGTGGAACAGTTGATGTTGTAAAAAAAGTTCAAAATGAAATTGGTAATATGATTTTTTTCCATTTTGATTAGTGCTTTTTATGGTAAACTTGCAATTACGATTAGTAGCTACTGTTCAGGGTTATGGAGATTGTTTAGTTTGATGTGTGCTATGTGTGCTACTATAGGTGGAGGGTCTGATGCGCCTTATGGAAGGAGAACATGTGGGGCCTTTCAATCTTGGAAATCCGGGTGAATTCACCATGCTTGAGCTTGCTCATGTAAGTTTATTGCTCTCCTTATGGATAGCCATTCCTTTTCTTTGTAGTTTCCTGTTCCATGCCATTTCCTTTAGGATAGAATTAATTTTTGTTGCCCTTTATGATTCTTAATGTTTAGATTTTTCTACTTTTAGAGAAGACAAAGTGGCCCTGCCCAACAGAGCTCTGTTGTAGCAAATATACAATTATATGATACCAATAATTTATTTTTGAGCTCAATTATTGATGCAGGTGGTCCAGGAAACAATTGACCCAGATGCAAAGATAGAGTACAAACCCAACACAGAGGATGACCCACACAAAAGGAAGCCTGATATCACCAAGGCTAAAGAGCTACTTGGTTGGGAACCAAAGGTGGAACTTCGCAAGGGCCTTCCTCTAATGGTCTCGGACTTCCGAAAACGCATCTTTGGAGACCACAAGGAAGGCGTTTCCACAACCACCATGTAATTCTAAGCCACCATATATAGTTTTTAAGAGTGACAGAGGGAAATTAAGAATCATTGTCTGGGGAAATAGGTTTACCCCCTCCCGACAATACAACAACAACACCAGAAACAGCAGAGCAGCATGTGAGCTCGTTTATCCGTCTTTACAATAGGTATTTAGAGGTGTACCTTGTGGCATTTTATTTTTATCTGAGGTTTGTAATTTCTGGGTTTTACTGCCCCTTTGCCGCTTAAATAGATTGGTGATTCCCAAAGTTCTTTTAAGTCCTATTTGTTACGAGGCTTGCAGCAATTGCTTATATCCTCTGCATCTATCTTATTCCTGTTTAAATTGGACTAGCTTGCACTTGCAGATGAACCATGGATTTCTTGCTCAAATTTTAATTTTTCCAATTAATATCTGCATTTGTATACGTGGAAACTTTATAGTTTTTCACATTTTTCTTTCCCATAATCAATTAAAGCAGATTCTGTGTCTTTTTAAGTGTTTCATTTTAGATTTGAGAAATTATTAAGTTCTAATAAAAAAATTACTATTATTTGAGATTGAATTAGGAAATGATAAAAAAAAAATGAAATACTTTCGAAGAGCAAGACAAAAGACATGATATTCCGCCGAGAGTTCCACGGAGTAGATTGTTACACTCGAGCCTTGTCATAAGAATAACGACAGCCATTTCACAGGCAGATTCAAAGGCAGTTCAGTGTTTGGCTTTGTTAAGGTTCACAAGTTCCCCTTTTTGACAGCTAAAAGGCTTTCAACTACCATCGTGTAAATTAGAGAAGTCAAGGAAAATTCTTCTGATGCCTGATGGGTCCCCCTCTGCCTCTTGGTGAGCAGAGTAACTCGGAATATGTGCCCTATCATCTTCGAGGGAAAAATATTTGTATCTGCCTATACCGGCACACACTCAGTGCATTGAGTGTAAGTGAGAGAAAAAAGAAAAAAAAAAAAAAGAAGAAGAAGAACATGTGAAGTGTGTGCCGGCTGTAGGCAGATGTATAGCCTATCTCTTCTAACAGTAGTTTCGATAGAAACAAATGGGACAATGCTGGGCTACTATCAAATGTGTACATTAGTACTAATAAATTTTGTTATTTTATTATTTTTTAAACATCCTTAAAAAAATAAAAAAAAATATAAATTTACAAATAAATAAATGACAAATCACGAGCAACTAGTCTTGTTTGGTTTGATAGATGATAAATCATCTAATTGATACAATTTTTTAAAATTTTTATATAAAATATAATAAATAATTTAATTTTTTAAAATCTTAAAATAAAAATTATATTATAATAATATTTTATTCAACTTTCAACTCATTTTATTTTATTTATATAACCAAACCAGCCCAAAACAATACACAACAAACTGATGCAGAACTTGAACAACATGTAATCATCATAGAGCTTTAATTCAAGACTGCCTGATATAATTTTTATTTTATTTTTTTGCATAGTACTATTTTCTTGGAGATAGTAAAAACGACTATAATTATTATACGACTCAAAACATTGTGTCAACAATTTCTGTCGGGTTTTAATTTTTAGAATTTGAATACTCTAGACAAACCTAAACCGGTTGTCACGGCTATTTCATTGAAAACGAGCTTTGTCTTTGTGTAACGGTTTTACAATGATTTGATATTTAATTCTATATCCCAACATCTTCAATTCTTACGCTTTCAAATTGATATGCAACACACATCGAAATATTTGAATGTGGTCGATGCAAGTGAATAGATGGTAGATAGTGAAAGTATTTCATCTCATCATTATAACTTTTTTAAATTTTTACACAAAATATAATAAACAATTCGATATTTTCAAATTCTAAAACAATAATAATATTAAAAAATAATATTTTATTCAACTTTCATTTTAACTTATCTCATTTCAACTCACTATCCAAACGGCACGTAAGGCTATGTTTGGGTTTCAAGATCACCTCAACTCATTTCAAACTAATAATTGTTGGGACCAATTATTTTTTTTAACTTTCCATAAAAAGTTAATCCATCTCAATTTATTTCATATATTCAAAAACATATTTCAATATATTTACATTCAAGCACATCTCAATGGGACCCACAAAATACTATTATTCATAAATCAACTCAGATCATTTGAAATCACCTCAGCATACAAATGCAGCCTAAGGCTCTGTTTGGATGTTGAGATGGTCTCAACCTATTCATTTCATCTCAACATCCAAATATTACTCAAATACAAACACTTTTCAATTTCAAATTTTTAATTTTTTCACTTAATCATTATAATTTTTTTTCTCAAACTTCAAACAAAATGCAAAAAAATTTCAACTTTTTCAAATCTCAAAACAAAAATAATATTAACAAATAATATTCTAACTTTATAATTTTTTTATTCAATCTTTTCTCTCTCATTTTCTAAAATCTCGTAAAACATCTTAACTCAAACTATTTTAATACTATTCACATGTTATTTCACTATTATTCACAAATTTCTCATCTAAAGTCTAAACCTAGACAGACTCGTTTGGTAACATATATGAGATGAGATGTAATAAAATGAGATGAAAGTTAAATAAAATATTGTTAAAATATAATTTTTTAATATGATTTTTGTTTTGAAATTTATAAAAGTTAAATTGTTTATTGTTGAAGATGTGTCAAGTTTTTTAAGTTTGTATTTTCATTAATGTCATTTTTTTGTAAATAGATTAATGACAAAGTTGTAATATTTGACTTTATATAAAAGGCTATTGCCTACGGGAAGTGAAACGAAGCAGAAGAAATAAAAGAACTTTACTTTTTTCATTCGGCGCCGCACCCATATGAAGAGAAACGAATGGGTTTTTTAAACCCTAGATTTATCAAAGATCAAATTGGAGCTTGAGGAGATGATCGAGTATATTTTATGGTATGGTTTCGTTAGAGGTTAATACGAGGAAGTCAGTCCATATTTTGTACAGTGATAAATGTTTGTAAGTGATCAAAAATTCAAGTTCTTTGATGCATTTTTTAATAATAAAGACTCCTAGACTATTCCTGCCGTGGATGTAGACCATTAGGATCGAACAACGTAATTTTTTGTGTTGATTTTGCATTTATTTTATTATTCTTGTTTTTATTTTGATCTTGCATGAGTATATATTTTCTTGGATTTGGTTGTCTGATATTCAATATTAAATTGTATATTACAACTACGTTAATTTGGTCTTTTTTGAGTATTTGTTTGTTGAGAGGCTGAAAATATAACATTTATTGTATTTTATATGTGAGTTTAAAACAATTATAATAATTAGATGAAATAAAATGAGTTGATAAGATGGTTTGTGTTACCAAAACGAGTAAATCTTTGGCATAATTATAGCCTTTTTTTTTTTACACATGGCATAATTATAGCTAGTCTGAAGGATATGCTCTACGTAATGCAATCACCGGAGATCAAGTACGCATGAGAAAACAGGCCACTTATTTCAATTCCTTCTCAAAATTCACTTCAAATTTTGGGAGGAAACGAAGACCGCTATAGATCGTACTCGTCATACAGAAAAAGATTATTTAGGAGCAGACACGAGCACTCGATCGGTTAAAGAGTGGGCTACATAGCAGAGTGATGGAACATCCGGCGCCGTCCCCTCAATCCACAAAGATAGCTGCTGCTTTGCCTTCGTCTGTTAATTGTGGCAGGTGATGCGGCGGAGGCGACGGCTATCTCAATGCCATTGTTAAATGGGTGGTGAGACGTTGGTCGAACGGTGACAGCGTTGTTATCGCTCGTGTGCTTGCCAAGCCAAGCTATGATGTCCGCAAACACAATCTCGACGTTCTCGTCGGGCTCTCCAGACGTTAAACCGTGCCACATTCCTGGGTACAATTTTATGGTCTTGTCTAAGCTGCTGGCTTGCTCGTACAATGCCCTGCTTACTTCTGGGTCTGTCACTGTATCTGCTTCCCCATGCAACACAAAGAATGGTAGGGTCACCTGCACAAGTACCAGCCAGCCATAATTAAAAAAAAAAAAAAAAAAAAAAAAAGACGCCTGCTCTGATTGTCACTAATAATAATAAAAAGAACAGTAGTTTGAAAGCAAAACGACAACCTCGTTTAAACTTTCTTCAAGGCTGATGCTTGTTCTCAGCATCTCTAGTGCAGTTTTCAGCCTAGGCTTGTCTTGGTAAATCAACTTGTTGTTCCTTATCTGTGTGTCCATCATGGAAAGAAAATAGATACGCAGCTTGACTTAGATCTTCAGAGAATGGCTAATTTATCCTAATGATCTTATTGATTTACAATTGCAGATAAGTAATCTTACTTCTTCTCGCTTGATAGGGTCTTTGAAGGCCGCATCGATGACATCCTTTGTGGGAACTATCTTCCATTTTGGAATAATTTCTTCAACTCGCGTCAAGATATTCACAATCACAGGGTGTGGCTTCACCTTCTCCGAGATCTACCAATGTATCACATAATGTCAACTTTTTTGGGGGATGGAGAGTACTGATTAAACAATATATAGTAATTGGCATTTAATCAAACAAGCTATGTTCGATTTTATCTCATGGAAAGTATACATATATACCTTACACATGGGTGCAACGAGAACAGCACCATTCCAAAAAGAAGGGTCCTTTTTATGCAAAAGTAGGGCCACGGCCCCTCCCATCGACTCTCCATACAAGAACCTGCACTTATTCCTGTACTCTCCCTGCACTGAGAAGTTAACCATTGTGAATATATTTTAGGGGCCGGGATACTATTGGATATTATATATTACGATCGATCGGTGGCTAATTGAGATGAGGATGTTGATCATGATAAATCAGAAGCATACCGCTAACTGACTTGAAGAAATCATAGCAATCATTAACGATGTTTTCGAACTTCTTGATGTAACAACGAGCACCCTTAGACCGTCCATGTCCTTCGTAATCAATCCCAAACACAGCATATCCCGCCCGCGCAAGCCTGATCCCACATTCTGGAACAACCAATATCTCATCATGTCAATCTGGGCATCTGTTAAAACACATTTTCCAAAGATCGATCTCTTCCAATCTTTCCACGAGTTTCAAGAGGACAATGATTTGATACAATACACAGTGATTAACTTTAGTATTATTCACTCTGCTTACCCAAAAAGAGACACTCTTTATTGTTCCAGTCGGAGCCTGACCCACTTACAATTCAAATACATATATATCTCGTTGTCGTGTAGCAAAACAGCAACATAGATGATATTGATTGGTCCTTTTACGTTCAAACAGACAGATGCAGATATATTACGTGAATCCTACGAGTATTATTTGATGTCGTTTTTATAAGATTTTTGGATTTTTTTTTTTAATTTTTTTTAATGTAAAAAAATTTCTCCAAGACAGGACTCTTCATATTCATCCCTAAAAAAATAAATCTCAATTCTATGCATCGCAACCTCAGAAATATTTCTACAAGAAATTAGTTAAATTCCTGATAGTAGGGTAGTTGTAACACCAACACATGACTAGTTAGTTACTTTGATTATACATTTAAAGATAATTAAATAATTTAAATGAAGTTTTTTTTAATGAGAGAGAATTAAAGGAGGATGTTTAAAGTGAGACAAACACTAAAAATAATTACAGCTGGTTCGATACAATTATATGTAAATTAAACACGTGCGTATACCATCGATGATAATATTTTCATCATACATTAATGCAGTTCTCACCTGTCGTCACTATTCATGTACATTAATCCGAAGGTATTCTATTGTTTTAGAAAAGATGATATAACATGGAAGAGGAAAAGAAAAAGCGAGGGTTTCAAAAGTATTCTTAAAATGATGGCGAAAGAAAGCCTTTGTACCGACCCAAACCCCACCAGGATTTTGGTCATTTTCTTTTTCCCAAAAACCAAGAAGAAGATAAGATATATGATGTGGTCACCAGACACCAGTGCTCTCTGATGGGTTTGTTCTGTGAGGTCACTTTGGATTAGGAAGACATCGTTGGTGCAGAGGATTTGGACAGACAACGTTAAACTTTATCTTCAATAGTATTTGTCTATTTTCTGCCTGGAGCGTGAGAAGAAAAAAAAATGTAGTGCAGTTTTCTTATGTGCACCCTTACACCCTGTCTGATTCTTATTAATAAAGAAAAAAAAAAAAAAAACAGAAATGACAACGTTGGTGCAGAACTCACAATTTTTTGCGTGTGATGGCGGTGACCGTGATCATCAGAAGTGGGTATTTTCAGAACAAGATATTTTAGAATTTCATTACAAATTCTAAGCTTAGATTTGGAAAGAGAAATTTATAATATCATAGAGATGATTTAATATTTATTTACATTTACTATTTAAAATATTAGCTAATATAACAATAAATATTACAGAACTCACAGTTTTCTTGTATGTTTCTCTTTGAATTTAAAAAACTAGAATTCTAACAAAAAAATCTAACTTTCTCACAAGAAAAGTATCTTATCTATGCTATTTCCTACATATAATGTCTTAGGTGAACAGATTTCTGGTTGAAATTTGGAAACTTGCTTATGGATGGTTAGAATTTTGAAGCTTGCAAATAATGGCATCTATCTTCAAGGGGTGGTGGTGGTTGGGAATGGGATATTCCATCTCGAATTATAGATTGTGTTGGGTAGTGAAGTATTACGTGAATACTAGGGAAAAAATAATAAAAAGATAATGATAGAATATTGAATAATAGTAAAAATAATAATAAAATAATAAATAACAGTGAGATATTTTGAAAATACCATTTTTTTCCGAATCCAAAAGATTCACAGAGATGGCAATGCGTGAGTGAACTCTACAATATTTATTAACAATTCAAAGTGCTCAAAAGATCCACAGAAGATAGAAATAAAAGTGATTGCAGATACATTGTATGATCCCTCTTTCTAAAACCAAGAATTTGTTCTTTCATGCAATAAAACTCATTAATAATAGGGTAAGCAGGCTTTGGTCTTCTGGACAGGTTAGGTGAACAAATTTCTGGCTGAAATTTGAAAAGTTACTTATTGGGGTGGTTGGAACTTTAAAGCTTTGCCAATAATAGTTTCTTTAAAGGGTCGGTGTTGCAACTTTTCTTTTTGGTAACTTTGAAACTTTTTTCGTTTTTGGGATTCTTTAATTTGTACATGTTAAAAGATGCAAGTGATCAGAGAAAGATGTAAATCATTAAAATCACATTGAAGTTGATACCCACGATCTTTTGTCAATTGAATGCAAAGATAAAAGAAAAGGGAAAAAAAAAGGCAATATAAAAGAGATGAGAAAAGATATTTGTAATCATGAATTGTGTAACTGTCATGTAATCGTTTTGAAAAAAATGAATAAAATATGAGATCCAGATGAAAAAAATTATTTTTTTAATAATAGATCCTACTCTTTTTCAAAACGATTATGCGACGTTTACGCACTTTACAGTTGTATGTAGAATTACTCGAGAGAGATTAATTAACGTGACCATTCGATGTTTTAAAATATTAGATTAGGCCTTGTTTAGATAGTGAAAGTCTTTTATTTTATCTCATCTCATCATTACAATTTTTTTAAATTTCTACACAAAATATAATAATCAATTCAACTTTTTCAAATCTCAAAATAATATTAATATTAAAAAATAATATTTTATTCAACTTTTATCAAAATTTATCTAATCTAAACCCACTGTACAAACGGTTCCTAAATTGGATCATTCAAAGTAACGTCTGGGAAACATAGAAAATTGTTGCAACCATTGGAGCAATGCACAGAGACAATTAGGATGCAATGGGTATAACTAACAAAGTGGAAAAGAAAAAGAAAAATGAGTTGTTTGAGAGAATTTATTACCTCTCATGAAGCCGCTGCACTCCATGCCATAACCTGCAAACTCCATTAATCGATACGAATTTAATAATCGCATCTATCAGAACAGAGAGCTCTGAGAGAGAGAGAGTGAGAGAGAGTGAGGGGTACCATGGCAAAGGAAAACAAGAGCGTTTGGAGAAGAGAAAGGCAGCCATCTGCAAGTAAAGAGCTGCACTCCTCTTGGATTTCTTATATATTCCTGATATTTGTTTCAACATCATAACTTTTCTGTTTTTGGAAGCCATTTGAACACCCAGAAGAAAGAGACAAAAGACAATAATAAAGCTAATTAAATGAAGAAGAAAAATATGGAAGATACTTACTTCTTGATATACAAAGGCCTGCTCCATCTTCTTCATGCTAGAGCTCAGAACACAAAGATTAAGCAACCCAATTAAATCAGATCTTCCATGCTTACGTTCACAAGTAATAGATCTATCTATAATAGCTCTTCAAAGATAAGAACAGGACAGGAGATGGATGATGATGTTTGCTTATGTAGTCAAAGAGACGTTCTGGTTCACGAGGAGGCAGAGAGCTTTTTAGAACATACTAGCAAAGTTGGAATATATGTAGAGAGAGAGAGAGAGAGATGCCTCTTATTTGGGTATTTAATTATTTATTTATTTTGGGTGGGGGGTATTTAATTATTTGGGTATTGAAGGAGCCCATCCCGTCTTTGCAGTGAACATCTTCAAGACAGGGGAAAATGGACGTTGACTGGAAGAATGATACACAATATTTTTATTATATTTAACATAATTATGTTTTAAATGAAAAGTATTTTTATAAAATAATTTATAAAAATAATATAACTTTATAAAAAATATTTATATTTTAAAATATTATTATGTAATGTATTATAAAAAAGAAATGATATTTACAGTCGTAAGTATGCAAGTGCCGTGCAGTCATTTTGAAAAAAATGAATAAATATGAGATACACATGAAAAGAAATTAATTTTTTAACGATAAATTTTATGTTTTTGAAAATGATTATGTAATATTTATATATTTTACGATTATACGTAATATTATTTATTATAAAATATGTTGTGTGTATCACAGTTCGGTTGGCTGAGGCGACCCTCCAAATGGTCTCAGTCCTTATCATGAATGACGGCGTCATGTTATCCAGAGGCTCGGAATTTTAGAATTGTATGACAAAGATATACGCTAGAAACTCTTTTAAGAAATTTGAAATCTCCTCCTATGAGAACAAATTTCCTATTGGCTATATGATGATATATATTCCTGTTTTGGACGTAATCCAATTCACATCCCAGTTACGAACATGATCTACTCCATGATGTCTACCCAAAACCTTGAACACTTTCTTTCCACTTGCAATAATAATGAAAGGAAAAATCTAACTGCAAGTAAGTTTGTGTACTAATTTGTGCACCAATATTAATATATAATATATATGTTTAACGAAATGATGTGAATTAAAGATAAAAATAATTTTTATGATATATGAGATTTTCTTCTTCTCTTAAAATTTTTTTTTCATTTTTTTTAAATAAAAAAAATTATCGGTACGCGATATGGTACACGAAGTCGCTTGTATCTAGCAAAACCCATAATGAAAAACTTTGAAACTTTGAGAAACGCTTTGCAACGCCACCCAAAATTAAAAGTTTAAAATTTAAATTTTTGAAAAATAATTTTTCACATGCGCATGATATGAGTAAAAGTTCGAATTTTAAATTTTTGAAAGATACATGTGCATGTTTTGTTTGAAAATTTTAAAAAATGATTGATGTTCTTTTTGACATATGTAAAAGATAGATGATTTTGTTTGAAAATTTTGAAAAATAAATAGTGCTCCTTTTGTTATATGTAAAAAGTAAAATATTAGGTTTAAAATTTTGAAAGTGAATAATGTTGTCTTTGACAATTACAAAAAAAATTAAAATTTTATTTTAAATTTTAAAAAATGAGTGGAGTTCCTTTTTGACATTTAAATCCTTTAAAATTTAAAAATAAAGTCTACAAAACGTGATGCATGAATGAGTTGTGAGTTTGGATAAGAGATGAGATCTGGTGTAATCAAGTACATAATTAGTCAAACAACATGCTGACATGGCAGAATGAGATTGGAGAGTTGGTTATGGCCTGAAACTAGGGGTGCTACCCGCATGGTGCGGGGCGGGGGCACCCCCTCCCCGCCCCCCGCCCCGCACCATGCGGGTGATGCGCCCCCCGCCCCCGGGAGGCGGGGGCGAGGTCCCCCGGCCCTGTGCCGGGGAGCGGGGGAAAAACCCCCATCCGCCCCGCCCCCCGCTATTATATTAAAAAAAAAAATTTTTTGAAAATTATAATATAATTTAAATAATAAATTAAAATTTATAAATATGAAAAAATTTAAATTCATTAGAGTTAGATTTTGGATTGATTTGGCCTCCTAGGCCAATCTTTATATAGGAGGCCAAGGCAATACAATAGTCATCCTTAAACAATGTGGGACTTAGTAGTAAGTCCCACATTGCTTAAGGATGACTATTGTATTGCCTTGGCCTCCTATATAAAGATTGGCCTAGGAGGCCAAAACAATCCAATGACTTGAATATAATTTTAAGTCTTTTATAAATTGTATATATCTATATACAATATATTTTTTTAATGTATATAAATCATATATTCTTTATAAGTCGAGCGAGCGGGGGCGGGGCCCCGCTGCCCACCCCTACCGGAAACCAGACCGTTTGGTCTCGAGGTTTTCTCAAAACTTTAACAACCCTTTTGAACTGTAGACGCATCGCCCCGCTGCCCACCCCTACCGGAAACCAAACCGTTTGGTCTCGAGGTTTTCTCAAAACTTTAACAACCCTTTTGAACTGTAGACAATGCGTAGAGCATCACATGATTAATTGTTGTCAACTCAACTCCAATATATATCACATGTTTTAGGTTAAGTAATTCAGTTATTATTGCTTAGAAAAAAAAAAAAAGTAATTCAGTTATTGTTCTCTATATTATATGTTTATATATAATTAATATTGACACTCACATTAATTCGACCATTGCGTGTGTGAAAGCAATTCATAACTATCGATAGCATTTATTTCGTTAGATCGTGTTCAGAAGTCATGTATTCAAATCACGGGAGCGAGCATCGTCGCGAGGGAAAGGATTCGTGCTGGCACAGTTTAAATTGATAAACACTCTTAATATATCTTATTTCATTTTATTATTATAATTTTCACAAATTCTCATAGAAATATAATAAATAATTTAATTTTTTTAAATTTTAAAATAATAATAATAATATTAAAAAAATAATATTCTAACAATATTTTATTTAATTTTAAACTTTCATATTAGTTCATCTCATTTTAACTCACTATTTAAATCTAACCTAGTTTGCTCACATTACCCGGTTGTAATCGCTACTTGAAATTGTTCTAAAAACTGGCATACTGAGTGCGACAATAATATTTATTTTTAGAGAAAAAATATTTGCAACCGTGAATTGTGCAACTACCGCGTAATGGTTTTGAAAAAAATGAATAAAACATGAGACCCACATGAAAAAAATTAATTTTTTAATAATAGACCTCACTCTTTTTCAAAATGATTACGCGACGTTTACGTACTTCACAGTTGTACGCAGAATTACTCTTATTTTTAATATGCTTAATTTACCACGTTATAGGTTTTCCCTTGTGATCATTTCTAAGTTTGAAGGGGATTGGATTTGTTTTAATAACCATTACTCTCACTCACAAAAACTTTCTCCCTGATGTTTATGCTTGACACTTGCTCGTGAGATTTTAATAATTGAAATGGAAATCAGGTATCTCTCATTTTTCACATTTTGACTTGAGTTTTAAATTTGATAAATTCAAAGCGTTTTGCCCTTTGATATGTTACGTATGAGAAGCTCCCAGTAATACTACAAACTATACTTTCATCTCACTTTCTTCCCATTATAATTTATATAAAATTTATTTTTATCATTCTTGGATGATCTTTTATAATTTTTTACAAATAAATATAAAGGTTGATAGGTACTGTCACCTAATCATAATAGGATGAGAGTAAGATGATAGTATGGTTTAAAGAATTTTTGAAAGATTCCATGATCCTTTTGATAAAAAAGTTGCAAAAAAGTACACAAACACATTAATTATGAAGTAAAAAATTCAAAATTTTAATATAGAGACAAAAGACTATTTTAATATTTAATTCATAAACTAATAATGAATTTTAACTATCAAAACAAACTAATATTGAAATTTTAAAATAAACCCGAATTGAGTTGAGTCAAAATTTATTGATGTAACTTAGAAAGAAGTGGCAGTTCATGTAGGGAAAATGTAATGAACCCTTATCTTAAGTTCTGTATAGCATGTTTTTCACTATGCCCGAAGCAAAGTTTATCAATTATCAAGTTTAAAACTTGGGTCTTGAGCAAAAAAAAAAAAAAAGTTTTAAAACTTGGGTCTTGATGTTGATTAGGGGTGCTACCCGCCCCTACGGGGCGGGGCCACCCTTTCCCCGCACCGCACCCCGCCCCAGTGGGCGGGGTGCGGGGCGGATTGAGAATACGTCTCTCCTCCATCTACTTAAAAAAAATCACTACATTTTACTTAGTTTAAAAATTATTTCTAAGTGCAAAAGTAATTAAAAATATATTTTTAGACCAAATTATAAATTTTGTAAATATGACTATAATTTAAAAACTATGTAATTTTTAAATTTGTTAGTGCATATTTTATATAAATTATAGTGTATTAATTTTTAAACTTTTTAATTTTTAAATTTGCCAATATATATTTTGTGAACAAGTCTAACAAATTATAATATATATTTATATATACACAATTTGTAAAATATAAATATATATTTATGTTTATATATATAATATATTATATATATATAAACGTAAGCGGGGGCGGGGTGGGGGAAATGTAGGGCGAGGTTAGGCCCTCCCCGCCACCAGCCCCTGCTAGGGGCCCTAGATGCGGGGTGAGGGACCCCGCCCCCGCATGGGCGGAGCGGGGTTGCCCGTCCCGCCATGAGGAGGCGGGGCGAACGGGGGCGGGGTGCGAGACCTCACTGCCCACCCCTAATGTTGATGAATGAAAGAGTACGTGTGCATGATTTCTGAATTTTTCTAGTAAAAATTATAATAAAGAATAAAGTTATGGACCTAATTTATTTTAATAATCGTCGATAAATTTTTTAACAAGATAAAAAATAATTCAAAAATGATAAAAAAGTACCACATTTATAAAAGCAAGATGAAAGTAAAATAATAGTGTAATATATACCATGCAACATAACTCAATAATCAATGATTATGTTTTCTCTTAAGGTAAGGTATGATGATTTTTGGATATCACATACAAGCTTCTCTTATTTAATAAGTTTTGCATGTGAAGGTACGAGGATTGCTACAAATCCCATTCTTTACACGTGAAAATACATGGAAAATTTGAAAAAGAAAAAAGGAACTTTCTTGAATCATTTAATAATAAATTATAAAACTTTTGTTATTAATAAGTAAATCTCTCATATTTCATTATATTATATCAATTTATGAACTTATTTTTATAAGATATTTTCGAAAAAAACTCAAAAAAGAAGCGTAAAGCTTAAGGGCTTGTTTAGAAATAGATCTTATTTCAAAATTTTCATCTCATTTCATCTTCTTCTCAAATATAATTTAATTACAAACATTTTCAAACTAATCATTACAACTTTTCCAAATTTTCTAACAAAAAATAAATAAAAAAATTCCATTTTTTCAAATATCAAAACAAAAATAATATTATAAAACTATATTCCAACAATATTTTAACTTTATCATATTTTTTATTCAACTTTTTTTCTCTAATTTTCCAAAATTCAAAAAATATTCAATTCAAACTATCTCACTATTATCCACCAACTATCTTATTAATATTTACAAAGTTCTCATTTCATCTCACTTTCCAGCCCAATCCAGCCCTGCCCTGTATCTAGGCACCTGCACCCTCAGTGAAAGATCAATAAATATCGAACCAATAATTCACAGGAATGGTGGCGGATTGCTGAACAACCAACCCTCTTAAATTTAGTGGGAAAGAAAAATCAATAGTTCACCCAAATTTATTAACTATATGTACGAAAACGAATTGGAAAATATAACTCAAAAAATAAAAGATACCATTGAAACATAAATCTGACAAAAGTCCGGTGTCAAAATCACCAGGATGTGTCATCTGGGTGGGTCCACTCCGTTTAAACATGCTAACGACCATCCAAACGTGCAAATGGTAGAGAGAGAAAGAACAAACAGATAAATAAACAAACTAATAAAGACATGACCCCTAAAAAAGAAAGGCGTAAAGTGTATGATACATGTTACATGGCACAAACAGTTCCATAATAAAATTCGCGTACAAGTTTGTATGTTTTTTGAAAGGTGGGTTGGAGATATAAATCTGACAGAAACTCATATAACATTTGACATATCAGGCATGGGCTTTTCAGGTTCTAACCAGTTTAATCCATAAAATCTCTAATCGAAGCAGACACAGACAATGACACAGATGCAGGCAAGCAGTTCCATGGCGATTGGAATGGAAGGAGGCCATGGTTGACATGGCAGCAGTAGGAGGTCATGTAAAACGAAATACCATATTTTTTGGGTAAACAGAAACACAAAAGTTCAAGAAATGACCAAGCCAATGATAGGTGGCCTACCATTGCCGTGACTTGGTATATTATACCTTCTCAAACAAACTTGCATCATCGATGTTGATTGTTACTTAAAAGAAAAAAAAAAGAAGTTGATTGGCTGGTCAACCAATCAACCTTTGCAGGAGCAAATTCTAACTAGAAAACCAGCTTCCGGAAAATGACATAGAGCTTGGAATTTCAGTGAGGTCGCGTATCAATGAGACAATACAAAAGTAAAACAAAATTGGACATGTCACAATTCAAGAAAATAATATGAGAGATTTAAGAGGATTACGGACATGAGTAATGATATATACACCAACACATTGTACAACACATTACGCAACAATGTTATAAAATGAGGATATTTTTGTAAAATTATGTTACTTTTATAAGATGTTTTACAAAAATACCCCTCATTTAAAACATAGTTGTGTAAAGTGTTGTAAAAAATGTTGTGCGTAAATCATTTTCCTTACAGACATTGGGGTAAAAGGATGAACCAGTCAACAAGCTTGAACATCTAGTAAATTGAGTAGCACAAACAAAGCTCATTTCATGTTGACAAAAGACGGAAACCAAATTAAACCTTTAATTCACCTCAACATTGGAATAGTTGACAAATTGATCTTCGCGTAGTCACCAAGGAAAATATATTTGATGGGTCATACTAGTATTTGGTGGTTGGTAAATACAGCAGATGGTGAGAACTACCTTGTTCCTCAGCTTCAGGCTTCCACCGAGAGATGCTTCAAGATGTCCTAGAATAGTCTGCAGCAGCACTGAGGGCAGAAACCATACCAGCCACCCCAACTACCTGTGTCCAGCTACGTGTCCTAGCAGCAACAGCTGCCCCTGCTACAGCACCCGCAACCAAACCATTCACCTGTGAATGGCAAAAAAGAAAAGAAGATACTAAGCTTGGTTTGGATAGTGAGTTGAGATGAGATGGTTTGTGAATAGTAGTTAGATATATGAGTTGAGATCAAATGAGTTAGAAATGGTTTTGAGTTAAAATGTTTTATGGGGTTTTGGGAAAGGAGAGACAAAAGGTTGAAAATATTATCAAGTTAAAATATTATTAAAATATTATTTTTATTTTGGGATTTGAAAAAATTGAATTGTTTTTTTATTTTGAAGATTGGAAAAGTTGTAATAATTAGGTAATGATTAGATGAAAAAGTTAAAAATTTGAAATTGAGAAGTGTTTGTATTTTTTGTGTTTGGATATTGAGATGAGTTGGGATGAGATGAAAGCATCTCTCTATCCAAACCAGGTATTACCCTACATCAGTTCATCAAACTGTATCCATATTCTACAACTCCTCTAATGATTATCACTGTCCTACGTAGGCAATCATGTCACAATTTTTTTTTTAAAAAGTAATCTCTACTCTCACAAATACTGATGACAAACAGTAAAATCTTGATTAAAAAGAAAGAATTCTGGAGGATTTCGTATGAGCTCCCTGAATTTAGTTCTTTTCTCAGCTCATGTTGTAAGAACTTAAGGAAAGTGCTAGGCTATATCTGCATTTATGTTCCAAAAGAACAAGTCAAGAATAGTTAAATCCTTGGAATTTTGTAAAATCTGGTTCTACTTAGTAAAGAACCAACGAGGAACTTGATACTCGTGCATCTTTAACATACTCATGCACCGCTACAATGGCTTATCTATTTAACAAATTTGAGGTGTTACAATCTCTCTTACTCAATCCCTAACATCCTCGCCATACCTATGTAATACTATCGTACCCTAGCGCAACATGGTGTCACTAGTAGGCTTTGATACCATTTATAATGACCCAAGTAAAGTGCTAACTGCATATGTGCTTCTACTCCTAAAAGATCAATCAAGTTTATAATTGAAATTCATTGGGATTGTTATAAAGCTCAGTTGACCTAGTAAATAAATAATCTGGGACTTTACAGTAGGCATTTTTTATAGTCAAAATAAATTTTATTGAAAGGAAAAATAGGTGTGGCCCAATGGAAGACCCAAACCACATGACTTATACTCCAAAAGGACTAGTCAATGATACAATTGGAGCCCCATTGAAACCTTATAAAGAGTAAAAACTTCTCCTTCCCAAGCAATGTGAGATCACAGACATCACCTACCCTTATCCATATCATATGGGGTATCACAATCTACCCCCCTTAAATTCCTTACGTCCTTGTTGGGCCTGTCCATTGTAGGTAGCATAGCTCAAGTCCCACATTTCTGGTTGAGATAGGCTCTGATACTATTTGTAACGCCCCAATGGAAGGCATAAACCACATGACCTATACTCCAAAAGGACTAGTCAATGATACAATTGGAGTCCCATTGGAACCTTATAAAGAGCAAGAACTTCTCATTCCCAAGCAATGTGGGATTCCATACACCACCTACGGGACTTGAGCCATGCCACCTACAATGGACAGGCCTAACGAGGATGTCGGAAATTTAAGGGGGGTAGATTGTGATACCCCATATGATATAGATAAGGGTAGGTGGTGTATGTGATCTCACATTGCTTGGGAAGGAGAAGTTTTTACTCTTTATAAATCCATGATGTGCTACAATTTCCCTCACTCAAATCCATGATGTGCTCACCAAAGCCCATGTCACACCACAGTGCCATAATACAACATGATATTACTAAGTCGGCTCTCATATCATTTCTAACATCTCCAAGAAATGCTCTAGCTGCATCAGCACTTGTAGTCTAAAAGGATTAGTTAAGGTTGCAATTTGAGGTCTTTTGAATCACTATAAAACCCTTTTCCACCAGGTACATCTTCTTGACTACCTATAAAAAAAAACTAACGCAGGACTTAGCACTCACTTACTTATCTTTATATATTCACCCAATGGGACTTGATCAATCCAGGATGTTATACATATAATTAACGTCTTTGAAAGATTTCAGATTATCTATGAATGAGAGAGCAAAAGGATGCCTGATTTCTAAGCCCTATCAGACTACCTAAAGAAAAGGAATATAGAGGTGAGATGGGAAAAAAAAAAGTCCAGAATATTCCTCATACTCAACCTCTCTATGGTTGCGTGAAGCAGCTCAAAATTTGTAATGAAATGGAAAAACTAATGTTCCTATAACATGGCTATGGGCTTTTGTGCACCATGATTTGCTTTCTTAAGGATTGCATCCTTCCATAGAAGGAGGCTCGTGTTGAAAATAATCTAATTCAGTGAACAAAGTGAGGAAATTCGTAAGGATCCCGACAATGACATCCTGAGATGTTCATGACTTCACGTACCAAAACATTTTGGACAGTTTCTGGCAGTAAATGTGTGAAAAACGTAATTGTATACAACTAACCCAATCATTCCGCCTCCGATATCTTTGAATTCCACAACGAGTCATAGTATAAATTCCAGCAACAAGTCCTAAAAGCCGAGTTTAAAATGTTATGCGGCAAACATGGCTGGAAAGCTCAAAGACTATAAAACAAAATGATAACAAAGAATCAGAGACCGTGAGTTCTATTACCACATTGAAAGCTGAATTTGCCAACCGACTTCGCCTGCACATAATTGTCAACCAAGAATCAAACTTGAAGAACACACATGTGCTCCTTAAAGCGGAAATCAACAAAATAAACACACGTTAACAATATTGTGGAAGTGTAATTGAAAAAAAAAATAAGAAAGAAAATACGTAATACGTACTACAAAAGAAGCACGAGCAACTCCGGTAAGTCCTACAAACAAAATAGACAGAGATATTTTATATTAAAATACCCCAAAATCTGAGAGCTAGGCTATATAGCAATACAGCAAACTATCTTGGCCCTAAAAAATGACAAGGAAAAACTTGGCAAAAAAAATGAGAACGTAAAGAGTGATAAGATTTTGATTCATTTTAAGGTGTCATGAGAATACCCTTCTGACGAGCATCGTACGGACCCATACACAAGCCCCATATTGCTCCGGCCTGGATATATATATATATATATATATATAGGTTTCATTCAGTGATTTTGTGTAGGAAAGTAGGGTCTATTAACAAAAAATCTAAACAATGTTAAAAATATCGAGTGGTGATACCGTTCCGAAGCGGAGGATGGAGTCAACAGCGAGGGAGGAGCACGGAACGACGCCATAGAGCTCGTCTTCCATCTCTCATTTCCGATTTCCGATTCTCTCGAAAGAGGGCGATTCCCAGTCCAGTTTTGCGAAGGTACCAGATTCGGTCTCCGAAACGACGCTGTTTTCAAACGCGGACAATATTGCCACGATTTGGGCAAAAATTGGGCCATAGCCCAACCCACATACGGCTTTTGTATAAAGTCAAGTTAAGTTTGGGCTAGGTTTGTAGCCTTTTCTACACGAACCGCGAGTAGTTTCGAGGACGAGACGTCCGACGATGTCGTTTTATGTTCAATTCTCCAGTCCAAAAGGCAAAAACCCTAGACGGGCAGGCAACCCAGCAGTTTTATAGGATTACAGAATTATCAATCCTTTCACGGCGAGGCTTCCCTCTTTTTCTCTCGTGTCTGTGGAGTGAAGAATCACAGCGAAAATGAGCCGCGGGGCAGCAGCGGTGGGACCGAAGGGGAAGAAGAAGGGAGCCACGTTCGTGATTGACTGCGCGAAGCCGGTTGAGGATAAGATCATGGACATCGCCTCACTTGAGAAGTTCCTCCAGGAGAGGATCAAGGTCGGAGGCAAGGCCGGCGCTCTCGGTGAATCCATCACCGTCGTCCGCGAAAAGAGCAAAATCTCCGTCACCTCTGACAGCAACTTCTCTAAAAGGTAAATACGCTCTACTTAACTGTCGGACCTAGCTTTCCGTGATTATAGAATCATTCGTTACTGTGCAGATAGTAGTAGTAGCGCAATAGCATAAATAACATTATTGTTTGATTGGCGACGCTTCCTTTTATTGAATCAAGCTATGGATTTCTATTGTCGTTGCTTCATTTTTCTGCTCAAATGGCTGCAGGGGTTAATTAATTTTGGTGCTTGTTTGGGACGATGCAAATTTCTTAACACCATAGTCGAGTTCTTAAAATTTTAGCCATTCTTTTTTTTTTAAATGCCATAGATGCAATGAATCAGGGAAAAATTGAGGATCTAGAGGTGGTAAACGTTGACACAATCGTGTAGTTAGTGTAGATTTTGTCTTTGGAATTCTATGATACTTCCTAGCGCTGTTTCACCGGTTTGGATTGAGAGATGAGATGGTTTGTGAATAATAGTGAGATTTGTGAGTTAAAATTTGTAAATAGTAGTTAGACACCTCAACTCACCTCTCAATCCAAACCGAAACTCTTATTTCACTTTTATTGTAGTTTGTTAAGCAACATTATCCATCAATCATTAGATTATCTCGTCTTTTAAAATTACAAATTAAAGTGAGATGGGGTGTAGCATACAATATTTTCCTTGCACAACGAGTTATTTGACTCGTGAAACTTCATCTTCCTATTTTGTCTATATCATGCATATTTCTCTTCTTTTTTTCTTTTCTTTTTTTTTGAACTTTCTACACTGGGTATGACCTTTACTCTTTATGTTTATCAGGTATCTCAAGTACTTGACTAAGAAGTACTTGAAGAAGCACAATGTGAGGGACTGGCTTCGGGTGATTGCTTCCAACAAGGACAGGAATGTTTATGAATTGAGATACTTCAACATTGCCGAGAATGAGGGCGAGGAGGAAGACTGAATATCTAGTATTCTTGTGTCGAGACAACATTTTCAAGTCACTTGGTTGTTCCAGTGGATGGGATTGTTTTTTTATGTTTCAAGTTCTGTTTTGCTAGCCGTGGTTATCACATTATTAGATCCACTCAACGCAATACATGTTTGATGTTTCTTTCTGGAGTTTGATTATGATAGAGTAATGATTATTATGTGCTTCGTATTTATGGTGCTGCATATCTGCCTCATTTGCCTCCAAGTTCCTTCCAGTTATTTGTCACTGCTACGTGATTATTGCAGCCATTTCAGTATTGTAATTTAGCTCCTTTGTTGAATGTTGTCTGCTTCTTCTGGATGTCATACATAAATAAGCATTGCTTGTTTTTTGAAATTGCATCTGCCGCCTCTCTGCCGCGATGACCTTTGGGGAGTATTCAAATTGATTGTAGATTTTGACAGAGTGGCTGGTGAAATAAAAAATTAGGAGTTAGATGTGTTTGGTTTTTAAATGTTTTGGTATCTTTCTGATTAGAGAAACTTTTTAAGTTCGGATGGAGTCAGCTTCCCATTAGTTTCTTCGAAAATCGCATATGCATTAGATTCTACCCTAAAACTACTTCCTGGTGAAAGAATCCAATTCTTTCTTCACCTCCGCCCCTCTCACTCTACCATAGCCATCACCATGCTCTGTTGCTACTGCATGTCCGACTCTCCCCTCTAAGCCACCACACAGCATGTAATAGAGTTAGTAGCCTGCAGGTTGTAACAACTGACTATCTTTATAACTTACTTATTTTATGTGGATTATTTATATTCTCAATGCGAAATTAGGGTGTTACAAACTCTTACCTAAATTCCTGAGGTCTTTGTTAGTGGCTCTGATACCATATATAACAACTCAGTAGGGATTTGTCAGCCACTCAAATTGCTTCTTTCCTTTCCTTTCTTCTTTCTGCTGTGAAATGGAGGAATGTTATAGGCGTCTAACGTTGGGGGGGGGGGGGGGGGGAGAGGAGGGTGGGCCAAGGCTTTGGGCCAGGGTTACCTGTGTCTGTGTATACTTCTAGTCGCTTTGAATTTATTTCTCCTTGTGTGTTCTTGCCTCAAAGTTTCCGGCATCCTTTGACAATTGACAATTGACAATATGTTTTTGTGTTTTTAAATTTCCGCATAATATTTTATTTATTTCTCTCCCCAGCTGTTAATATGAGTTATAAAAATAGTATCTTTATTTCCGGATGGTCCCTTTTCCAAAATTTCTGGGACAAAACTTGGAACTTGGTTGGTATGTAATAGTCATGGATACCACAGTGGAAATGGGTGTGCTACCATCCATATGTTTGTTCTTTTTACCAGACGTTAGTGGACTTTGGTCATGTAAAATTGGCTTGCAATTTTTCTTCCCCGATTTGTTCATCAAGAAAAACAGATATTTGACTCTTATTCCCCCCTCTTTTAAGTATTTTAAGTATTTTGTGGTGTGTCGAATTCAATTAGGAGTAAATAAGATATCCAGCAAACCCACCTAAGGCATTGTGTCTTCTAAATACCCAAATCGAAAAATGAGCTAGAGGGGCTTCAACGGTGGCGGATCAAAGCTGAGGCTGGGTGGTTTATGTGGTTGGAGGGCCGATGGTGGTGTGGTGAAGAGATAGTGGCCAACGGCGGTGGTGGAACGAAAAAGGGCCGCGACTTGGATTCCCCAGTGGCGGTTAATAGCAGCACGAGAGGGTATGAGATTGGAAGGGGAGGGACGCCAGCCGGAGGGGAAGAGAATGGGTGGGGTGGTGTTGGCCAAGTCGGCGTGTGTCGGCTCACTGGAGGGGACGAAGAAATGGACGGGGGAGAGGGGAGGAGGGGCTCGTGTGTGGGAGATAGGCATGGGAAAAGAAGAGGAAAAGAGAAAAGAAAGGAAAGAAGAAAAAGAGAAAAGAAAAAGTGGAGAAAAAGAAAAAGGGATAAAGAAAAAGTGAGGAAAAAAAATGAGGTATAGTCCTTACAATTTGGGTCACAAAATTAATCCAACAAAAATAATTTCAAAACAATGAGTTAAATAAAATAACTTAAAACGAATTGACTAAATAAAAATAAAATAATAAAATTCAACAATAAACTAATTTAAAATAAAGAACAATTTAAATAATGAATAATAATTAATAACAAGAAAACACATTGAATTAACAGTTAAAAATCTTAAAATAATATCACGTAAATCATCTAAAATTTAAAACAAGAAAGCCCATAATCTTAATTAATTAAATAATTTACTTAATTAAATTACACGTAAATACGAGGTATCACACTAGTTGTAATTTTGAATGATTTATATAGTTATCCTTATATTATACATAAAATTATACTAATTGGATTAAAAAATAAATATACGGGCCAACTCAACCCATTTATATGAAATGAGTTGAAACGGATTATACAGGTTAACCTAATAAAAACTAATTATTAAACGGGCTGTGCAAGTCGTGTCATGTCACTCAATAATTATATGGGTTGTGTTAGTGTTTTAGGATCTAACCCATTTAATTAAACGGGTCATGTTTGGGTTGACCTATATAGTCTAAAATTTATGACTTTATACGACACAAACATTAGAACTGAAAAAATAAACCGGTAGAACCAACCTGAACCGGTCGAACTGGTCCGGTTTTGAACCGATTTAGTCCGGGACCGGTTTTGCCATTTTAAAAACTAGTCAAAACCGGTCCGGTTTCAATTTTAGGTTTTCCGGGACCGGACCGGACCGCTTCGTATATATATTTTTAATTAATTTTTAATGTTATATATAATTTATATATATAATTTATATATATAATTATAAATGAAATAATTATATATTATAATTTATATGCTAAATTGCTGATTAATATAAGATTAATTTTCAAAATCCTACTACTCATAATAATCAAATAACATAAAATTATCATTACATTTGATATAATATAAAATTAATCTAATAATCCATAATATAACATTTTAATTAAAAAACTTTTAGTTAATATAAAAATTTTTATTTTATAATATAAGATTTTAATCTTAAACATGAACATTTGTTTAATCATATGTTATTAATATATATATATATAAAGGATAATTACATTTTATGCCTATGGCCTAATAAATTCTCAACATATTTCTTTTGATAAATACATTTCTAATATTCTATACATTTGATCATATACACTCATATTAATGTATAAAAAGTGTGTGTAACCATCATATAATATATTATCACTAGCATATATGTAACCACTAGCATATTAATTATTATCACTAACATATATAATGAAATATATAAATAAGTTACTAAGTTAGACACTAATATATTATCACTAGCATATTATCACTAACATACATAAATTATAATCAAATACTATATCACTATATGATAGTATTATACATATACTAATACTAATACTATTAGTAATCCACTATAAGTCTATGTATAAATAACTATATATATAAATCACTATAGTATTAGTAGTTATACTAATACTTTATCACTATATGATACTATAGTGATATATATATATATATATATATATTTTTTTTGAGAAATATAGTGATATAGTAATACTAATACTATTAGTGATATAGTTATACTAATAATTATACTAATACTATTAAAATTAGTATAGACTATAGTTATTAACTTATTTAGTATTTGTAATTTTGTATAATATAATATAGTATAGTATAGGCTATAGTAATTTAGTATAAATCACTATAACTAAATCACTATAACTATATATAGTATAGTTAAGAGAACTGTTACATATACAAAAAAATTATACAAAGTAAACCTACAAACTTATGTGGTTTCATGAAATCCGTTATATCTACTTTATAATAAAAGTAACTTTACAATCTGATGTATCACATCAAGTCATATCAGTTTGTGAGTTTACTTTTGTGTAATTACTTTGTTGCTAAAGTATTTTCCTATAGTTAATATGTTAATATTAATATCACTATTAGTATAGTATATTGCATCAATAATAATTTAGTATCAATATATTATTATATTCAATAATATATAATATATAATATTAATATTATTATAACACCATAATATATATATATATATATACAATATGTATTAGTAACACTATAATAGTATAATATATAATATTATTATATATTAGTATATATTAATATATTATAATAGTTATAACTGTATAAATAATTTAGTATCAATATATTATTATATTCTATAATCTATAATATATAGTATTTATATCACTATAACACTATAATATATATGTATTAGTAACACTATAATAGCATATTATATATATTATACTATATATATACTATTTGTATACTACATATAATAAATATAGAGTCTGAAGACACAAAATGGCATCGTTCGGAAACCCAGGATACTCACACCGACCTTCTCTCACCGTACTCTACCGTTGGTATGTGTACCGAATGAGATTTATCACTTATGGACTTGTTTTGTTTGGGGTGTTTTGTTTCGGGACTTATCACTTATATAAATCATTTCATTGTTTCAAGATAAGTGTTTAACCGATTGCTTAATCTGATTTATGGTTTTTTTAATTTTTTTTGAATTTATAGATTTAGGGTTTTAGTGTAATATGTCTCTATTAATCTCATATTGTTGTTACATATTATTAATCTGAATTTGATGTTACATATTTTGTGTTGTTACAGGATGGTTTGTTTTCGGAGATAAGTTGAGATTAAAGTTAAAAAGTTGAATAAAGTATTGTTAGAATATATTTTTTAATATTATTTTTATTTTGGGATTTGAAAAAGTTGAATTGTTCATTTCTTTTTGTATTGGAAGTTGGAAAAATTGTAATGATTAGATGAGATGAGATGTTTTCTGAAAATAAACTTAGTGTTGTTACAGATTTAGGGTTTTAGTATACTCTATTAATTTAATTTTGTCGATAACTATAATTTGTGTGATATGTGACTCTACAAAAGTTCACTTCATTTTAGTGACAAGTATCACAAGTGCTACAACTAGCAGAAAATAGACATAAAAATGCACTACTATTAGGGTTGAAAGAAAATGACAGTAATATAATTTGATTTTTGAGAACCAGAATGTATTGATTTTTGAGAAATCTACTCTTGAGGTAGAATAAATCTTCTCTACCTTAACATGTATGCATAAAAAAGATATGGATTAAGGGAAATCTTCTCTACCTTAGCCAAGTTACCATTAATGATATATTAAACGAGTTACCATTAGTCAGTTGTGGAGTTGTAGTCTTGTAGAGGCTAATTATGGCTGTAGAATTTATAGCAGCAGATTTTATAAAGAAAATCTGCAGTTTTATAAAGAAAATCGTATTATAGCAGATTTTTTTTACTGCAGATTTCCATTTTCTATTTTTATAGCATTTTTTATTTATAGCAGCTTTTTTTTTTTTTTTTTTTTCAGCAGAATTTTATTTCTGTTTTTTATATCAGTTTTCTATAGCATATATATTTTTTACAATAAATTTTATTTATACAACAGTTTTTTTTATGACACATTAGCACATGTTTAAAATCAGAAAATAAGACTGAAACTGGTAAAATCGGAAGTACCAGTTCAAGAGGGTAACCAGTGTGGTATCGGTCATTGAAAATACAAAATAGGTGTATTCCGGTTCGGTTCTAAAAAACGACCAAAGTCAAACTGAACCGGACCGGTTACATCCCTAATAAACACAAATTGTCCCCTAACAACCAAAATAAACTAAATCAATGTAATTTTCTAAAGGTTTCCCACGTCTATTAAATATGTGAAAAATGTAAAATTTTAGTAAATCATCAAGTCACATATTTGTGGGACATGACAATTTTTTAAATTAGACTATTAAAAAGCATGTGTTGAACATGCTCAATGAAAGTTTATTAAATTAACTAGATTGAAAAAATTAGGCCTGGGCGATGAGGCTCTGTCCCCCGCCAACAGGGGAAATAGGGGGCAGGGGCAAGTGGCGGGCTAGGCCAATAGCCCCATCCCCCTCCGCATCTGGGCTAAGCCTAGCCCAAAACTATATTTGGTAAAGAAATTTCGTTACCAAAACAACATCGAAATTTCTTTTTTAAAACAAAAAAAAAATGAACACTGAAATGACATCGTTTTGGGAGTTAAGCTAACCCTAAATCCTGCCTCCCCTCCCCTAGCAGACTCATTCTCTTCCCAATTCCCCCCCCCCCCCCCCCCTCTCTCTTTCCTTTATGGCCACCGCTACCCTCTCTCCCTCTCGCAGTCGTCATCCTCTACTCCTCATCATCCTCCTTAGGATCCTTAGCTCCTGCTCTCCGAGTCTAGGAGTTTTTTTTTCCTAGTTTAGGTTCTTTTTTTGTTGTTTCCGATTTGAATCATTGGATAGAAATTATTGTTGTAGATTGTTTGTTTGATTTTGTTTATTTTTGTGTTATTGATTTTTTATTTTTTGTTTTCCCATTTCAATTGTGGGGTCGTGGGCGGTGGATAGAGCTGAGTAAAAATTTGAAAATTCGACTCCGAATCCAACTCTGCTCCAAGTCGGAGTTTTTAGTATACTTATAAGATAATATAAATAGATAATATACTTATACTATAATATAAATAGACTAAATTTACTTACAATAGTTTAGTATATGTAAACATAATACTATTACTACCATGTAACACTAATGTATAATAACATGTAATACTTATGTATAATAACTAAAGTATAATAATAATGTATAATAATGTATAATAACCAATGTATAATAATGTATAATAATACTAGTATAATAACATATAATTCTAAGTCTAGTATATAATTAGATTAGAAATAAGTTAGAAACTAATATAATAATATGTAATTAAACACTATAGTACAAGTTTGTAATAAGAATAAGTTAGACATTAGTATAAAATATTATAATGAGTTAATAACATGTAATACTATAGTATAATAATATGTAACATGTAATTAGACACTATAAATAATATATAATACTATAGTATTTTAACATGTAATTAGACACTAGAAATAATATATAATATTATAGTATAATAACATATCATTAGACACTATAGTATAAGTTTAGTATAAAAATAAGTTAAATATTAGTATAGAAATAAGTTTTGAATAATAAGTTAATAACACGTAAATTGTAATACTATAGAATAATAACATTTAATTAGACACTAGTGAATTAGTATTTATTAATAATTAATATTAACAATTAAATTTAGTGTACATTCTAGAGTAATAGGTAAGAGTTATATCATGATATACTTATAATTATAATTATAATTTAAAAAAAAGATTTGTTCGTTAATATGCTTTCAGTAAGTATAGTTATTAATTTGATAATTTATAAATCTATTTAATTAATAATATATGAGTATATCCTATAAATATGCTTACTAATCTTAACATATTAGCTACGGACCATATTGATCTGTATGATGTAATTTAATTTTTGAGTTATAACTCGTGAGCATATGGCCCTAAAAGTCCAGAACATGTTATATACATACTAATTATAACATACTTACAACTTATTTCATGTATTGTTTATACTTTAAACCCTTATTTAGTTTGTTCTACAAGCCCAACCCCTATATAGTTTGTTCTACAAGCCCAACTGTAAAAACAAAAGTTTGGCGGGACTAGATAACTAAATGATAGAGTTTATTCTATCATTATATTTGTAATTTTAGATGAATGTAAAATATTTATTGACTTTATCTAGAGGTCTTAGAGTTTGTTTAGATAAGTTAGTTATGTGATAATCGAGTCCATAAGGATTTGCACTTATCCAGAATGAAGATTGAATTGACATCAGAAGCTGCAGTGAAGAGTTATCGCAAAATGTCAGTAACCCGTCAGGAGACGTTCTCGTGACAGACTTGATCCGTTAGCAGAGTCCTATCTCAACTGGAACTCTTTCCAGACTTTATATTTAAAGGGATTCGGTTTAATAACTCTTTAAGGAGTTTTAGCCAGGAATTATCGAGAGTATATTCCGAGTGATTGAGAGTGAAAATTACTTGAGAATTTTCACCTTCATTTTCATCTCTCCTTGAGTGTGATTGTGCTCCAAGTTTGGAGGATCGTTGATTGGATTTCAGCCACTGGAGTTCTAGGAGAAAAGATAATATTTGAAAATCGCCAGAGGTTCTGGCTGCCACTGCGGTAGAAGACAAACGGGTCGTTTGTCTAGTTAAGGGTACATTGGGAATTTCACCAACCCCTATAGACTATGTGGTTCCTACTGCCCTTATATACCCTACGATGCCGTTTTGCATTTTTGTTCTAAATCAACCCTAAAAAATTACACTCTCACTTTCTCAATCTCAAGCTGCCATTCCTTTCTTTTTTATCTCTTGCATGCTTGCCATCGAAAGCCCCTAAGATTATCTAAAGCATCCCCTTGTCGTCGTTTCCTCATTTGTTGAAGACAACAGTCTTTAGACTCCTCAAGCTCACTGTATCTCAGTTTCTTTATGTTATTCTTGACACTTTCTTCAGTTTTTCTTGGCACTTCATTCTCAGATGTACCTGAAGAACAAGGTTCAATTTTGAAGGAGCTTCAAGCTTGAGTTTAATGTTTATTATATCTTTTATTTCATTTATATTGTATATCTGTTCTCTATTTGCAACGAAATGCAAGTTTTTCCCGATCTATTGCTACTTGTAATTTTTCTTAATTTTGTTTGGATCCTGGTTGGGTTCTGATTTTTTTTTTCATCATCAAAAGTGAGTTACTATATGTAAATCCGACTCCGCTCTGACTCTACTCCGATAAATTGGAGTTAGAGTCAAATCGGAACCTATGAAAGTCAGAGTCAGAGTTCGGAGTCAAACTCCGACAAAGTCTGAGTCTGAGTCAGATTTAGGGGGATATTGACTCTAATTCAGTCGGTGCTCACCCCTAGCCCCGCATTCCAGCACACGGACGAGGGCCCCGCTGTTAGAGACCTCTGTCAAGTCCCTAAACACTAAGTTCTCCACGCCAATGGTAGTGTGTAATGACCGAAATCTTGTTCCTCTCTTGCTTGGTTCTCGAGCAATGGTGGTCAAAATGACCAATGTGGTAAGGTGAGAGGTTAAGTGTTTAGGCTATAATGGGTGTATGGGATGGTGGGAATGTTTGGGAAAGTGTATGGGTTCTTTGGTGGAAAGTGGTGCACGACAATGGTGGAATTAGGGTTGACGCCACTTGAGACTTGGGTTAGGGTTGGATGATGGTGATGGACGGCTAGGATTATGTTTAGGGTTTTGGGGAATTTGGATGAGGTGTGGTCGGCTAGGGTTGGCCGAACCAAGTTATGGAGTGATTCTAGGAAGTTGTTCCTAGAATCTAGGGATTCAAATTTGAAAAGTGTTGGCCGGCTATGGGAGTGTAACTTGGTCAACTAGGGTTCCTAAATTATAGGAACCTTAATATGGCAAGTTGTGGTTTTGGCTAGGACACTTCAAATTAGGCAAGGAGTGCCGAAATTTGAATTCAAATTGCAAGGGAATGTGGTTTCGGCTAGGGCAACAAAAGATGAGCAATCAACTTATGGAAAGTTGACTAACACATGTGTTGGTCGACCACTAGGGTAAAATGGATTTGGAAGAGCAAAAATGTGAAGAACTCCAAGAACAAAGATAAACACTCAAGAACAACATGCAAAACACTCATGAACTTGAATGAACAAAAGCATAAACAAAACAATCCAATTCTTGATTCACGAATTGCACAAGAAATGAATAAACCTCATATATTGATAATACAACTTGGATTCACGAATTTCACTAAGGAGAGGTTTGGATTCAAAACCCACCTCAACTCATCTCATCTCAACATTACAACTTTCTCAAATTCCCACACAAAATATAATAAACAATTCAACTTTTTCAAATCCCAAAACAACTTTTTCAAATTTCCATACCAAATATAATAAATAATTCAATTTTTATTCTACTATTCACAAACCATCTCAACCCATTTCAACTCATCTCTGAATCCAAACCTCTCCTAAGTTGTAAAGAAACAAAATAAATGGATTACACCTATTTAATGAATTGCAAGGTGTAATCCTCTCTTTGAGATTTACGAATTTCACCCAAAAAGCGCAAGTGCAAAGGCACTGAAAATGATCTCTCAAACAATAGTTCTCTCACTAAGAGTTTTGCCAAAAGATCCTAAGGCAATTGCATAAGGTTCTATTTATAAGCAAAACAATTTGGAAACCCCCAATAGGTCCCTTGAAATTAAATAAATAAATAAAATTAAATAAATAAAGTAAATGTCATGATAGTGGTCATGGACCAAGTCTAGCCGTGGCATGCATGGCCCATGATGGGCTAGGTTGGTGCATGGTGGTTTTCGGGTTGGTCCATGGTCAAGTGGTGTGGAATGGCTTGTTGATGGTGAGCCATGGTGGTGTGCTGCATGGCCCAGGCTGGTGGCCTAGGCTCTGACTGCATGGCATGGGCTGGAGCCATGCGCTAGATGGCATGCCTGGTGGGCATGCCACTGGCCTGCTCTATAAGGCACGGGCTGGGGCCTTGCGCTGGATGGCATGCTGTGAGGCATGCCACTAACCTTGCTAGCGTGCGCAGGATGGTGGGCATGGGCTTGTGCGCGCGTGCTGACTGGGCTGGCCGTGCGGCACATGGATGTGCGCATGGCCTTGCGGCACCTGGGCGCGCGCAGGGCCACATGGCCCATTAGCATGCACACGGGCCTGCGCACTGGAATGTGCGTAGGCGTGCGCGCCATGCCATGCGCATGGGCTGCGCGCACGGGTTGTGCTGCGTGCCTGGCTGTGCGCATTGCCGCACGCATGGGTGTGCGGTGCTTGGCTGTGCGCCTGGGCAGGTCCTCAATAGCCTCGCTAGCCCGCATGCTGGGCGCCCCGCGAGTGCCATCGCGCAGGCCAAGGCATGCATGCATGCTGGGCGCCCCGTGCGTGATCTCCGACGAGCTAAGGCATGGTTGTGGGCTAGCCAAGGTGTATGTTCCCACCATGACTAGGGCATGTACGGCATCTCTATAGGCAACTCGACGTGGGAGTCTAACACCCGCCCCCGGGATACAGTAGCGGATTCTGAGGGCAAAGACTCCCCCCATGCGGGGGCGGGGTGTGGGAAGGGGGCAACCTTGGAAAGAACTTCCAATTCAATTTTAACACAAAACTACGTTTACCATGAGAAGTGAAAACTACCAGTTACACATAATCTCATTTATTGACAATCACACCACCTATTCTGCGAATTCAAAGATGAAAACAAAGAATGAGAAGCAGAACCAAAGGGATCTGTTATTCACATGAGAGCACATGAAGATAGAAAATTTTTAGAAAGGGCAAAACTATCCGACTCTTGAACAAGGCAAAGTTCCCATTTTCGATCATTTATTTAACAGCCAGAAAATGTTCAACAAGGAACAACAATCACAAGCCTATACTCCCCACATCTATAGCTACATCTTAGAAAATTATAAATAAGCGCAAGCAAATGACATCGCAGACCAAATTTCCTTCTAATTTGCAGTACAATTTGTTGTTTAAGCAAGGGCACCCGTAGAAGCTGTGGCTGGAGCAGCTTCAAGCTGTTTTGAACTGTATTTCTTGGTAACGAATCTGCAATCAACCGAAGATACAAAACATCACTATGTTTCAGAGAAATTAAACAAACATGATTCTACTTTCAATGAATCCCGCTAGCTTTCTAGGGCTACAGAAAGGAAACCACCAATGTTGGTGCAAACCAAGCTTTATGATCAGTCAAGTTACCTGAAGAAATCCCTCCACATCAACTCCAACATCAACCAGTTATTTCCAGTATCAGGTGAGCCACCATCATTCCGGTTTGTGGAAGCAGAAATAGTTCTGGGAATCATATATCTTTGGCAGTGAGTACAATAACCACTTGACTAATTAAGAAATTACAATTCATATAAAAATAAACCTATACTGAAGCACACCTGGTAGCCGTTTTCCTTAGCTCATCAAACATAGAGCGGGGAGAGAGGCATCCCATGGCCAGCCATGGAGAAATTTTACAGGAGAAGTTTGCACCATATATGTCGTTGCCATCCTTGGTCTCCTTGTGTGGCTGTGCTTGACACTCAGCAGCAATTCTCTTTATCCTCTGAAGTGCTCCAGTCTCACCTCCCACCATGGAAGCATCGGCTGCCAGTTTTCCATCCTACAGGAAATAGATGGAAACAATGTATATGAGAATTTAGCTTTTTCTGTAGAAATAATCATTATTGAAAATTAGTGGCACTGTGTCATACATGAAGATAACATCTGCCATTAAATACTCTAGCAAAAAGAAATTGATATATGCTAGTGAAGAATTATGTGAAGGGAAGAAAAAAGGCAATGTTTTTGAGTTTGATACAAACTCGCCCAACCCAAGCACATCCCATACAGAGAGGATATAAAGCATTGGCACATCTCTTAATACCATATGTATAGAGACAGGCTTTATACGTTGGTGAATGGTTACGTGGCAATTATTCATTAAAAAAAAAGAATGGTTATGTGGCAATTCAAAATTGATCTTTCTGTATTATTTAGTTTAGAAAAATTCTATTCATTATATTTACACACTATACAATATTTTTTTTTTCTTATTAAATATATGGTATATGGATGATGAGTAGAAGAATTCAATAAATTTAAGAAGAATAAAATAAAATAAAATAATATAATATATAGTGTGTAGAAATGATAAATAGCAAAACTTTTAATTTATCCCAAGTTTCCCTACTTTGGAAATGTCCCTAATTTTCTGACGAATAGTCCTGCAAACGGACAAAGTCGGACTCCAACTACTCATGACTATGTAATTGTTCACCTACAATTAAAGTCCTAAAAAAACTTAGGAAAATTATAGATTACTATTCTCTTATTATTTATTTACTATTTATTTTTTTTAATTTTTTATTTTATTTAATGATTAAGAAAATAATTATTAATAAAATTATATATTTTTATAATTTTTTCTTAATAATTAAGAATATTAAAAAAATACTTAAAAAGAGAATAAAAAAATAAATATACTGTAAATAGTAAAAAAATAGTAACTCTACACCCAAAAGAGTAATGCTAGAGAGAAGTCACTATAGCAATGCACACTTTACACTTACTGTATAGTTACTTCTAGTTGATTGTTCCCAACACTCATTTAGAAAGATGTATGGTCTAAATGATACTACATCATATATACAAAATAGATACTCTTAATAGTAACTTCTATATATATTTATTCATACTCAAAAACTTATCCACTCCCTCCTTTCACAGAACCAACACCAAAAAAAAAAAAACAGGAACACAGACAAAATTGTCATCAAAACAACAGAGCCGAAGAAACTCTCCATAGCATACAAACAGCAATAGCAGTGCAAATAAAACATATAATAGGGAAAAACGAAACCGAAGTTCAGACCTGAGCCATTGTCGCCGATGGGTTAAGCCCCAAATCCACCAATGAGGGAATATCCCCAGGCTCCACATCACCCCGAGCCGGCAACCCTTTCACTTGATCCAATGCCTCAATTGTTTTCCTGACTTCCAATCCCTGCACCTTCTCTCTAAACCCACTGTAATTCGCTGGCATCTCCTCCAACTTAAACGGCAAGTCGTCAAGATGGTACAAAGTACTCCCCCAGAAGTACTTAACCTCCACACTTTCTTCCTTCATCGCAGCCTCAATCCTCCCTTCAGCCTTAACCTCGTCGTGCGAGACCTCTCTGTGCGCATACACCGCGTCAGCACCTACCGCCTTGGCCAACTCGGCCAAAACCGTCTCGGGCTTCCCGATCCTCACCACCAGATCCGACCCTTTTGCCTGGAGATTCTTCCTGAGATCAGAGACTGATTCAATCAAGAATGAGGCGCGGTACGACCCGGTCTTATCGAACCCAGAAGAGGATTTTCCGTAATCTCTAGGGTCGAAGCAGTAGACGGGCAAGACTGACATGGCTTCGTTGCTCGCGGTGTTGAGGCACTCGTTGTCGTGGACGCGAAGATCGTTGCGGAACCAAACGATGGCAGCTCGACGAATTCCAGCCCCATTGGAAGGGTCAGAGGGGCGGCGAGGACCGAGAGAAAGTGGGTTTTGGAGAGGATTGGCCGAGACTGTGGACTTAAATGAGAGTTTGGAGGGAGAGGGGGAAGTGGCGGTGAGAGAGAGGTGGGCAAGAGAGGAAGCTTGGGTGGGGACCTTGACTCTGCTTGGCTGGTGAGAAAATAAAGAGTAAATCTTGGGTTGGAGAGAGAACGGTGTGGGGAGAATTGTATTGAGAGAAAGAGAGAGTGAAGCAGTGGCAAATGGGGGCGAGGTGATTTGTTCCTTTGATGGCACAATGGCAAGTGGGTTCTGTTCTTCTAATGATTTCGCTTCTGGGTTTTCAAGGATTTGGGTGTTGGAATCCATTTGATACTGGTTATGGAGGAGAAGAAGAACTGGAGCTAGGTTGCAGCGAAAGAAATGGCAAGTCTCCTCTTCAGGTCTGGTTTGCTCTTATTTGTTTTCGTCGATGTGGCTGCGTGGGAGGTTGTTGAGGTTGTTTCAGTCAGCCATGCGAGCAGGGTTTTAAAGCAAATTACTTGCAAGCTTTGTGTCTTGGTTCAATTGTTTGTCCAACTCGTGGCTGCACCTAACCTTTCTCCACTAACTTTCAAGTTTCAACAGTCATGGGTCATCTTGAAGATACAGCTTGGTGTCGGTACGATGCAACTATATATTCCTATTTAGGTAGGGAGGATATAAAATTTCTACACATTTTTTTATTATTATAAATTGCAGTAAATTAAATGCATAATGAAATTGCAACTGAGAAAATGACACTGCAATATGATATTTTGAGAATTGGAGATGGGGATGGAAGGAAAAATATAGGAAGACAATGCATCATAGTTAGGATCAAACAGTGGTTTGATCAGCAAATAACCAAATGGAACTGGGTAACTATTTCTTGTTTACATCTTTACCATATAATTGCTGGAATGTGCACACCTAAAATTCTTCACCATAACAAAATTCCATCCTACATTTTCATTTCCTGGTCATCAATGGACATTTAGATATGATGATTTGGTGCAACATCACCATTAGTTGTAACTTGTGACAGACAACAGTGATGTGGTTATCCTTCTATTGATCGCAGAAACGTGGCCTCAAGGACAATTTGACAACGTTGCTTTCAATTATAGAACTATGGTCATTAATAAGTCGGACCCATTGACAACCCATAAAAAAAAAAAAAAAAAAAACATAAACATAACTGGACAACTAGTGCAATTGAGGGGTTCTTTTGAAAATCCTATCAAGTTTTTATTTAAATTTGAGATTTTAAATATTCGAGGATTTTTAAATGAAAAACAACAATCGTGTATTTATTTCGCTCTCACTTGCAGTTATATAATTCGGATAAAATAATGTTATTTTTCATTCTTAAAAGTCTATCATTTATGTGGCTTCTTCTATCTATTACTTAAATGATATCTATTTAAAAAATGTCACACGGCAAGTGAAAATGGGAGTGACAAAATTTAAGACAAAAAAAAAAAAGATCATTACACATTTAGATAAGAATTAGGTAGAATTCTTTAAAATTCTATGTGATGGAAAAAATTAATATATTTTTACTACTATTCACAAATGGACAACTTTTAGCAAAACTCATTTAACATTTAAATAATATTATTTTTCATTCTTATAATTCGGTTTTCCCACGGCTGGTTGCACGTAGCAAAACTGTAAGGAGATACATGTCTTAAAATTATAGACTACGGTTACATCTTAAAAAATTAAGAATATTTTGCAGACACAAACGACCTATTGCTTAAGTGACATGAGACGCACTCTAGAAAACTTTATGCATGATAAGTTGTTTTAATTCCGATCGAATCAGGACTCCTGTGCTGATGGTCTTTGTGTTCGAAAACATTCGAGATTGGCAATTCATAATCTTCATAGACCTTGATTATCTTAGCTAGGTTGCAGACTTCCTATATACGAAAGAGTAATGCTAGAGAGAAGCCACTATAGCAGTACACACTTTACACTCATTACGTGGTTGTTTTTAGTTGATTGTTTCCAACACCCAACACACTTGGGGAGATGTGTAGTCTAGATGATACGACATCATGTGTGGAAAATGGATACTCCCAATAGTGACTTCTATTTATATTTATTCTATAGAGAGAATAATAAGAAGAAATGTAGAAATTCGAGAAAAATAAAATAAAATTTGAGATTTTTATTTTTTATAGTTGTTTAGATTAATCTTTTGGTTTTTGGTCAGGCTGAAGACTTGTGGCTTGGCGTAGGAGACCGTGCTTTGCTTTTGTTGAGGGATACCATTGAGCGGACGATGATCATCCCGTTTCTCGCAGCCATCGTCGGTGAATTCAGCCTCCAATAAATGGAAAGTTTAGTGGGTTTCGCGCGTGCGCCGGCAGTGGCTATCTTGCACCCGCCATTAACATGGGCCTCCAAGAAAAAAGTCAACGGGTTGAGGGCAAAACTCGGAGATGACAATGACCCATTATTTTTAACCGCCATTAATTCAGCTTCTCTTCGTTTCCAAGAGACCAATAGACCAGGCGAGCTCATAACCTTCTATCTGTCTCTGAATCATTTTATCAAACAGTAAACGAGTATCTCAACCATGGCGTTCCTGTTGTCATTTCTCCTTGCCTACATTAATCTTTGTTTGTCGTTTCTGCATTTTGTGGGGGCCTTGTCTATTGTTTTGTTAGATTATAGGCCGTCATGTCTATTTTCGCCACTAACTCGAACCGTGTATATGGGTACCGCTGCTTTCTAGAGCAGCATTTGGCATTATTTTAAGCTGAGCAAGTTATTTTAGTAGCTGTTGGAAAGTCCCTCGTTGTTCGGTGGGTTTATGTACTGGTACGCTTACAACCCTTCTTTTCTCGGCCTCCCTATCGCACACGAGATGGTAGTATATAGTACGCGTACTTTCAGCCTAAAGAGCAAAGCTTGTATTCCCCACCAAGAAATTTTCAATGAATACCAAATTATTTCTTTTTTCTCTGTGGCATATCTTTTATTTATTTTCCCAGGGATAACGTTGTTCTTTGACATTTGACGCGTTATGAAGTATTTCGATATCAATGTGATTAGTGCTTGCATTTGCAGAGCCTCTATTTGTAGATCCATATGCTGGTTGCTTTGTTTCTCCAAATGTTAAGATGGATATGAGACAATGCTCGCACCACTATTGCCTCGCAACTAAGTTCATCGATGATAAGTTGCTTCGTACAGTGAACCATATTGATGGAGTCAAGCAGGTATTTGGTTTATCAAAGTAGTGGGACTTGGGCTGATTTTACATGTGTGAAGTTTGACAGATTATATTTTCGTACGTATGGGCAGGTTGTTCTGTTAACGGATGGCATGGACACTCGGCCATATAGGCTTAGTTGGCCGACTTCAACGGTTATATATGATTTATCACCAGAAAGGGTATTCAGAAGTGCAGCAGAGAAGCTTGCCGGTTTGTGTTGCTTAACCAATTGTAGTGGTTTATGATCTTTAACTTTTCAATTGCATGCACTTGAATAAATATTTGCTTTCAGTTCAGAAAATTGTTATTGGCACATCAAACTGTGCGGACATCGTCTGGTCTGGATTCCCCTTGCTGTTGTTTGTCTTGGAAAAGTAGTGTGCAGCAAGAGCATCACAATTTCTCACGCACGTCTTCTGTCGTTCTTGCGGAGGGGAATAAAAGAAAACATTTCAACATGTTCTGACTTTTCTTAAAAATCATCAGGTGTCGGGGCAAAAATTCCCAGAAACTGCATACTCCTTCACGTTCCAATGGAGTCCTCTAGCATACAGCAGAGTCTCCGTGCAAAGGGTTTCAATGGGAATCAACCAAGTATGTGGGTCATCCAGGTAATTAAGACTTTAATGTCGCCTTCAACAAAAGTTACAAAACCCTGCCAAGAAACAAAATATTTGGGGTGCTTAAGTAGGTAAGATAGTCATCTTTCTATGTTATTATAGGGGCTGCCTGTGATGACTTTGGCAAGTTTTGAAGAGGTTTTATTTAGTGCGAGTAATATGGCCACGAACGGAAGTTTTTTCTTGGGAGAGTTGCCAGCCTGGTTGGCAGAAACTGAAATTGGAATCAAGGTCAGTTTGCTTTTAGTTTGAATAAAATTTATTATGGATCTGTTTCTTCCCTTCCCTAAAGGACCAACTTTTTCTGGTGTTTATGCAGTCAAGTACAAGGCAATGGATGGAAAAATTATTCATGAGCAATGGCTTCCGTGTGGATATGATTGGCTACGAGGACATTGCACGGAACTCAGGCAAGCAATTAGCTCCAGGAGATTACAAGAATATACTCTTTGTTGCAGAACAATTGCAGTTTTCTGATGATCAGGTGAGGCAGCTTGTTCCCTACTAAACCAACTTAAGGTTCATTGTAATTGTGGTTTTGTGGTAATCAGATGAATGAAACAAAGCAATTTTCTTCCCAACTGTTTCATGGGACGTATTATTTTTCAAACAGTATTGCATCCTGCTGTGGTGACATGACGCCATAGGAATAATATCTATCATTATTATATTTTAAAACGAAATGAGGTAGGGGCGTTGACTCTGTGCACCACATCAGTACAATAGAATGATGGTTGGATACTAATGTGGTACATAGCATTTGTCTTTTTTTAATTAATCTTCTTTCTTCATTTATATTTCTATCGAATTTGCTCATTAAATTATTCACATATTTATATTTATTATCCTTCTTTATTATGTGAAAAAGAATTCGCTATGAGTCATTGACTTCAGCTTTGTATCATTGAATTACTAATTCTCACAGATAACTGTGTATAACACTGAATTCCGTCTTTAAGCCTAGGCATACTGGACTGCCTAACCTGGGATAAGTCCAGTCACTTGGTTTCTAGGAATATCCCAAAAATTAATTTATGATAAATAGGACATACCAACATTAATTGGAACAAAAAAAAACTAGAAAACTTTCTTTTGTGCCTGAAATCATTAGCCCTCATTGAAGTGTTGCTATGATAAGGGTTTTCTTTAATTTGTTTGTTTCTGCTTCTCAAGAAAAAGCAAGTTTGCCATCTGAATTCGATTCGGTAACCAATATATATACGCCTAGGTTATTTATGAATAGTATTATGGAATCAGATTATCTCTCATGAATCTAAATTTTCTGCTTTTCAGATGGAAACTTGGAGGAGGGAATTTCAAAGGGTAGAGGAGCAAGGGGACGAAGAAGGGTTCGAAGAGCTCTAAATGTAGAAACTGCTATAAAATTCTGTCGTGGATTTGCTTTTTATGCTATGCCACCACACTGTAAACATATGCAATAAATGGTTTCAAATTGCATTTCATGAATTTACCTTCTTGCCTGCTGTGCAGATTAAAGGCTTGAGTTACCTTGTTGCCATGCATTTATTTATTTATTTATTTTGATAAGTTTATTGCATTGCATTTATTGGAAACATATGTATTTGTTACATTGTTTTTTGTTGCCTTTTGTTCTCTTAATACAATTGCCTTAATTTTTCTTTTTCTCTTCTAAGTCTTCGTCAGTTGTTTTGTTTTGTTTCTCTTTCTTATCTGGCTGGTATTATTAGCGTATCCTTCATTTATAGTCTTTCGCTCTCAGTTCATTAGCATATATATATATAGCTGACTACTGCTCGTCCATCTCATTCAAGTAAGAAGCATTTTTGTCTACTATTGCACCCATTTCTGTCGGCAACCCCATCTGGTCTTTAATAACACAACCCAAATTCAGGTAGAAATTTAAATGTAACAGGTCTTTTTTCTTTTTTTTGCACTAGGAGACAAGAAAAAACTGTTGGGCTGTGGCCCCACCTCCTGGTTACATTCAGCTGTAGTTTGTGAAATTGTTTTAATGTAGTTCTTTTTTTTTTTAAGAGGAGTGGACGACACTTTAATAATTCATAATTATATTTAATATTTTTTTCCTACATTTGGACCTGTCCCTGATTAGGTTTACTAGATTTTCTTAATGCTGCACTAGTTAAGAGATGGTGTTTGTCGAGATCTCCTTACCCATTATTTCATATATTTCTATATTCTTTAATTATAATATATTGAACTTTGCTTAGAAATTAAAAATAAACGGTGTTCATGAACAGGTTAGATACCCAATTCCAATGAAAGGTGAACGAGAGGTTTGAAATAATCTGCCGCTTTTATGTTACTCTATGATTTCAAATGTTAAAGAATTAATTAAATTAATATATATTAGTTTAAAAGCCTTGAACTTCCATACGCCATAACAGAACAGATGATGTTGTTTTTACCGTAAAACCAAGTACAGAATCTAAAACTGGAGAGTAATCAAAGAGTCAAATCTTTTGATGTAAACAAGAGCCAACTACCACAAACGCGACCTTAGGACAAAGGAATATGGATGAGACCATAAATTCAACAAGCCCACTGCACCCACCAATGACCTTAAAAGCCGCTACCAGAATCCATACCTTAACTTCAAGTCAAGCCTCAACCCAACCTAACCATGTCGATTAGAAGAAGAGAATGCAGAGTTGATTCATTAAACTAACTGAAGCCACCTAACTGAAGCCCCCGCCACCTAATTAGCACGGATACTTATAGGACAATCCTCAAGCTGACGCACATTTCCTTGGGTTGATGGGTAGAAGAAGCACCACCTAAATGTCATATGAATTGACCACTTCCCAATCTTATCTTTTCTTCACCCTATCTTTGAATAATAACTGCTACTCGTTCTTCAAAATACAACCCACAAACAGATTCACTGATGCTCACATGGCAGTAATCTTGAATTTAGAGCAGAAACTTAATTAGTCAATGAACTAATGCTACTGTTGAGTTAGAGCAGGAAGTGCTGGACGTGGTCTAGCAATATTCAGCACATCTCTTACAGTTGCCTGTTAATAGATAATCTGTATTGTCAGGAAAATTATAGGCTTAATGTTCGATTATCTAAACAAAACATTGGTAAGGGAATGCCTCAAAAAAAGGAATTGAAGTTGAGGCTCAAAAGAAAACGTCTCAGAAATGGAGCTCGTTTGACTCCTCAGCAAGCCTGCTACCGGGTAATGTTGTAAAAGGGAGTTAGACTCTGTTAATAAAGATTTCAATAGGTGAATTATGGATTGGTACTGAGAAGTTTTGAAGGTCTCAGCCATTCTTCAATCACAAATTGACATGTACTGCAGTCTGTCAGCTCTCAGTTAAACAGGTAACAACTTTTAATGCAGACTGGATTTTAAGTGATTTTGCTTTAAAAAAGGAAAATTTATATTTGCAACCACAGCTGCTGAAATATTAGATTAAAAAAAAACATAAAATGTAATTTTTTACATCTCTCTTTCAAAATTAACTACTAGTATTATAGAGTATGTGTCTACACACCGACTTGCATGTAGGACGTTTGAAAAATGGGATGACTAGAAACACAAGCCTTCCATAATATGCAATGGTCACATCTCTAATGTTCACAGCTGCAAGGATTGAAATAAAATAAATAGCTCATACTCAACAAAACCTTTCAAAAAATACATCTATCCAATTCTATATAACTAAAGTTTCTTCCTTTCACTTTGTTGTATCACTCTGTTTATCTTCCCAAACATGAAAAACTGGGAAATGCCTTTTAGATATTAGGAAGAAAGGAATTACAAAAAGATAATTTCCGCATTCTCATTTGACTTTCATGGTTTTGCCCCCGGCCATCTTCGTCTTTTTTGTCATTTTCGTACCATTGCTTTTACTCCTCTTCATCTTCTGTTTCTGTCCACTCCATTTGTGCCCCTCTGTATTTTCATGAGGATTCACTTCCTTGAACTCAATTGGTCTTATGATCACCCCGGGTTTCTTCACCACCTGCACATAATCATTCAAGCTGAGAAACAAGAAATACAAACGAATAAAGTGCATCCACCAGCCAATTTCATGGAAGAGGGGACTAGCACAAATGTTCTTCATTGGAAATTCTCTTTCTAAAGAGGTAGTTCATTTTATTGATTATCTAATAATATTTTTTTTTATAAGAAAAATAATCTAATAATATCTTCACCAAAGACAAACCAATCTGCAGTGGAATTTCAGAGAGGCACTTACTTCAGGCCGATTAAGAGCTCCCACGGTCAGTGCTGGGTTGAATTCAGGTCCAATGGGCATGCGGATGCTCTGCTCAAAAACTTCCTTGGACGTGAAAGGATAGGGCAATGTTTTTGTAAGGAGTTTCTGAGCCTACCAAATTCAAACAAAAAGAACATCATTTAGCCAGTAGAAAGGGCATGAAAAAGCAGACTCTCGTATGTAAAGAGCAGAATGACAGAATACTAGGACTTACTAGAAGGGCACTAGACCATGCATCTACCTCAATATGATAATGAGAACTCACTCGTTGATGTTCAACATTTGGCCTTACAAAATTTTCAGAAGTGTGTAACACAGATACTATCATTCTCACTGACAGCTCTAAAGTAGTGATTCTCAATGACCGTTGACTGCTTAATTTTAGATGTCAGCTCGATTTCTTGCTTGGAGAGGTATAAACCATTTATATGACAATCTTTTATTAGTCCATTTATATGATAATTTTTTTACAACAAAAAAAATGAATTACAAATCCATGAATTCACATCTTTTTCCATCACAGCTAGTTGAGATGCATTAAGACCACAAACCTTTACATCTAACTTCTCGGAGATAATAACATGTTTGAGACGTGCATCCTTCCTCTTCTTAAGAGCTTCTTCTCTCTTCCTCTGGGCATTTTCATGGTCTTTTAGCATCCAAGAAGGTAAGCCTTTCTTTTTCTGTACATGAGTCCATTGGCCCCAGCCAGGAAGTAAAACGGGCTTTTCAGGTTCAGGATTTTCCTTGTTCAGAACCTCCTGTTTAGCATTCTCGAAATCTTCCTCCACGTCATCCCCAGCAAAAGCTTGGCGAATAAGCTCTGCTTGAGAAGGGAGTTCATAAGATGGTTTTGGACCCAAAGCAAGAACCCCATCCACCATCTGTCCTTCACTCTCTGAATCACTATGGTCACCCACTTCCTTCACAGGTTCCTAGAACAAATACAGTAAAAAAATGATAAAAAGTTAAGAGAGGCACGTGCTAAAATAAAAGAACAGTGCAAATTTAGGCCTCGTTTGTTTTCACAAAACTTTTCATCTCATCTAACCATTACAACTTTCCCAAATTCTCACGCAAAATAAAATAAACAATTCAACTTTTTCAAATCTAAAAACAAAAATAATATTAAAAAAATATATTCTAACAATATTTTATTCAACTTTTAACTTTAATCTCAACTCATCTCATCTGCGAAAACAAACGAGACCTTAGATCAATAAATAAAAAGCCAAGAGCTGATACCTCTGAGTCTTGATTATGTTCTGGTCCAACAGATTTCAAGGACCTTTTGCTTTTGGCACCCATTTTATCTCTGCTCTCCATCTGCGTACACACTGATCAATAAAAACTCCAAGATAGAAGACCCTTAATTCTTTTTTTTTTTTTTTGATAATTAATAAGAGAGAAGGCCCTTAATTCTTCAAACACATTGAAGGCAAAACTAACCTTTCTCCATCTGTCTGATGCAAAAATAGCAACTTCATATGTTGTCTTGGGGCCTGGGTCTCTAACAATATCATCAAAGCTCTGTGAAGAGTTAAGACATAAGATTTTTTCCCGTATGAATAAAAAGACATAAGACTTTCTGAGAAAGAAGGAAGATTGCCCAAAGTTGTTCTTTTTTTTTTTGTAAGTACCCAAAGAAGTCCTATTACCTTAAAAACAGAATCTTGAACAATCTCAGTATTTTCATGTGGTAAAACAGAATCCAGGTGAACATCCTTCTGGGAATCATTGCTTTTGTTGTTCCCAACATCAGCAGTATTCTCTTTGGCCTCCATGTCATCTTCGCTATCACTATTAGCATAAAAGGTATCCGATTTAACCATATTTCTTGATTCTGGAGCATGTGTTTTAGCTGCTGCACCAAATACCCTTCTTCCACTCGAAGTGCTTGCTTTTGGATTTTCTACCCCACTTGAATCCTCCATCTGCTTCAAAGATGATTCATACTCTTGAAGAGCAAGTTTAGCTTCTTCATCAGCTGCCTCCTTTCTTTTCTTCAGACCACGTTCCTACCAAAAACACAAATCAAAGATTGTAAGTGTATATGTTGAAATATGGCACACATCAATGGCTTACACTACTAGGTCCAAAGCAAGCTCTTAATCTGTTGTGAATTTGGTGGATGATTTTTTTATTTTATTTTGATAAGTAAATGATTTTATATATATATATATATATATATATATATATGTAAAAAAGGTGAGGGAAATGATGAGGGCAGAATAAGCATACATATAATGCTTAGAAAAAAGAAGAAGCATAAATATAAATTATTCAATCATGAATTTGGTGCTTTTCATTTGCCCCAGCCTTTTTAAACAAAATAGCAAAATGTCGATACTATATTATGCCAATTTTTAAATCTTTTAGGGTATCAAGGGGTAGGACTTAAACCCACAGTTTTTGTTCCATGGAAGCTGTAATTTACCACCACCAAAAGAATACTGCACAACTTCCCAAGGAAACTAACATGGGAATACCAAAGATTACCATGAAAGGTAAAGAAAGCAATCCTGATTTAGGCACTTCATCCTCTACTTCCAATATTTTGAGGGTCTTCTCTTTTGCTTTTTCTAGCAACTTGGATGCCCTGCCCTGATCTGAAACAGCTGGATTTTTATGAACATTATCATCATCACTACTGTCATCACTGCCGCTGCTGCTGCTATTGTCTTTCATAGAGTTCATTTTTCTGGACAAAAGAGCATGCTGGTGAAGCTGTTCAGATATAGCAGCTCGAGTGCCTTCATCTTGAACTTGCAAACCACGACGTAGAATACGTGTTGCCCATTTAGAGGTGTTTTTGTGTTTAAGTGTCATTCGTTCCTGTATCAAGTTAGTAATGGAATAGAATTAGTACTTCGAACTAATTTTTCAGAATCAAAAAAACTTGTGTTATAAATTGCCTATCTACAAAATCATTAAGAACAATAGTCACCTCAGCCCGTTTGAACTCTTGCTTCAATGCCTGCTCTTTGGCAGCTTCTGGATCCATTTCAATCTCCATGGCTGATGTCTTCAGTCTATTCTTCTTCAACAAACGATGGTAAGTTTTCGATTTGATCTTTTTAATGTGTTTTGCCTTCATTTCATGACAGAAAAGAAGGCTGCGCATTTTAGCAATACGATTCTGGCGCTCCTTTTCATCTTCAACAGAGACCTGCCAAGCATGATTGAAATTGAGATACAAGAAAAAACTGACATGAAGATCATATTGGGCTATCACAATCTCATTCCAATCATATGATAGCATTTTGTACTCAAGTCAGCTCTTTTTTAATTTTTGGGCATTACCGCCACTCAGGTGCAAATTTTAAGAGATGTTAGAATATGGAAGCAGTACGTAATGCCAAATTGACGACCTTTAGAATCTCTTCCTAAATGTTATAAACAAACCTTCAATCAATCCTCTTTCTAGACGCTTTTTTTGTCAATTTTGTTTTGAAATGCATCTGCGTTAAAGACATATTGTTTACACCCTCAATAAAGCCACCCACAAAGCAGGCATCTGTTCATTGGAGTCATTATTTGAATGATATTTCGTTGGAGGCAATTGGCAAATTTAAGAGAAGTGAATTTGTGGATATGTTCTATCAATAATTCATTCAGCATATGATGATAAAATCCAACAGTTCACTAGAGTGCATAAAAAATGATTTCAAAGTTTCCATCTTATTAAAAACTCATGCATGACCGTAATCCTCCACATGCCAATTCACACAACTGTGCCATAAAAGCAGGAACACCTTTAACTAGAGAAATGGTTGCAGATCATTGATAGCATAGATGATAGGCATTAGAGCAAGGATTATACACGACTTCATACCTTGTTTAACTCAAGAAGCCTGGAGCCATCTTTTTGGTGTGCTTCCATAACATTGTCATCATAGACTAATGATGCCATTTGCTTCTCAAATTCAGTTCTAGGTTCAAATTCGGAGGCTATTGCTCCCACAGTTGAAAACCCAAGGTCTGTATTTTCATCAAAATATATGGTAGGTGCCTCCCTGTTCTTCTTGACTATGGGCTCCCACTTGGTAATGTCAGTCTTCGATAATTTATATGCTGTCCCCCTCTCCACCTTCTCCCGAATCGCTTGCGGAAGCGGAGCTTCAATAACCTCAGATTTCTTCATTTGATCCATTCTCTTTCTAAGTTTTCCAAAACCAGGTTTATCCTGAAGAGGGCCAAGAAGGTCTTCCATGCTAATGCGGCCATCACCATCCAAAATTTCACGACTAGGATTATACTCTGACTCTGGATATACTTCAGATATGACAACATTATTTTTCTTCTTCTTCCCTGTATAATAAGGTGAGGGGAAATCATGTTACAATATCTGAAATAATAGATGGTTGACTTGGCCACAAAAAAGTTTCTAAATGCCCCATTTGGGGTGCATTTAAATTTGATGTCACTTTGTTCAACAGCCAGGCAAAACACAGGATATACACATGCACAACATAAATCAGGAACACCCTACAATGTTACACCACTCAATAAATTTTTTCAATTAATCAATATATTACCTTGCCTGAGCCCAAAGGCAAGTGCCAGTTCAGCATGACTAGACTATGCAAAACAGACCTCAAACTTAACTAATTAAAATATCTTAAAGTGCAACCTTACCTTCAAAAGCCTCACTTGGCATTCCAGTGATTCTTTGCAACATCCTTACGTGTCTTCCATCATCCTCCTCTTCAATCTCATCACCATTGGCATCTACAGTCTTACTTCCTACATTGTCCTCATCATCCTCATCCTCATCCTCATCCTCATCATCTGATAGCACATTCTCATCCTGCAAAATAAATAAAAAGATAAAATCACAAATATATACACATGTTGACAAGTAAATCTACTTGACAAATAAAACTGAAAAGATATACTCGACATGAGAAAATCAAAACCAAGATTTGCAGATTAGGGAGTAGGGAACACGAGATTGTTAAGAACACAACACCCTTCCTATAGTTCATGCAAAACAGATGAGGATTAAGAGGTGGCAATGTGGAAATCAAGTAGACGCAATGCCACATGAATAGTAAAGGACCAGTGCGTGAAGAAGTGGGGTGGGGGGGGGGGGGGGGGGCGTGTCGTGCAAATCTGGTGTGGAAATATAATTGTTAAAGAACAACTTTTTTCTTCTGCAAATACAACTTTCCCCTCGATGTTCGATTAGAGTCACATTTGGACAGACCACCAATCAAGTAAGCTGTCCATATACAGAAATATTTTACTAGAATTTCCCAATTGCTAGTTCAATTGGAATAAACAGTTACAAAAAATAAAGATAAAATAGAATAAATAGCCAGCGGAATGAAATCTCAAATACTTGTCCTATATTTCACCAAACTCTTAATTCTCCAACACGAAATCTGCTAATTATTTCTTCAGGTTTCTTGTTAAAATTCAACTCCATGAGTAGACTTAACGATCAAATATGTCGACCATGCTTCTATACTGCAGCATCCCAAAACAGTTAAGATTTACAAAAGAACACAACTTACCATGCTAAAAATTCATAAAGATGGATAAAAAACTTTCAAGCCTGTTCCCAAATTTTTTTAATAAAAGACTAATATTCCAAAGGCCAAAAACACAAAATTTCCACAATTATTAATAATTCGACAAAATAATACTAACAGTTCAAACTTCACTGTGCAAACGGCAAAGCACCACATAACAGTGTCAGAGAGAGAGAGAGAGAGAACCTTGAAATTCTGGGGAAGCTCATACTCGAAGTTCTCGACCGGGTCGAACCGCCGGTTCTTCTTGGACTCCTCTTGGGGGACCCCCTCCTGGTACTCGTACAAGTCCTCGGCGTACAACTCTCCCTCATCGGACTCAATCTCTTCGTCGTCCTCGCTGTTCGAAGGGCTATTACGGTTCAAGCGGTCGATCACTTTTCGAAGGGAATTTGGCAACCGAGGACCAGTCCTCTTCCTAGCATCGCTTTTCTTGTCCTTGTTGGCAGGGGTTTTAGAATCCGAATGCTTTTTCTGCTGCTTCTTCGATTTCTTCGCCATGTGCTTGGGCTCGTCCCTAGCTTTTCTCTTCGTCTCCGCCATGGCTCGCACAGAGAGTGGTTCGGCTTCAGGCGGCGGGATGAGGTGGGTTGAGCGCTTTGTTGAAACTCACGAGGGCAAACCACAATAGCCTCGTGTTTCCACCCGAGACGTTGATGGATAATTCATATATCCTACTGCCCGACCCGATGTGCTGCTCCGTTTAAACTTTAATATACCGACTTATCCATCACCTTATATTAAATGAAGTTTAATTTTAAAAAAATTAATATTTATTTTTAACCAAGTGAAAAGTTCGATTTGAGAAAATATACTTACAACCGTGAATTGTGTAATTGTCGCGTAATCGTTTTGAAAAAATGAATAAAACATGGGACCCACATGAAAAAAATTAATTTTTTAATAGTGGACCTCACTCTTTTTCAAAACGATTACGCACTTCACGGTTATATGTAGAATTACTAGGTTAATTTAGGAATATATTTCTTTTCTCCAAGTGGTTAATATTCTTCGCTCGTCTCTTGGTCAATCAAAATTGTTTGATCATGATTAGATCATTAACATATTTTTCTTATTTTAAGAAATATTTTAATAATAATGGTATTTTTTTATATATTTTTAAATGATTAAAATAATTTATAAATAAACAAAATATAAATAATTATTTTTATTATTTAATATTATATTAGATATTAAAAATAATCATGAATAGAACTTCAATAATAATATATTTTAATAATTTAGCTGTTAGTTAAGTACTCTCTACAAAAAAGGAATCTCTTTAGGAGGAAAATCACTAAAAATGACCCATGTCCTATATGTAAACAAGATGAGAAAACAACTTGTCACACTTTCTGGAGTTATGCAGCTGCTCAAGATGTCTGGACAGATTCTTTCAGCAGTTCATGGAAGTGAAAATGTGCAGATACTGGCTTGGCTTTTATAATGTATGGGAGAAGATATAGTAACATGGTTACAAAAAAGTGAACTTGAGGAAACTGCTTGTGTTCTAAGAAGAATTTGGCCAAGGAGAAACATTTATGTATTGTGAGAAGAAATTGGGAAGGGGAATTCATTGATTCTCTATGCATGCCAAAAAACTTTGTGAATGATCTTGTTGTGGCTGAAACTATGGTTTTAGAGAAAGCTGTTGAGGTCTGTCTGGAAATTGGGATAGAAAATGCTATCTTGGAAGGTGATACTCTTACAGTAATTAAAGATGTTCAAAGGTTTGAAGAGAAATGTTCATGATACGGGCAGATAATAGAAGATATTAAAGTTTCTTTTGAAGGAAGAGAAATGTGGAGGATTCAATATGCACATAGATAAGGCAATCATGCCACATCAAATTGGCCAAGAGGAGGTAGTTTGGTTAGAAGAGGGTCATGAATTTATTATGCCTTGTATTCATTCGGATAAATGATGTAATGGTTGATTAGATTATAATGAATGAGAATGTTTTGATTTTTATATGTTTTTTAATTATATTTTAAATCGAGAGTATTTATAAAAAATTCAAATTTTAAATTAAAAAAATAATAATATATTTTTATGAAGTGGTATAATCATTATTGAATTTTTTGTGATAAATTATATGAAAGTCTTTATTGCAAACAACTTCCTATGCCTAATCGGAAAAAAAAAAAAAAAAAAAAAAAAAATCTCACACGCAGCCAATTGCATAGTTGTCATATAATCGTGTACACTTTTGTCTAATATCACAATAATTTATGACTTTCAGAGAAAATTAAATTTTGCATTTTCAAATAACCACCTCTTTTAAACATACACAAATATTATGAAAAAAAAAAATTCTAAATTACCAATAGATTTAATTTGTGCAATAAACAACGGAAGTTTCAATGTGCACCCAAGTTAGATTAATACTAAAAGGTTTTAACTTCACGCCACCTTTTTTTCTTTTTAATTTTTTGTTTATTGGTATCAGGTGTTTAAGAACAGCATCATGACTAATCCTGCGGTGCACAGGCCCTTGCAAAGAGTTTCTCGTAAGTGTACCTCGGATAATTCAAGAAGAAAATCCTCCAGTCCGATGGCCCTTAGAGATTATTTGCACCCAAGGGGATTTAAACCATTTTTTCTTTCTAATTAGTTATTTTTTCAAAAATCTTAGATTTAATATATTTTTTTCATTTTGTTTTAAATTTTTTTTCACTTTTTTATTACAAGATATATGGGATGTAGAAAATGAAACGATTTGTTATCAAAATGCAAAACCTTAGCACCATTCTAAATTCTGATTAATTATGCATTGAGTTGAGCTTATAAAAAATATCCCCACTAAGAAGTATTATTTCTAATTTTTTTTATTTTTATTTTTTATCTCGTATTATCTTTAGGGGTGAGAATCGGTCGGTCTGGATCGGAAAAACCGACTGGACCGGCCACTTCGGTCAGGACCGGACCGGACCGACCTGGAATTGGGCTTGGTCAATCTTGGTCCGAATTACATAGGACCGAATTCATTCGGTTCGGTCTACGGTCTAGGGCTTTTTCACCCCGGACCGAACCGAATGAAAATAAATAAATATATTTTTATAATTTATATATATTAATTATATAATAATTGTATATAATTAATTATATAATTTTTATCTAACCTAATCCTATCACTAACTCACCATTCAGTAATTATTAACTAATACTAATAGTCTAGACTCTAATATGGTATAAAAAAATAATAATAATAGTCTAATATAGACTTTATACTTATACTAATATAGTTATAACTTATACTAAATCACTATAACTAATATTACTAATATATGGCTATACTATATTACTAATAGTCTAATACTAATATTATTATATAGTTATACTAAATTACTAGTCATAATAAGTTAATAACTAATCACTATAAATCTATAGAGTATAACTATATATATTTAGTATCAATGTATTATTATATTCTTTAATGTATTACTAATACTATTAAGAGTTATAGTATAAATTATAATATATGTATAATTTATAAATTTATTATAGTATGGATAATTAAATATTTTATGCTTATTTATAATAGTATGTTAAGTATGTATCTTTCTCAATTATGGACGTAATATGTATAGATAATTAAATTATTTATGCTTACTGCTTCATATAAAAAATGTTAAAAGTTGTATATGGCTCATTATGCATTAACATTTAACATACTTTAAGTTAGTAATAAAGCAATAATTAACATCATCAATATAATTATAACTAAACTAAATCACTATAAGTCTATAAGTCTATTGTCTATATATAGTATTAAATTATTAATATTAGTATCACTATGAGTCTATGAGACTATGACAATATATTATTATATAGTATTAATTTCACTATTAAATTATTAATATAGTATATAGTAATAATAGTATTAGTAATAATTTATATCAATGTATTATTATATAATATATAGTATTAGTATCACTATATGATTATAATATATATATATATATATATATATATATATACACACTATAAGTCTATATGTAGTAGTAATAGTAACACTATAATAGTATAATATATAGTATTAGTATATATTAATATATTATAAGAGTTATAGGATTATAGCATAATATATATATAATAGACTAATAGTATAGTATTAATATCACTATAACTATATATACCTAATAGGCTTATAGGCTAATACAATGATTTATTAATCATATTACATATACAAAATTTAAAAACTTAAAAGTTTAAAATATTAAAATATTAAAAAATTAAAAATTATCATAGATTCATAGAATCTTAAATTATAATACATTGAGTCGTTGACAATTTGGCATACTCTAAGTTAGTAACAAATTAGTAATTAACATTTAATATCATAAATATAATTATCATTAATTATTTTTTTAATGAGCTAATTAAATAATCCACATTAAATAGTTTATTTAATTTTACTAATTTAAATAAATTTTTTAATTAATTTATGCGCTAAAAATATATAAATGAAAAACACACATGTGAGCTGTCTTCCCAGAAACGGCGCCGTTTGGTACAAAATGGGACCTAAACGGAGCCGTTCTGTCACTGCAGGCAAAAACGCAGCTCAATTATTTTTTTTCAATTTAACATCCCTAAAACGGTGCCGTTTGGGTCCAATTTCGAACCAAACGGCGTCGTTTCATTATAACATAGCGTCTTCCCCCCTCTCTCCATTCATTTCTTCTTTTCACTTTTCTCCAATTTTTCATGAGAAACCCTAAGTGTTGTGATCCCCCCTTCCTCTTCCATCCCTTTTGTCGTAGCAGGCTCGCAGCCGATTGGTACCCTCTCTCTCTCTCTCTCTCTCTCTCTCTCACATCCCCTAAAGCCGATTGTTTTGAATCTTTGATCAGAAATCCTTGATGTATTTGTTATGTATTTTGTATTTGTTGAAAACTTGAATGTTGATGTATTTGTTGTTATGGTTTTTTATCTTGATGTATTTGTTTTGATCTTAAGTATTTTAATTTGTACTATTTATTAAATCTAAAAACCCCGATACAGAACAGTATTCTTACATGTAATTTGTACTTGTATTTGTTTTTATTTTATTTTCACTACATGGGTATAATAGTTATGAGTCATTTGAACAGAGTCACTGGAATTTATTCTTAAACATAATAGTATAATAGTTTTGAACAGAGCCACTGGAATTTCATCCTGAACAGAGCCACTTTGTATCCTCAACTTATACTTTCCTGTAAAATTATTTCATATGTTAGCAATTGGGTTGAATTGATCTCATTTGAACAGAGCCCAATGGATTTTATTAAGATACTGAATTCTCATTTATTTTGATCTCATTTGAATAGAGCTCAATTGAGTCTTCTACAAATGATGTGCAAGAGTCAATACAAGACATGCCTCCACCCCCACCCCCACCCCCATCCAATGTAAGTAATAAATCGGTTGGTGGGTCACAAAGTAGTAGAGTTAGGTCAATGGTTTGGGATCACTTTACAAAAATACCAAAAGACAATCCCACTAAACCTAGGGTTGTTTGTAATTATTGTGGTGCTTCATATGCATGTAATACGAAGAACAACGGTACAAAGTCCATAAAGTATCACATTGAAAAGCAGTGTAAGAAATGTCCGTTTAAGAAGACGGATAAGTCCTAGACCTCTAGGTTGAAAGGTGGAGGGAGGAAGTGGTAGTGGGGAACTTGTGTCCATTTCATTTAGTGTTGAGACTTGCCAACAAGCCTTAGCAGAGATGATTATTCTTGATGAGTTGCCCTTTAGGCATGCTAAAGGAGAGGGTTTCAAAAAGTTTATACTTGTGGTTTGCCCTAAGTGGGTATGAATTTCATCACGTATGACGGTTGCAATGGCTATTTTAGTTTGCTTTTGAAGGAAAAACAAAAGTTGAGAAATGCTCATCGAGGACAGCGAATTTCTCTCACCACGGATACATGGGCATCCGTACAAAACCTAAACTATGTGCCTCACAACACACTTTATTGATGATGACTGGAAATTACACAAGAGGATTCTTTCATTTTCTTTGGTTGAAAATCACAAGGGTGATACACTTGGTAAGGGCATAAAGATGTGTTTGCATGATTGGGAGCGACCAGAAATACTTGCACTCACTCTTGATAATGCAAGTTCTAATAATGGAACCGTTTCTTTTTTGAAAAAAAATAAAGTATAGGAGAGACACGGTCTTAGAACATGAATTCTTGCATGTTCGATGTTGTGCCCACATTTTGAACTTAATCGTTCGTAAGGGGTTGAAAAAATATGATGAGTCTATTGCGAAGGTGAGGGGTTTTGTGAAGTATGTTAAATCATCTCCTCAAAGGTAGAGTATATTTAAGAAAGGAAAATGCTAGATCCACAGAAATTGTTTACCGAAGCCATCCACCGAATGACTTGGTTGTTGCCAGGTGGATAAAAAAATAAAAACCCTACCTCATCGACCTCATCTCCCTCATCTCCAGAGTCCAGACTCCACCTACAAGCCCCCATCCCCCTCATCTCCAAAGTCCAGACTCCACCTATGAGCCCCCATCCCTTCATCTCCCTCATCGGAAGCTACGACTTACGAGCCCTCATCTCTCTCGTTTCCCCTCTCTCCCTGAAAATCTCGAGCACATCTCACAGAACCAGACGATCCCTCATCTCCCTGAAATACGAACCCTCACTCGTGGCCTCCATCTCCCCGAGCCATCTCATCTCCCTCTCGGCATCCTCTCAACATCTCATCCCTGAACCATGAACCCTCGCGCGAAACCCTCGCCAGAACCCTCCGCTTCCAAAGCCTGTCGCCCCTCACCCTGAATGAACCCCCACCCTGAACCCGCGCTTGCCTCAATCCCTCTCACCCCTTTATTTTTAAACCCCCCGAACCCTCCATCTCCCGAAGCCCGAACCCTCCATCTCCCTGAGCCCGTTGCGTGCCTCCATCCCGATTGGCAGAGCTCGAACCCTCCATTTCCCTGAGCCCGTCGCTTGCCTCCATCCCGATTGGCAGAGCTCCATTTACAACAACAAAGCCTCTGTTGGTACACAGTATGCTTCGCTTCTTGTCTCTAATTTTCACTTCTCTATTTTATGTTTTATGACATGATTTATGTTCAGCCCCTCTAAGTTTTTGCCATTATTGATGGGTTATAAATTGTAATTATTAATTGTTTAAAATACAATTGTTGTAAATGTTTTCTGTAGTGATTCATGGTTATTGATTTAGCATTATTGTAACAATTAATATGCTTAATTGGAAAAAAAAAATTAAAGGAATGAGAGTTGTAGTTTGGGTTGTGTACATGGTTTGAAACTCAGAAAGAAAATGGATTAAGCTAGGAAGGAGAGTTGCAGTTTGGGTTGTGTACATTGTTTGCTCAAGCTAGGTGAGTTAACAAAGCAACAAAATGTAGAAAAAAATAAAGGGGCTCTGTGTTAAAAAAATCTTGTGTTAAAACAGAGGCTCTGTTATGGACTTTGATTACCTTTTCTTATTAGTTATGATTTACCTTCCACTGCTAATTGAATGACATGGATACAACAGGTTGTTCACAAACTTGAAGTTGTACATTTCATTGATGATAACAAATATTGAAGTTGTGCCAAATGTGTAGATGATAACAAGAAGTTGCAATTGCTGGATGGGCATGAATTTGGTGCAGGAGTAGGAGTTACAGTTGATGGGTTCTACCCAACTTTGGTTTGGTATTTTTGGGGTTTGGGCAGTTCTGAGATGCATTCTAATATTGACATGTAATGGATTGACATTTTTATGTTTTGGACAGTTCTGAGATGTACTTTAATATTGACATGTAATGGATGGGCATTTTTATGTTTTGGGCATTTGTTGTTGTAAATTTGTAAATATTTTGCTTTTGAGAATGAATTGACAGTTTCAGATTTGTGTATATCTCCACATGGCAATTTCAGCTTCAATTTTTACAGGATATTGCATCCATGTAATCGCATTCCATCACAAAATCGTGCATTACAGGATATTGCACTAAGTCCATTAATACAAAAATGCATTACAGGCAATTGTACTAAGCCTATTATAGGAAGTACGTTTGAATATTACATTACAATAACTTAATGGACCAAAACACCACCACGTACTCCAATAATTGTGTCCGTACATAGTCATTTCCACCAAAACATTTTTGCTAATCACCACCATTTATACTTGTCCTGATAATCATCCTGATCCGATAGATGTAATTGAAATGGTTGGACCTAAAGAAACAAACCTTAGTAAGAACAACAATAAAAAATTAAAAAATAATATTAGTATCTCACGTTGACACTACCTGCACTGGAGGAGCAGTCGCTCCAATACCCAAATAATATGTTGTATATACTTGCCCGTGTGTATACTATAGCCATAAAAAAAATGTTGTGTCAAATGTATCAAAATATAATATCATAATGTATCCAAGCAAACTTTATTTTTTATATTTTTGCGAAGGTTTACCTGTGAAGGAGCAGCAGTCGCTCCAATTCCTAAATAATCCGTTGTGTATACTTGTATGTGTGTATACTATAGGCATAAAAGAATGTTGTGTTAAAACCAACAAAATATAATAGTGGTACAAACTTTATTTTTTATATCATGCGAAGGTTTACTTGCGAAGCAGTCAAAGGAGTAGAAAAAAATTTCGGTGCATGTGTCTAAACTTGATTTGTTATATCCTGTAACAATATACAATAGAATTATTCACGTACACAATATCAAAATATGGACAAAATATACATATTGCTCTCACAACAAAAACCACGAAAAGAAAGAAGTACCTGGGTTTGAGGACATACATATTGTGTGCCGCTCACATTGCATTGATTTGCTATTTGACTACTCTGCTCTTCAGGAACCTCAACAGGGTCGCATCGCAATCTCTTTCTTGTACTAGCTTTCTTAAGAACCTTCTCAACAGGGTGGGCTTTTCTCCTTGACGGTGGTCTTCCCTTACTTCGAACTACCAACAGACTAAGAACTGCACTTTTCCTGCCCTCCATGGAAGTAGGTGGATCAACTGGTTCGCTACCACATTGAGAATTGATGTTAGGGTACTCTAGCTTCAACTGCTCTATTTGGCTAATCAATTTCACACAACTGCTCTCGGCCTTTGAAGCATTCGAACACAGTTCATAAAAGGAATTTTGGATCCTATCATACCTTTATCCATCGTGGTTGCTACTCGACTCATAACTATTTTTTCAATGGTGTATTTTCACTTTATATATTTCCTCCACCGATCCAAGATGTATTTTGATGGTACCATACTTTTGCCTAGCAGAGCCAAGATACGAAGAGCGTGTCTGCATAATATGCCCCTAAACTCAAACAACTTGCAACTGCATTTAACATCCAGGGGATCTTGATCGACCAAAACACTGTACTTTGCATGTTTTATTAATTTATGACTCACTCGAACCTCATCGGCTACTACGTACTTGTATCTTCCACCCACGCATCCCAAATACGAGGTAGTCAAATATAGAAATCCTCGAAATTCATCTTGTACTTCTTTGAACTTGACAATTGTGTATACTTTTTGAAACTGCTCATCAAGAGGATAGTGACTGATGCAAGGTATCACAGTATTAAATGAATTGAAGTCGGCAATGGCTTCATTCTCCACCTTCCTCCTAAGAGCTGAATCATATTGATCAACAAATTGCTTTAGAGTGGTCTTTGAGTTAACATAGTAATCGAAAAATGCATTCATGCCTTCACTCCATTGTGTAGTTGACATTCCAGTCCAAAATGTGTCTCTAACAAAGGCCGGCATCCAAAAATGTCAGTCACTATATAGTGATCCCAACCATGCATTCTCATGCAAATCATACATGTCGAGAAAATCAGATCAACATTCTTCAAATTCATGCTCACTTAAAGAGTCATACACGCATTTTTGTAGTGCACTCTTAATCTCATCATATCGAGCATGTGACCCAAACTTTTCAGGAAGTTTTTTCATTATGTGCCACAACCAGAAGCGATGCCTAGACACTGGAAATACTCTAGCAATTGCAATTTGCATTGCCTTGTCTTGGTCTGTGATGATTGCACTTGGTGGTTGGTCCTTCATACACTTCAACCATGACTTAAACAACCACTCAAATGTATGTGCATCCTCATTAGATATCAATCCGCACCCGAATAGGATTGACTGACCATGGTGATTCACACCCACAAACGGTGCAAAGGGCATCTTATAGGCATTAGTCAGGTATGTTGTGTCAAATCTAATCATACCTCCAAATGATTCATACATAGCTCTACTTCAGGCGTCTGCCCAAAACACATTATTTAATCTCATATCATGGTACACATCTATGGAAAAATAAAAATCTGGATTTTTTTTTTTTTTTGCATTTCTTGGAAGTAGTTACATAGAGCTTCAACGCCTGCCTCTAACTCCGAGACGAAGTTGTCTTGCTTTGTCAATGTAGTTTCGACACTCATTCTCCCCGAATGATAGTTTATCATAACCCCTCGCCTCAACAACTAAAGACTTGAAATTCTTTGACATTCATATTCTTGCCTCGTCATTTATTTCAAGTCTTTTAGCTACACGAGCATCAACCTTCTTAAAACATTTGAAATGTCTTGCCTTTCCCGGACTACAAATGTGTGTGTGCTCCAAGTTTATTTTAGTCATGGTATATACATCTTCATCATTCATCGTTACATTAATCCTGGTCATACACCCTATTTTCTCCGTTTGTTTTGGCTTGAGAACATTGGCAGCCTTACTCTTTGATGTGTCTTCCCTCATACATACTAAGTTAAACCATCTGACATTACCATCATCATCTCGTTTATAATTTTATTTACACACTCCAAATCCCTCCTGCTTACCATACTTCATATAGTAAGACAAAATTTCTTCTGCAGATGAAAATGTCATTCTGACCTTAGGTTCATCGACTATTTCAGCACATTCTTACACATTATCAACTTCTACCTCGTCGTACTCATTATCTGCATGTTCCATATCGGAATCCATTGCAACTCTAGTGTTTGAATTACCTAAGAATATCCAACCAAATTCAAATCAAGATATTAACTTGAATATTGAAAGAAATCATATACAATCAAAGGGATTTGAAAGAAACATGTATGATTTGTTTTTGTTGACATTATTGACAATGAATTTTACATTAAAAACACTACACTCAAGGGGGCATTTTACCAATCAATTAGAGGACTTTAAGAAATGTACTAAAGCCATGAAAAGGGAAAAATCATACAAACCAGCTATAACAAGCAATTTCTCATATAAATTTTTGAATCCATTGATAGTTGAGCTGAATGCTCAGGTCATTGTATGCAAACACATCCATACGTAAGGCTCAAATGCTTAGAGATTTTTTATTGGAGTTATGATAAGCAGAAATCAATAAACACAAGAAGTTGGAGCATACCATTTTTTACCCAAGAAAAAAAGGGAAAAAAGTGGAGAAACAAACAAAAAGTTGGACCACTTTGTATGCACAAAAAATAGAGAAACAAACAAAAAGTTAGACCACTTCGTATGCACAAAAAGTGGGGAAATAAACATTTTCATACAAAGGAAATAATATATACAAATAATACAATAATAAACTGTATACGTCCAAAATTTAAGGTCCAACATCTAAGGGCCAAAACTGAATACGTTCTGATTAAAAAAAAAAACTAAATACGTCCAAAACTGTATACATGAAGTTTGAACACAGACAAAAATCTAAGGTCCAAAACTCTCCAACACAAAAGGCTTAGCAGGACACAAAATAAAAACAGCTTCTTTTATTATTTAATTCCTAGTGGGTTTGTATTTCCAAACATATTTTATGATTTTGAGCACTTATTTTTTCTAATATTTGTAGATAAAAACCCTAATATTTGAATAAAAATAGAGAAAAAGATGAAAGAAAAACTACCGCTTGGAAGAGGGGGAAAACGACGCCGGTAGAAGATGGACTAGAATTAGAGATTTGTGCTAGAAATAGAGGGAGAAGGCGCTGTAGGCTGTAGCAATACAGAGAGGAGACGGACGAATGGCACAGACGAATGGTAGGGACGGGCAGGTTTGATTTCTTTTTTGTTTTTGACTTTTTTTTTTAAATCACGTGGGGATGAATGACGGGTTTGATTTCTTTTTTGTTTTTGACTTTTTTTTAAAAAAAAATACGTGGGGACGAATGGCAGGCTTGATTTCTGTTTTGTTTTTGACTTTTTTTTATGGAACATGGCATGCCAATTTAAGAAGACATGTTATTTGTAAAACATTTATGTGACCATTTTCGGTGGTTGTAGCAGCTTCCTTTAAGAAATGTGTGGGGTTGGAAGATATTAAATCCAAAAACCAAGTTTGCCTAGATATACCGACTAGGTAGAACTCTGTCTATCTTATGTTGGAGAGGGCTTCAAGATTTAGAAAGGCTTTTGATCAGTTGGAGGAAGAAGATTCGTGCTTCCTTGGTAGTATTGGAGATGACGATGTCGATGATGAAGATGTGGTGAATAATAGAAAGTCAAAGAAGTTAGGGCCTCCCAATGCAAGAGGATGTAAAGTTGTTTGTGAGATTTCTTCAATTATTTCATGATGCAACTTTACGCTTCTCGGGGGGTGAATATGTAACTTGCAATTTTTTTCCCGGAGTCGGATAGTATTAAAGATGCTATTAACATGGAGTGTAAAGAATGAAGTCCCGTGGTGGGATTAATGACTACAAATATGAAGAAAAAGTTTGAAAAGTATTGGGAGAACTTGGAAAATCAGAATATGTTGCTGTATATTGGGGTTCTTCTTTATCCTCGTTACAAGATGCGATATCTTGATTTTGGGTTGGGACAAATGTATGCACATGATCAATAAAAAAAATTGATTTCAGTTGGAGGGTAAGAAATGCATTTATCTGCATGTATGAGGCATACATGGAAAATGAAGGAGAGAGTTCTCCTTAGAGTCAGCACGCAAGTTCCCCACATGAAGATGTAGATCCTTCAGTTGACAAGATTGCAAGTATAAAGGCACATTTGATGTCCCAATTTAAGCAACAGTTACAGTCAAAAGACAACTTGGAAAGTAACAGAGGTTGATAGATATCTAGCTGAAAGACGTGAGGATAAAGATGATAGTTTTGACCTTCTAAATTGGTGGAAGGTGAATTCAATTAGATATCGTGTACTTTCAAAGGTTACAGGCGATGTACTTGCAATACCGGTATCTACTGTGGCCTCTGAATCTACATTTAGTACTGCGAGTCGTGTACTTGACCCTTTCCGAAATAGTTTAAATTCAATGAGTATTGAGGATCTCATATGTGCACAAAATTGGCTTCATTCTCCTTCTACTCCAATAAGCCTTAGGACTTTAATGGATGAAATGGAGGAATTTGAGAAGCAATTAGATATATGTAATGCATTTACTTTTGATATCTTTTGTGGTTTATTTTGTTTTATCTTCTATGTTATGTAACTTTATTTAACTTGTTTTATTTTAAATTTTTATGGATAGAACTTATTGGGAACTTTGCTAATTTTGTGGAGGCGTCAAATACAATGCCTACCGGCCCTACACCCAATGCTGATTAAAGATTAAAGAGGTGAGAAGATTGTTGGTTATGATTTTTTAATCATGACTTGAGACTCTGTCTATGCTTAAAGTCAGTGAATAAGGTGGTAGGACCTGAAACTAATACATATCCATATTGTTCTTTAGGTTCCAAGTGCCTACCACCCACCAATCATTCCTTAAGAATCTGCCCCCAGAACCAAAAACTTTTCACTCCTCCCATATACTTATCTGCATGAGGAAAAACTAGATATAAATTTAGTGGTAATTTCCACACAACAAAATCAAGTGTCCAGTACATATTAAATGCCATAAGTGTGAATTACATAGAAATTTAAAATCATACCAGACAAAAACTTCTTTTTCATAGGTCAATTTGAAACTTATAAAGAATATTTGTGTTTAATTAAGATACCTAATTTGAAACTCCACTTAAAGAATATTTGGAGGATAATGATATATATGGACCAACAACTACCTCTTGCACCAAACATGCACGTGTAAATTGGTACAATTTAGCTAAAGGGTTCTCTCTCCATATTTTAATTGGGAACATCCACATAATATAGCAACTGATCCAATATTTTATGATCTTGAAAAGGTGCAGGTAAATGCATGAATATATATATATATATATATATTATATGATAATGTATTAAGCAGAGATCACGTGTTTCTATCTTCTTCTTTTTTTTCCTTTTGAAAAAAAGGTTGAAAAAAGTCTCGGCCAAGGAGTTTGAAACATTCTAATATATAGGTTGAGTATAGCACTAGAAGATTTTTCTTTTACTGATAGTAATATTTTGCCTCCGGACAGTTGAGGAAGCATTGGCATGTGCAGATTGCAGTGCATGGAACAATAAGCAACATTGGAACAACAAGCAACTTTGTGGCTCTGATTTCATTACGTGTTTTGTTAGTAATTACTTTGTAGCTGCAGTAGGGGAGGAACTTCATTTGGTTTCTAGTCTATTCGGTTTATATATATATATATATTTGTGTTTTGTATTGATGTAAATATGAGAGGCTAAGACAGTGAGAGCTGTGTATTTATGTAATTGTATTTTGTTTTTTTTTCTTTTTCTATTTGGAGTTTTAATTTGGATAAATTGGATGATTACTTATTAGTTATAACTTATTACTTATTAGAGATTTTACTGATTAGGAATTGTTTTAAATTTCTTTATTTCTATTTTTTTAATTTTATTACTATGAATGATTGATAATCTTGTTTAAGTTGTTTGGAATAAATGGATATAGAAAATTTAGATTCTTTTGTAAGTAAATCCTTTTATTCAAATTTATTGTATATAGACAATTTTTTTTTAATGATTATTTTTATTTTCCCTTCAAGTTTTTTTTTTTAATGTATTTTTGGACTTAAAATTGGATAAAATGTTAGTGGGCCAAAAAAGTTAAACATAGGATATAGGGATTCGGCCATTGGCTCAGTTGGGACAGTGTTGGACTGACCGGACCTATTGAACCGGCCCGCCCCGATTGGGATTGAAAGACCGACCGGTCCGACCTATCCCAAATGGGACCGGACCGAATCGGTCCTTATGCTTTTCGGTTCGGTCCAGGGTGGGAAAACCCTGGACCGAATAGATCCAATCATGTCCGTAAAACCTCCTTAGGACCGACCAGACCGGATCGAAATCACCCATAATTCTCTTAGGAAAAGTCAGCTGAATTAATTGTCTTTGTAATTACGCTACAAGCAACATGGTATTTTTCGTGAAGAGAAATGACAAAATTACTACTATATAACAACTTGTTTACAATTATGTAATAAAATAATATTATTTTAAATTTGATTTTAACTTTTATTTTTGATTTGATAGATTTATATTTAATATAAAAAATATTATTATATTTAAAATTGTCTATAAATTATAAAGGTAATAAGAGGGTTACTACTCTCTTACTACATATTTACTACTTATAGTGTATTTAAAGTTTTTTATTTTTTTATCATTTTCTTTTAAGTGTTTTTTTAACACCCTTAATCATTAAGAAAAAATTAAAAATATATATAATTTTACTAATAGTCACTTGTTTAACCATTAAGTAAAATAAAAAATTAAAAAAAAAATCAATACAAAAAAATAATAAATAAGTAATAGGAGGATAGTAACCTATCATTTTCCGAATTATAAATAGATCGTAAGCTTATTACACTCCACGCTTATGGTGAAAGCCAAAGGTACAAAACTCAGCTGAGAAAGTATACTTTCGTGACCATATATTTTATGTTATTAGAATTTAGAACTCTACGGGGAAATCCTTGTACAATGAAATCCTCGCAATAACTAGCCACAACAACAAACGAATACCGGCCCTTGTGGAGTGGAACAGTTGCTTTTAAATATGATTAATGATATCCACGTAAAATAATTTACAACATATTTTACATTACATGTTATAAAATAAGGATATTTTGATAAAATGATATTATTTTTATAAGTTAGTTTACAAAAATAACTTTATTTTAAAATATTATTGTGTAAAATGTTGTGAAAAGTAATGTGTTTATCATTTTCTTTATATATATTGTCGTAATAGTAATATTATACATCACACTCTCATTTCACTTTCATTCAATAGTGATAAATTTATCATATCTTATATAATAAAATAAAAGTAGAATGATAATATAGTGTATAAAATTATCCTTATGATAAAATTGCGCCAGATAATTATATTGTTATGAATTGCATATAGTTGGAATAGGAATCTATTTACCTTAATGTCTATTGGAGACTGCTAGCCCATCAAGACAAATCACATAAATCTTTGTATCTCTTTCTTTTTTTATATTTTTTATATTTTATTTATTATTTATTTTATAAATGAACATCCAAACACAGTACCCAAACCATCCTTATGGGCCATTCAACCGTTGGGCACAGGTCATGTCGAAAAAATACATCAACAATATATATTCCTATATATAATATTAAAGTCAGTTTTTTTTTTTTTGAATGAAACAGACTTATTTAATTAATGATCCGAAGTTACAACTGTGACTTATAAATACATGAAAAATCTAGACTATAAGTCAACTATGCATTAGCTCTGGAGCTCCTCCACACACAAATTTCTTTGTAGCAAACATTGTCTTAACTTCACAACAAATTCTCTCCTAACAGAAAAATGAGTTATGTAAAAACATAACTTAAAACCCCTTCTATCCTCTCAGGGAGGAAGACTACAGGATCATGCTATGGACACTAAATCCACTAGCCTATTTCTAATTTATTAATAACTAAAATAACAACAACAAAAAACTACAAATTAAACACACTAACATATCCAATAGTCAGTTTAATACATACATATAAAAATGAAACCAATTCGCAAGAACGTCGTTAAGAAAAAATAAATAAATGAAAAGTATATTCTAATTTCTAAATCCTCAAACTGAAATGGATTTTGCATTTTGTATCCAAAACTATTAAAATTGACACATTCTATTCTTCAATTATCAAAACATTATATATTTTCCACCATTGTCCAATTGTGAGTGTTAATTTAAAATAAGACAAATGATAGAAGATAATCTTGATGATCAAGTCTCAATTAAAGGTACAAAGTGTTAATTCTCAATAATATGAGTCCGTAATGTGTCAATCTTAGATGGAAAATGCTACATGCCCCGCTGGGCCTGTAGCATTTTTTTATGTTTTTTTTTAATTTATTTTTATATAGATATTTTTAATAATTTTAAATATTTTTAAAAATAAAATAAAAATTATAATATTATAATATTAAAAATATTTTCTTAACTACGAAGTAGAATAAAAATTAATATTTAATGATTTTTTTTTTTACTTTCTGATTAAGGAAATGTTTTTTAATGATATTTTAAATTTATTTTATTTTTTAAAAATATTTATAAGTGTAAAAAAAATCTATATAAAAAATAAATTAAAAAATTACACATAAAAAAGTATATGTTAAGCTCAACGGGGCTGTAGTATGACTATTTTAAATATTTTTAAAAAAAATCATAATATTATTAAAAAATACTTTCTTAATCATGAAGTAATTTTTTATAATTTTTTATTTTACTTTGTGATTAAGAAAGTATTTTTTAATATATATTTTTTACTTTTGGATTAAAAAATATTTTCTTAATAATATTTTAAATTTATTTTATTTTTTTAAAATATTTTAAAATATTAAAAAATCTATATAAGAATTATTTAAACAAAATATACATTACATAATACTACAGCCCCCGCTCACCACCCATCTTAGATATTTGGGATGCAGAGTGCAAAACTTCAAGTTTTTAGTATATTTGTTAAAGAAAAAGTTATCACTGAGTTTTTTTAAAAAAAAAATGGAGACTTTCTGGGGACATCAAGTACTACTGTACTAGGCCAAATAATAACAGTACTCTCTCTCTCTCTCTCTCTCTCAGTTTACGTGCATAGACTACTGAGAAACGTCCTCAAAACCTACACTCCTTTGTTTTGTTTCATCAACTTTTCATACAAATACATATAGAATTGGCCTCAAAAGTAAGGCAGGAAATTTAAAGAGTAAAAACCAGATAGAAAATTAAGAAGAATTGTTGCATTACCTGCAAGTGCGTGCGTGCATGCACTTTGGGACTTGGGAGGGAGACAAGGGTGGGGAGCCCATGTTGGAGAAGGGGAGCACGTGCAAAAGGTTCACTGGCATTTCAGAGCCAAGAGCATTGCACGTGCCCTGCTTCTCCAGCAAGGAGCTTCCCAACCATCAAAGACTGCACACGCTGAAGAATGGTGGGTATGGGTATGTAGTTTAGTTGGAATGGATAAAGGAAGAAGCTCAGTATTTATAGGTGAATTTCAGAGAGAGAGAGAGAGTTAATGACAATGGTAGAAGCAATGAGTAAATTCGAAGTGTGGGTGTGGAGAAAATCTTTCTGCCAAGCCAAGCCAAGCCATGCCATGCCATGCCATGATGTAAGTAATTGAGGGAATTCAAAGTTGGGATGTCTAAGAAGACCCATACAGCTTCTTGTCTGCCTTATTTCCACAAAAGCGAGCAACCCTTTTTTGTTCCTCTACGGACTCAATGCACAGGGAGACAAGCACAAGCCTCTAAAACCTCTTTTCCCAGTAGTGAAATGCTAGCCTTTGGATCAAGAATCTCGGGTCCATGATAGTTATATGTTGGGTCCCACCAGCATGTGGGGCCTTCTAGATCACCTACATTAAGTGGGGCCAGCAGCGTGTAAGGATGATCACCTTTTTACTTTTTAGAAAGAACTGGATGGTGGGGTGCAAGCAGAGGGGAAGAATAATGTAAGAGTGCACGTAGGCTTTGCGTGTTGGGCGCAAGTTTTTGAGTGGGGGAGGGTATGTGCGTGTGTGAGTTTTTGGGAAGGCTGTGACTTGTGAGGCTCCCTAGGCAGATATGATTCCCTAGTGCTGTAGGCATCAGCTTTTCTTTCCCCCAAAACTTGTTGTGAATTCCTGGGTGAGAGGACTCAAGAATTTCATACCTCCCGAAACCAAGGTATTAAAAATCTAGGTAGCAGGGTAAGCTTTAACATGGAAAACATCTCTTTCTCACCACCAAGCTAACTGAGAATTGAAGCATGCATGCATGAAGTTAATTGCTCGCCGTTTTTAGAAGCCACTTCAATCCTCGTGATATGGGTTATCTGTGTGCACGCCACAGATGTCATGCTAGCATCATTGTTCTACTGCAAATTTAGAATTTTGTATGCATCTGAGCTTCAAATATCAGCTTCAGATGTGTGCAGTGTACTTGGGTTCTTCCTTAGGGTACTGGTTTTTCTGGATTCCACAGGATATATAGCAGCTTTGCACCGAATCAGTTAATTTATAGGTATTCTGAAATAATCAAGCATACAAGAATTAGTTATAGTAACTGAAATGGGTTTAAGCCACTGAATCATAAGTGTGAGTTAAGTGTTCTAATTTCTCACCCCTCACCTTTTTCAACGCCATAAAAGAACTTTTATGCAGAAGGTCAATGTAGGTTGCCCACATCCATCATTTTTGTAGACTGCAATCTTGATAGCCATGGAAGATTTACAGGTTAAAATCTAAAAAAACAGAGACCTTGTCCGCATGCTGATCTCTGTTTTTGTTTATCTGTAGAGACATAATATCAATGCAGCAAATGCATCAATTACTTCGTGGTTGGTGCATTAAAGAGTCGGTTAGGTGCATCGGACCATCACACTGTGCATGCCTCTTTATAATGGATGGGAAACTGTTATCACTCTTAAATCACCATAGATTGTCTTGTGGAAGAAGAACATAGATTCTGGATGAGGTCATTATCAAATCTAGGGACTTAAATACTAGCGTGTGCAACAGAAGCACTTGAAAATGGTGCAGTAAATGCTTTATTTGGTCATACACTCCTACGTTTTCAAAGGCTTTTGAAACTCAATCATGCTTCCAAGACATTAAATTCTACTCACACTTGATGCATATGTTTGACTTCTCTCGGAACAGCAACAGAACAAAACGTCCTTAAAAATCCAAGTGGTAAATTTTATCAGTTCTTTATGGTTCGACCCTACATAATCATGGATTCATGTCTAATGCAAACAAGGACTGCTCTTTTCTATATTTTATGACCTCGGTTTTAACGAGTTTGTAAAGGTGGGTTAGACGACAATATCCAGATAAAAAGACAGATTGAAGTTAGATTCGAGAGGATTAAAGAGAAACTAAGTTTTGACAAACATCATAATTTTTGGCATTGTTTCTATGCTTACATTGGTAATTTAGTCAGAATTTCTTCCAGAAAATGAAGCCTAGATGGGGCAAACTGACACGACCGGATTGTTCTTCCACCGGTGCCGTGAAAACTCTGAAACGGCCCACTTAAAAATTCAGTTTCAATTGAAAATTATAACGAATTTCCTTTGACTGCTCATAATTCACTCAAAAACCTGTTATGTATCTGAGTTCCCTTTTAAGGTCCGAAAATTTAGGGTATACAGTGCTATCACCTGGACACCTTCTAAAAAAACAGTAAGATATGCATGCCTTTTGGAGGTTTCATTACAGCAGGAAACATAAAAAGAGGAATTCTATGCCTTAGCTGGTATTCACTTTCACACCCTACACCTACACCTATATATATATATATATATTTTTTTTTCCATAGGGTATATGGATGTTTTTCATAAGGTGTGAGGTGTGAGATAGTGAATAGTGGCTGATGAGAAGAATTTTTTAACAAAAAAAATCCCAGGAGTCGAGGATTGATACGAGAACCACAAAATTGCAATTACACTCAAGAATCTTAAAGCTAGAAAATCACATCTCAAATGGCACATTTGCAACTCACAAATATACAAACATTACATGCAAGTGCTCGAGATAGTATGTATGATTCTTGTTCACATTGCCTACCCCCAAGAAGAAAGGTGAAAACTCCCCTTTCCCAATATACATTATCAAAAGCATTATTGCTTGACGACTAGTAAATCGGCAACAAAAATGGATTAGTGCTCTGGTGCTAGCAATTCTTGAAATTCAGAACAGTAGTCATCACTTGAAATTGAAATTCACTTGAATGACATAACGCATCCTAATCTGATCCACATTGTAAACTATGTACTCATTGTACAATAAAGCAGCCTGCAAGAAGCACTTAAATGAGAATAAATATGAGCAATGTAACCTCCTTGTTAAGTGTCCTGCATAAATATTGTCCAGAAGGCAAAACAGTCCCAACGGGGCAGAAGAAAAAAGTATGATGGTTACCAATTAACGCTGCCAAAATTTTCTAAATCCTATGGCATTGTACCTGATGACCCAGTTGCTCCTTTGGTTTTCCTAGGGGAACAACAACACCGTCCTCAAGTGCATGAGCTTCTGATAGATCTGGCGCAGTACCTCCTACACCTTTTGTGCTGCAACATCAGGTTTTAAACCTCATTGACTTTAAAAGCCTTCAATATGATAATCTTGATCGTGTGATGCCAAACAAGTGCGGTTTCAGTTTGCAAAAGATGATAAAACTAGTATCTATCAAGTGCAACATCTGACCTAAATGGTACTTGAAAACTTGCAAATCTTTAGTCTCAGAGTATGGAAATTCATTTAACTTTTAAGGACGAACCAAGACACAAGCATGAAGCTTCATACAAGCAAAACGCATGCTCTGGAAATAATAATAACGTAATGACATAGTTGATAATATGGCTTCATAGGAACAAACTCCCTGCTTTGAAAACTCTGTGTACTGGTGCAAGAGCCGCAATAGGTTGATTGGCCAGATATGAATCCCATCATTTATATTCCTTTTACGCATTAGCAAAAACATGAGGGTATTTTTATAATTCGACCATTGATTTAAGCAATTCTTCTTTTTCAGAGCAATGCAGATAGGCATGATTACAGTGTCAATAAAAAATATAGAGAAACAAACCTTAACTTCCCCTCTGGCAACTTATCGGCATCATATTTTGCATTTAGAAGCTCAGCCATGTCACCAAGTGCTACCTAAGTCAATTTAAACAGTGGTATTTGGATATTCAGAACAATATAATTCCAAAAGAGTGGAACACATCTAGCTCACTCCAATATATAGAAGTCCAAACTATAGGCTTTTATATTATATAAGGCTTTCTGCAGGACGAAAAATAACCTCACACAAAAGCAGCACACCAGGCTTAGCAGCATGGGTAGCGTAGCAATAATTCGCACTTTTGGAGAACATATCAGCAAAGTAAACCCCCTTCCCAAACATGTAACCTGTTACAGGCGCTTCAGGAGGAGCTATGCGCAAACCTGATGGTTTGTCACTATAGAAGTTAGACCTAGATTAGAAGTTAGACCTAGATATTTTCCAGTTATTGATGGAATTCCGTATCAAAGCTCAAGTGTGCAGTGATGGATGGAAGATTGTAATCTAGGGAGCACAGCTGGAGTGGGTCTGTTTTTTTTTTTTTGGTTTGGGGGGGGGAGCGGTTATAAGATTGTAAAATTTTCAAAATCCCCCCCACCCCCACTCATTTCCACCCTTATATCAGCACACGCACACATTTGTTATTGCAATAAGAATCAGAGAGTAAGGATCACCTTGGGATAAAATGCCAGTCCAGTTTGTCAGCCGAGAACCATGCCATAAGAGCATTCTATTTTTCGTACTGGAAAACTGCTTACAGGAGTAAATACAGTGAAAACAGGCCTTAAATTCTAACAATTAGGAGATATCAGAACCGGTTCTATACAACAAATTAGATATCCACAACAGAATAAACATTCTGTGAAAAAAACCTTTATTTTCACAGAAAATGAATTGTCACCTTCTTGAAGCGTTCAGGTTCACCCTCTCTTGATACCCTGAATATCTGAACAATATCCACATCATAATTTGAATGTGATTTTGCATGAGTGTTCTGCATATATTTTGCAATCTGATGACCGAAGTGACAATAAAGAAAAAAAAAAAGGCATCAGAGCAAGCTATCAAAGTTTCCTGCAAATAAAGCAAATCATGGATATATTTTTCCAGTGTATTGTAGTTTTGAACCCTTCTTCCAATATCAGTATTAAAAGGCTTAAAGGACTTAAAATAGCATAAATTAATCAAGACATAAAGAGAAATGTTTGGTTCACAAAGAAATCTCATATAATTAAATCTCAAACTGATGTGGCTTGTTGTGGTATATCAGATTGTAAAGCTCTCTTTATTGTAAAGCTCTCTTGATTGTAAAGTAGATCTAAGTTTCTAAGTTATCACATCTAGCCACATTAGTTTGTGAACGTTACATTTGTGAAATCTCTTTGTGAGCCTATCACTTCTAAGATATAAATAAAACTTTTCTCTTCACTCCCTTTTTTTGATAAATAAGTATTCTTCAAGCTTCAAAGGCAATATTTCCAATGATTACCATATGGAATTCCTCAGAGTCAATGCCAATCGGTGTAAGTTCACAATGAAGGCGTCGGTAGTGAGAATACAAGGGGTCATCCTACAATGAGGGCAGGAGCATAGATTTAGTAAATTAGAGTATCTGAACATATAATATGCTAACACACTATGATCTTCAATACGTATGGTAGTAGGAATCTAACAACATATGTACCTGGAAGCACTGATACAACCAGAAGAATAAATTTGAGTTAAGAGGGTAAAACTTGTGTATGAAAAAAGAAGGAACAGAAACAAAATATTTGGGAAAAATATAATGAAAATAGATATAGTTCGCACGCACCGCGGGGGGGGGGGGGGGGAGCAGTTTATGGATACACAAATGTGCTCCAGTCCAATGAAAACTCGAGAAATTATTTGATCATGAATTGCTACTTTTAAGAGATGCAATATTACTGACTTTAGACTTGGGATGTAGAAAACGCAAACCTACTCTAGGTTGTGGAAACCAACAAACAACTATAGAAAACAATAAAAATGTTACTTAGCCAACAAAGTAGAATCCAAGGGTGCATTTTGAATTGATGTCTCAAAATTATAGCACACAACAGCTCCAAATCTTAAATCAAACAGCTAAAATAAGTGCAACCATGTGCTCTTTTTATAATTTCACAATGAATTGTACTGATGAAAAAATAATATTACAATGAATTCTAATAAAAATGCAAATTTCACTTTCAGAAAATTTTGTAGCCACAACCAGTCGATAATGAAAAAGGAGACAAGCAATACCTCTATCCCAGTGTCATCCTTCAACAACTTTGTCGCAACCTCAATTTCAGCTAGGGCTTCAACCTTCAATTAGGTGCAAGGATTTGATCAGATCAGTGTCTCATAATAAAGAACAAATGAGGAAATTTTGACATATACAGATCTCGATGCTAGACAACAGAGGAGGGTGAAGGATGCTATACAATATCCAATGAATTCTTAAAAATAAGATAGAGAAGTTGTCAAGAAACAAGATAAACTCCAAAGCAGGCTCCCACCCCCTATGTGCTCCAAAAGCGTATAAGATGAAGTCAACAGTGACAATATGGAAATACTGAACTAAAACTTATCAAAAAAAAAAAAAATGGATATACTGAACTAAAAAGCAAAAGAATTACCATTTCCAACTTGTGTTTCAATTTCTGAGGAGAGTCAATTACAAATTCCCCTGCCATTATTTATGCTTCCATGTTAAATAAGATTTTATTTTCAAGAAAAGTATACAAAGCCACTGGCTACCATATCCCTCGTACTTTCAGTGTATAGTGGAGAAAAAGAGAGAGGACTTACTCATTTTTCTAAATCCAAAGTCGTGGGGGATAACAGTGTAGAATTCTCTGGAAGAAACCATAAATAAAATTGGTATCCAATTTCTTAAAGCTAGAATTCATGATTTCTTACAAAAGCAAAGAAAAATAAAAATAACCCAAATATGTGTCTGTCTGCATGCACACGTGTATTAGAAAGGTCAGACATGCTTTCTAAAATGCAAAGCCATAGTCAAGCACTTAAAAATAAACTGTAACAGAATCTCTAGTAAAAGAAGGACATTCTTACCCACTTAGTTCCTCAAGTTTTTTCCTATTAGACTTGCCGATCACATCAGCAATCCTCTTCAGAACATCATAGCCCTAGAAAGTCAAAGAAAATTAGTTCACGGGGTCTTCTAGGAAAACAGGGAGTGAGGAAGCAATAAGAAGTGTCCTTGAAACTCAATGAAACTTAAATTGCAGCCCCAAAAGTTCGGAAAGAACTCTTCCCAGCTCCTTTAATATTGTTGTTAGTTTTATGACAATTAATCAAAGAAAAGTCCATTAATATATAAGCCAAACCAAATTTGTATGCATATATCGAATCAAGAGATTCAAGACTTACCTTCAAAATTGTTGATTTGCTTAGCTTGCCGAGTGGCAGTTTATCAGCATTGTATCCTAAACAATGGTACACAAACGCAAATCAAATCTTGGTTAATGTACTAAAGAGAACGAACTTGCAAATAAACAAAATATCACGCTGAAGAAATCATCCAACAAAAGCACTTCTATGTAATAAACGAACTAATTAGCTGCCATATTTTTGCATTAGTTTGATCTGCATTATATCGCGTATAAAATGAATAATTGGTCAACAAACCTATTTCCATCATTTGCTGCTTCATCATGCTGACATTGCAGACAAGGGATATAAATCTTGCAATGCGTGGCTCAAGTTGTGTTTCCCGAGGTTGAGTTCCTATAGAGGAGTCAAGATTTTCTTTGACCTGATAATAATAACGAAGGACTCAGATAGCTTGGACAATATAACATTTCTTTCTTTCTGCCCCCCCCCCCCCCCCCCTCCCCTTTGGATTAAACAGCACCATGGAATTCAGTTGTCAAAGAATCCCATCTACCTCAAAACTTTAGAACCGGTTTGGATACATAAAACCATCTCATCTCATCATTACAACTTTTCCAAACTCCCACACAAAATATAACAAACAATTCCACTTTTTCAAATCCCAAAATAAAAATAATATTAAAAAATTATATTCTAACAATATTTTATTCAACTTTCAACAAAACATCTCATCTCATCTGAACTGCATAACCAAACGAGGCCTTAGCAACTTCAGTAGGGAAAAGGGTACTTGGAATATGATAACTCACATCTGATTCTTTGTCCTCGGTATATTCCATTTCCAACCAAGTATAGCACTTTGGGTGGAAAATGAAATCTTTTCTATTGGACCATTGGTTCTTGGTCTTGGCAAAGAATTTCTGTCCAAACTCCCAAATTGCAATGTCTCTAGAGGTGTAAGGACCCTGTAACTTGTCTTGACCCTTTACACCTACTCTTCCCCACCTATTGTAAACCATGAATGCACCACCACTATCAGATTCTGCAAGTAATTTTGAAATCATTCGGTAAGAGTTCAGAATAATTAGTTCAACACACTAAATATCGGTATATTCAGTGGTGACTAAGAGAAGTATACGGTATCGTCCGCATATCAAGTGCCAAAGCCAAGTAAGTTGCAAATTAAGCTTATTTTTAACTAAAAAGAAAAGGCAGCATTGTTTATCATAAGGAGCTTGACAAAATTGAGAAATAATCTAGGTATTAAATCAACAAATGAATTGTTTTTTCAATCAAACACGGAACATCTCTATTGTGGATTGCATAAGTTCTTAATCAACACCAATTAATAGTTAAAAAGAAATTGAAAAGAACATTTAGACAAACCCAAGATTCTCAAAAGGATTTAATATCTAACCAAGAACTTGAATCACATAAAATTTGTTATTGTTATCCCCAACATTTGTCTGGTTCAACATGGCATCATATATTTCATCACCCTGCATCATAAAAAAGCCATAGTCGATTTGAATTTAGAAATCCAGAGAGCAACTTTAAAAGAAACAAAATCGACAAAGCAAAAAAGAATAACCAAACAAATCCCATCAATCTTGATTATGTTTTACAGGAAAAAAATTCAACTTATTCACTACAAGCTGCCACGATAACTATAAGACTTGCCAGTTGCAAAACATGGTAGTGAGCCTTTATGTGATCTGGAAGCCATTGATCCAGCACTGCCGCACCCTTTTTGGTCACGGTTACAATCTTCTCATTCTTGCTTTCATTTTCTTCTTGACTAGATTTACCTGCCACCACGAGGTACTAATAAGCTCCCCAATTGTCTATCCAATCATAATATTTCATCTCTTAAGTTTCGAAAACATTTACTTAAATGAACAGTAAATAAACAGTATAAAACTGATGTGAACAGTACATGAATAGTTAAAACTGATATGAATAGTACACAATTAGGGAACTCTATAAAACAGTGGGACCCACACCATTTTCAAATCTCAAAAATTAAAAATTATCCCATTCCATCTCACTATTCAAACACACATTTTTTTTACAAATTATTTCTTCTCATCTTAACTCAAAAATTTCACTACTATTCAAAATATCTCATCTCATCGAATCTGAACGGTGTATCCAAACGAGTCCTTAAATTCCGCATATAAAACTATACTATATACGACAGACATTTCGAAGTAGTTGTTATAATACTCGTAAATCCAGTTGGCAAGTTCCTCGTTTCCCTACATTTTTTCAGCAACCAAACACAGCACAAAGACGCTTAGATGTTTTTTTTAAGTCAAAACTTTTGTCCATACCTTGAGGAATTTCCTGCAAGTCCTGGTCCTCTGAGTCTTCACAGAGCCTTTCTAGAATTTCTTTCTTGGATCCAGTTTCGGAAACGCCACGATGAGCAGCTAGTTCGCGCAATCGCCGGATGCCCATACCTCGAAGCTTCTCGATGGCTTTGATTTTCCGGGGCACACTTGAATCCCCATTTTCAGAGTCCCTCTGCCTCTTCTTATTGGCCGAGGCATCACCGTCTGTGCCCGTCGTTTGTTGCTTCTTTTCTTTGCGGAGAGCGGCTTCGAGTCTTCGAACCTGCGAGAAATACAGCTAGAGTGAGAAGAATTGTATAGAAATGTACGAGAGAGAGAGAGAGAGAGAGTTGGGACCAGGGTGGGCTTGGTTCCGGTGGTGCTGAGACAACGCTGGGCCAGTTGGGTCCGGAGCTCTTCAACTTTGAGCTGGTTTGCCATTTTGCACAGAGAGAGAGAGAGAGAGAGAGAGAGAGAGAGAGGTGTCTTGAGACTTGAGAGGCCGCGGGAATTGGAGGAAGGGTATTTAAAGAGGTTTCTAAAACCCTCGATATACGTAGTCGTTTCATCTAAAAGAGTGCGCAGCATGATAGTCAAGACTTGTCCAGGACTCCAGCACGTGTTTGTCACTTCAGAGCACCACTTAATTATATAAAAAAGAATTATAGTAGAATCAATAAAATTTTAATTTTTAATATTTTCACTGATCAAATTTATTCAACCCAACTGCTGGTCAAAATAATATTTTGAGATAGAAAATTCCCATCCCACGTCTGTTCGTTTAGCGCGTTTCACTTGTGGCGCAATTTCATTCCGCGCTTTAACAAAGAAAAATGATTTGTATAAATTTTAAATAGATAAGTTTTGTATAAGTTATTATAAAAAATAGATTTTATCTTAAAAAAATATAAAAAAATTATTATTTATTAATAAGACCCATTATTTTATAAAAAATTTTTATTAAACTTATCTATTTAAAATTTAAATGTAGCATTACTATTTAACAAATGGCTTCCTTACTCCTCGGCTACGACCAATTTTAAGTTCTCTTTATGCAGTCTGCACCGAACCCTTCCTTTTCGCCTTATTTTTCACGAAGCAATACAAATAAATAATTTCTGTATTAAATGATGTGTAATTTAGATTTTTTAAATTAGTGATGTAATATTATATATATATATATATATTCTTTAATACAATAATAAATATTAATACAGCCATAAACTTTAATATAATTATATATCAATTAGAATTAAAATAAATAAAGAGTTTAAAATTAATATTTTAATAAAATAATGATAAATTTATTGAGTTTATTATTTGATATTGTTGAAAAGTGACTAACTAAATTTACAAAAATAAATTTTTTAATCAAATAAAATTTGTTGAGACCTCTACTAGTGCTCTTATATTTCAACAACAGGCCCAACTGGACTTTGCCAACGTGCCTGATAGCTTCCACGAAAACAACCTTTATAGATTTTGCAAAAATGTTAAATTCAGTATTTTACTATAATTAATATTAGTTATAAAAAATAATGAATAAATCTTCACAACCTCTACATACTTCACACTCTACATTTTTTTAAATTTTTATTATTTTTTTCTTTTATATTTATTATATGAATAATGAATAGAAAATTTGAAATAATTTAAAAAAAAATAAACTCAAAAAAATATTTAAAAAATTTAAAAAAAAAAAAATGTGGAGTGTGGAGTGTGGAGTGTGGAGTGTGGTGGAGGTTGCGTAACAAAACTAAAAATAATTATGATCAATATCTTTTCTCAAATAATTTATAATAAAAATATTATTTTTTATATTTATATAAATATATTGTATATAGATATATACAATTTGTTAAAAACTTGAAGTCAAGTGTCAATATATTGCATTGACCTCTAGGTCAACATATATATAGGAGGTCAAGGTAATACAATAGTCATATTTAAGCAATGTGAGACTTATGAATCCAAAATATAACTCTAATGAGTTTATATTTTTTTTAATGTACAAATTTCAATTTATAATTTAAGATTTTAGACCCGATGTGTCATTGAATTAAGTGGGGGGCGGGACGGGGTGTGGTTTCAACCCCACCCTCCGGTATCGGGGCGAGGTAGGAAACCCTCCCCCAACATGGTGCGGGGTGGGGGTGGGGAGGGGGTGCCCTTGTCCCGCACCATGCGGGTAGCACCATTACTTTTAGATGACTAAGGTGTCTTTTGGATAGTGAGTTGAGATAAAAATTGAAAATTGAATAAAATATTATTAGAATATAATTTTTTTATATTATTATTGTTTTGAAATTTGAAAAAATTAAATTGTTTATTATATTTTGTGTAGAAATTTGTAAAAATTGTAATGATGAAATGAGATGAAACACTTTCATTATCCAAACGGGGCCAAATGCTCTATTTGGGAACACAACTATTTTAAAAGATTATCAGTTTATTTCATTATTATTTACAAATAATTCATTATTATTTAATACTATTTACAGATGATCTGAAATACTCTTAATATCTAAATGGAGCCTAACTTTTATTAATGGAAGGGACAAATATTTTTTTTCTTTCTTTTTTATGAATTAATTCACGTCCAAACACGAGAAGAGGGAGTGCTACATCTTTTGGGGGCCATTATAATGTAAATTTACATATAGCTTGTGAATTAAAGGAATTTTTAAAGTCTTATTAGGTGCAAATGCATCCACTGATGATACATGGCTCTACCACTTACCTTGTCATATATATATATATATATATATATATATATAGAAATAATGATTGATATTATCATAATGTATGAATGTTTGTGGGTTTTTTAATGAATGCAATATAAATTTAACCTAATACTTTTTTTCTTAATAAATTAAAGGAGGCGAGTACGAGAGATTGACACTCTCATCTTCGATATATTGGATAATTCAAACAAATGTGAATATCCACATTGCAAGAAAAAAAAAAACATAATAATGAAAAGTCTTCAACCATAAAATTAAACCCATATACTAATCGGTATCTATTTTGTTACATCACTATTGTAAATCAAGCCCATTAACATCTTATCCTTATCATTATTTTCTTTTTCTTTTTCTTTTCTTTTTTTAAGCTAAGCTTCATGCATATTTTTGAAGTGTCCATGTCACCACAATGGGTGAAGTGACTTGGTGCTTCCCATCTGTCCACGTCAGATGACCAAACTCGCTCATGGCCTTCTTCCCACCACGTGGCAATCCCACATTCTTGTCCCGAATCCGCACCGTATAGCTATGCTTTTGATCCTTGTGCATGAACACCATCTTCTTATGATCAACCGTCACGATGACGTCTTTTGGGCTGGAGATTTTAACGCGGTACGTGGATGCACCATCGCTAACATGTGTAACTACTCTCTTAACCACAATCTCCGATTTGGATGTTGCTGATTCATTGAAATAAACTAATATTGCCGGATAATTCAGGTCCCACAAGGTATGGTTCTGGGTCCCATTGCAAGTCACTGATCTCGTCGTGATTACCTTAATTTCATCACTACTGTAATCCGAAGCACAAAGAAAATCCAAATAATCATCCACCGTAAGATCATAGACCAATCCTGGATCAACAGCTTTCTCTGGATCCACGTGTCCAGCACCCATTTCAAACACATCGGACGCGTTGAAATCTTTCTCATCCAGCAAAGCTTTGCCATCGTGATCGTACGTGTAAGCCGTGGTCATCAACGATGATTTGATCATCGCCGGGGACCAATCGGGATGGGCCCCTTTCAACAAAGCAACCACGCCTGACACGTGTGGGCAAGACATGGAGGTGCCGGAAATTATGTTAAATGAGAGACGCCTCAAGTCGGAGGGTAATTCAGTAGGGGGTATGCCATCTGGCCATGCTGCTAGTATGTTGACACCTGGAGCAACGACATCGGGTTTTAACACGTGGGGAGATATTGAGTTGGGCCCACGGGAAGAGAAGAATGCAACTGTAGGTGCTGGTTTCACTCCCACCAGTGTGGTCCCATTGAAACGCAGAGTGGCGCGTGGGTTTGGAGAAGACTCGATGTATTTCAACACAATAGTGCGGTCTGATTCACTGATTGCGAGACCAGGATGTATATATGCATATGCAATTGTACCCTGTCCAAATTTCTCCACGTTGGCGACTACAACACCGACCCCACCAGCCTCTTGAACCACCACTGATGCTACGACACGTGACACTTCCCCACGATCACACACTACGATTTTGCCACGTACCACATTCGGATCTAACGTATTGGGATAGCAATATTCACTACCGATTCCGATTCGCCCCAATGCGGACGCATTGCCCGCGTAAATCAACGGCACATACTTCGCCTCCGGCGGCACTCGACTTTGGAAGAGCGACGATCCGGTAATGACGCAACCATCTTCGAGCACTAATTCGGCAGGGAATTTTCTATCAATGGTGCTCGCACCGACGGTGGTGATCCAAGGTGCCGTGTTCGTCACGCTCATATAATTGGGACCTGAATTGCCGGCGGCAGCTGAGAAGATAATTCCTTTCTCTATTGCTCCGAAAGATCCTATCGCAATTACGTCTTCATGGTACGGCATGGGTCCCCCGCCTAAGGAGAATGATATAATGTCAACACCGTCTTCTACGGCAGCGTCGATGCCGGCGAGAACATCTGAAGTTACACACCCTTGCATACCACAGACCTTGTATACGGCGATTCTTGCTTTCGGCGCAACACCGATTGCGACCCCATCAGCGAAACCGAGGAAGGATGCGTTATTGACATGTCTTCCAGCAGCAGTGGATGCAGTATGTGTTCCATGGCCGACTGTATCTCTGGCAGACTTGATGAGCTCTTTGGTCTCTCCCACTTTGTCGCCGTAGCGGGCTACGTATCCGTCAGCGAAGTATCGTGCGCCAATCAACTTTCTGTTGCAAAGCGTCTTGGGGAATTTCTCACCACCAATGCATTTACCTCTCCAGTGAGAAGGTATGGGCCCGAGGTCTTTGTCGTTAAAGCTCAGACGTTCGGGCCAAACACCAGTGTCGATCATCCCGATGATGACATGGGAACCCGAATCGGACTCCCTGATAATGTCATTTGTGCTGGCACCGGTATCCTCGTCCTTTAGGCCCAAGAACTGAGGTGTACGTGTCGTTTGGATTGGGATAAGCCGGTCCGGGAACACGGCGAGTATTTCCGGGAGGTGTGTGAGCTTCTCAGCTTGTTTAGGAGAGAGTCTTGCTGAGAAGCCATGAAAGACGGAATTGTAGACGTGGAGAAGGTCATGGCCAGTATCTTGTGTTTGGGCAGAATCATGAGTACTGGAACCGAGGCTATTTATAAGGGTAGATTTGTACCAGGCTTTGACATTGGAGAAGCGTGAGGGTTTAAGGTCATTTTGGACACGGACAATGAAAGTTCTAGCGTTTGGGACATCTGTTTTGCAAGGAACAACGGATGCTGCGAGCTGCAGAGTGAACAGAAAAGGCCAAATACCACCCATTAATTATGCAGGTCAAGAACAGGGGAGGTTTATAGATCAGCTAGCTAGCAATTAAAGATCAAGTGAATATGCATGGAAGTACTGATCTAACGTAAGAGTGTGGCTGTTATATATATAGCGATAAAGGCTATTGATTATAAAAGTTTCAAAAAGAGACAAATTAAAAGAAAATGGATCAGTTAGAGGGGGGGGGGGGCAGAATTCCATGTTTCAAACTTGATCTGCTGCGATGCCAACGTATACATGATGATGATGATGATGATGGAACCACTTATAACCAGTGAGAAGCGGATCATCATCCAAGCTGGGAAAAGACAGCATGAGACGCATGCACTGGAGATAATATTATTCGATCCTTATAATTAATAATTTATATATGCGTTACAAAATTGGCAAGTTTGATTGGCAATAACTTCCATTTTGTGCATAAAACCCAGTGGTTGATATATATCTGGATGTGATTCTTTGTTCATGAGTTGGTAAAGCATAAAACGATGGATGTCAAAAGTAGTAGAAGTTAGATAGCTAGAGAGGTTGATTTGTTTCTTATTTTCCAATTTCAGCAGTCGGCCTATATATTTCAAGCAATTATGTTTTCTCCAAATTGGATCATGCATGTGCTGAAGTAACGTACCCTAATTAGCTATATAGCTAGCTAACTAGGCGCATGCAACACGTAAGTACGCATTATCACGTACTACAAAAAAAAATTATTTATTTGTATAAAATGTGTATATTTTTATCGTAAATAGTTATTCTCATGATAAATAATTTATCATAAATACTGATTTTTCTTATAATACGTGCATGCATGTATACGATTGAAGGGAATCTCCATCATGTCCCTTTTGTAGAGGTTGCTAACTTGCCATACATGTATACTTTCTTTATCGGGATCGATATGATAAGATTTGTTCACATAATATTGTTAAAAAAAGATGGCCTAGAATTAAAAAATATAAATAAATAAAACAACTTCGATCGCCAAGTATTAATAATTTGTTGTTACAAAAACCCTCTTAATTAAAGTTATTTTATTTGGATTGGTTTCTTCATGAGTTACTGTTATAATTAGAATAAATCTTCACAACTTCCTCACACTTCACACTTCACACTTCATATTTTACATTTTTTTTAATTTTATTTTTTTTTCTTTTATCAAATATTTATTATATAAATAATGAATAGAAAATTTGAAATAATTTAAAAAGAATAAACTCAAAAAAAAATTTTAAAAATATTAAAAAAATTAAAAATTTAAAAAAATGTAGAGTGTGGAGTGTGGTGGAGGTTGTGTAGCAAAACTCGTTTTCTTCACCTTCTTAAACATGGCATTATGCAATATGAAAAGAAGAATTCAAGGCTGAGAAAATCACTACAAACCTCATGCCAATATGTCAAAAATTAATGTTTTTAATTGGTTCCTATTAGGGTCTCTTTTCAGAAATTTTCTTCCTAAACATTACTCAATTAGCACAAAACACTTTAAATTTTAAATTTTTAACTTTTTCATCTAATAATTATCTAATTATTACAACTTTCTTAAATTTTTAAACAAAACACAACAAATAATACTATATTTTCAAATTTTAGAACAAAAATTATATTAAAAAATTATATTCAATCAATTTTTTAACTTTATAATATTTTTCTTAAACTTTTTATCTCTCCTTTTTCAAAACCCAAGCAATTTTACTACCATTCACATCACAGATATACTGAGATATTGATCAAAGTATCCAAAGAAGCCCTTAATGTTTAAAGAACTCTCAAATCCTAATTACTTAATGTTTTTCTAACTAGTTTTAGAACCAAACTAATCATTCATAATTAATCAAATTCAGCATTTATCAGACTAAGAATTTTCTAAAATCTAAGTACCAACATATATATATATATGTATGTATATATATGTGTGTGATAAAATCTAGACCCTTTAATTTGAAATAATAGCTAGCATTTAAGAAACTCTACCTAGCTATGCAGGTAGAGTTCGAGAAGAACTCCAAAAATAATCTATTTAACCTTGTGGAATCATCTTTTGATTTGACTATAATATAGCCGTGAATATCACAACGTACCTATTTTACTTTGGTTCGAAGAAGAAAGCTCAAAAGTAAACAAAAGTCACGCATACATATAATTAAATGTGATAAATTAAATTCTTATATTAAATTTTTGTTTGAGTTTTATGACATAAGTTTTGAGAGATTTAAATCGTATATTCTATAATATTTATTGTTGTCAGTAAATTTTTCAAAGAATAAATATAGATAGAAGCCACTATTGGGAGCATCCATTTTGCACACATGATATGACATCATTTAGACCACACATCTCCCCAAGTGAGTGTTAGGAACAATCAACTAGAAGCAGCCACGCAGTGAGTGCAAAATGTGCACTGCTATAGTGACTTCTCTTTAGCATTACGAAAAAATAGTACTAGATACTCAATCAACAGTACCACTACAAGATAAATGAACATTTGTGACGGATTATTTACGACAAGAATAACTATTTACGATAAAAATAGACTCATTTTGGATAAGAAATAGTCATTTTCGTATAAAATAACTGATTACAAAAAGCAATTTCTTGTAGTGAGTATACAACCCACACTTTGTATTTTTTTTCCCAATTCAGCTGGCCTATAACTCACATAAAACTTCCAAGAGATTCTAATTCCAAATATTTTAAATTCCTATATATATAAGAAAACTTAATCCAATTACAATGCTCGATCTCAAGCTTAAACGTTTAATTTAATAGAGAATTAAGGATCATGAAGTGAGAAACGAGAATTACTCTTTTAATTTAAAGCTGCTACCAATTGACAAATGAAACTTGGCTATTATTCCAAATGTGTGATTGTTTTTGTATGAAAGTTAAAAAGATACTAAAATAGTTGGTAGTGATCAGTAGGTTTCTTGGCCAAGTCATATGTATACAATATGAAACCTGACCAAGACGTACGCTAGCTATATGCATGACAGAGAGATTTGCCATAAAGCAATATGAAACCTGACCAAGATGAGCTAGCTGTCTTTAGTGATTTAAAGTGATCACTTCTAATTTGTATTAAATGCTTAATAAATATATATATTTTTACTAATTTCTTAATGTAATGTTCGGGAGTCTAATTTTACTAAAAAAAAAAAAAAAAAACAAAAGGTGACATATGAAGTATTGGAGGCCTCAAGCTCATGGACTCATACCAGGTCTGGGGCCGAGTTTTGGGAATTACCAGGCTGGTCCAGTACTTATGTTTAGGATCAGGGCCATAGCCCATTTGCCTGTCCTGAAAGGCTGAAACAGACAGTTCCGGTTATAACGTAACTATAAATATTTCTTTATTCTACGCTCTCTTTCTTCGAAAACCGATCGTGTTAATTTACCTACTTTTTAATATTTCCTTTCAATTCTGTATAGAAATGGCGGAGCGGCAAGCGCTGGATCAGCAGCACCAGATTGATCCACAGCTGCAATCCTCGCCGCCTCCAAGGGACGACATGAATGCTTGCGTCACAGCACTAGAAGCTGCTTTGCTTCCATGCTTGCCTGCGCGAGAGCTTCAAGCTATTGACCGTTCTCCACACCCTTCTCATCAGAGTTAGTGAACCAATTTCCTCACTCTCTTATTCCAGTTCATAGAAGCTCTGAAAAGAATCCATTTTATTACTTCCTTTGTGTGTCTTTTTTTTGTTAGGTATTCTTCTTTTTGGGTTTGATAAACTAGGAAAATTTTTCTTCTTTAGTTCATTCTTGGGGTCAAGCATAAATTAGCTGAAGGAGTAGCTTTAAATTTTATTATGATGGGTTTTTGTTCCTTCCTAGAAGACTGCAGTGGGCGTGTTCTGCTTTATTTAGAAGAGCTCTGAGGTACAATTTCCACGAAACCGCAATTTTTATAAGCAAGATTGTATAATTATTGTAGCTTGGTGGACGTCAAGGAATCGCATGATGCTTGTAGTGCTATATTAAGTCCTGGGAATCTAGGTGAGGTAGCAGTGTAAATACATCTTTTGTTTCAAAACAGCACTACTGCCTTAACCCACAAGGTGTAAGATTATGCGGAAAATTTCTTAAGATGACGCCCATAAAATTTTCTGTAAAGCCAAATCATTATATCTCGAAAACTTAAAAATTTTATGGGAATAATTAAATATCCATAGAGATATAAGGGAAGTAGGAGATCTATTAAAAAAACTCTGGAAAACAAAATTGTTGGTTTATTTTTTTGAGCTAGATCTATTGAGTTAGGTTTTTCCAAAATAGTATGTCTGGTAAAACTATGTGAGGGAGGAGCACAGAATGCTGTAGTTAGGGTCAAAGGAATGATATTGCCGAACTGATTGAGGGGTTGGAAAAATAGAATTTGAGGAAGAAGATTATGTTTCAACTTTATTCTAGAAGGTAAGGTAGAAGTGTGAGCCTGCAAAACTGGAATGGTCTCCAGTTTGGGTACAATTTAAGAATTATAAGTCTGTAAATGGATACCAATTTAGGGTGTTTTTCTTGGCTAGAAATGATTTTTAATAAAATTGAATTATAAACACCTTTATGAGGTACCAATAAAAGCTCAACAAAACATTTACATTCTTACAATCAATTTTCTTTTAATCCATTGCTTTGCTAAAGCCTCTTAGGGTTATTCCTGGCAGCTAATGTTCAAGAAGCTTTTTAAGCCATTTAGCGTATGATTGCAGTGCATTTATCTGTGTATCGAAATGTCCAATGAGATGTAACATTTTCATCTGTTTTTGGGTAAGTTTTACCGTCTAATGCATTATATTTCGTACTTGGAAGGATAATAAAGCTCAAGTGATTATTTTGGAGTTTAACCGAGACTTTTTTAGAAGGAAAGTGCGCTGCTAGAAGTTGCGGTCTAGTATAATTACAAGATGTCTCTCTCTCTCTCTCTCTCTCACTCTCTCAAGTGGTTAATGGTCATGGTTCTTTAAAGAGGTTAACAATGATAGTTCACTTGCGTGGCTCTTAAAAATTAGTTGAGAAGGGTTTTAGTAAGTTGGCATTGGGCTCGAGGGAGTAGAATATTCAGTGTGCCCGAAAAGCTTGTTTCTGGGAAAAGTTTTGGCATCTCACAGGGAGGAATTTGTGAAAAGTTTGGGTAAAGCCTCTGATAAGGTTTAATTCCTTTGATGGAGGATATGATGATAATTAGAGTAATTGTGCAGGGGCTTGCTTATGCTCAAGTCGTACTTACTTCCTTCCACTTAAGATAATTTGTCCTGGAATTATGGAGTGTCATTGATGGTGCTTTAGCTTGCTCTCATGAAGCATATATCCCCCATCGGGGAAGATGGTTGTAAATCCGTGCCACACTGGAAATTAACAGTCCATTACTAATTTACTTTGCTTAAACTCCACCTCCCCCAAGAAAAAAAATTCATTGGCAGCCATCTCTGAGTTTGTGTGATAGTGGAGTAATAAAGAACCAGCATAAAGATTACCTCTCTTGCATGTCTCACAATGCAAGAGATCTTGGAAATAATGTACAATGAAATTACATAAAGCCTTTAGCGTTACTAATTTCTCTATGAAGAACTTCCCTTTATTCTTAATTTTATCCTTCTGATTTCCGAGTTCTTGAGGTGTTTCCACTTTCTTTCTTTTTTATTCCCCCATTTTGCTTTGGAAAAGCTTCACTGGACTCCGTAGTTAGCTCAAATCTGTGGGTAACAAGTGCATTTGAAAGCTTTTCTCATATTTAAAGGCTCATTAGGACTTCACTTTTAGCTCATAATGATGGGTGTTAATTTTGTTACTGACAGTTGATGTGGAAAGGCATGCCAGAGATTTTATGGAGGCTGCCAAGAAGCTTCAGCTATATTTTATTGGCCTCCAACGTGAAGATAAACCAACAAAGGCTGAAACACTAGGAAAGGTAACCCAAAGTACATCTCCAGTTGGTATATAGTATATCCTATAGACATTCTCCTGGAATTCACAAGTCAATTGTGTCTTCATCATTACGTCTGCTTTCGACAGGAGATTGCTGTGATGGAGGAAGAATTAAAGATAAAGAGTGAGCTTATCAAGAAGCAGGAGAGGCTGATCCAAGGGTGGAGAAAAGAGTTGAGAGACCAGTTGCACAAACACAACACTGAGTTGGAGAGAGTCTAGTGTATGTCTCGTAAGCAATAAGCTTGTTATTTTCCACAATTGCGGGCATGCTCTCTTATTGTAACTTTATGCTAATGGCATTTTTTTTTTTAACCATGCAATGATTTTGTAACTTGTAAGATGTGTACCAAAAATATTTATTGAATCCATAGCTACAAATTCCAAGTTTTGCATGGTGCCAAGAATGATTTGGTGAGAGATTGCAAATTGAAACATTAAGCAAAGATGGAACGGAAGTGGTTTTCCGCAAATGGACACGAAACAAACTGTAATCTGAATGGAAAAATCCCGAGGTGTTACGAGCAGACGAGGCCTGTAAATTGCAATGTCTTGCAAACCAAAGAGCTAGTCAAAAGCACCTAAGATGAGACAGGAACATAACGTTAGTTTAACTCGAATGTACTCTGTTTCGGTGTTGTGCACATATATTATGTAGCATACACATTTTCACATTCATACATAAATGTGCCATATCCTCTTAGCGGCCTTCTTTTCCCACCAGTAATATATTCACTATCATTAAAGCCATCGTTGAGACTTGAGATCCAAGCAGCATGAGATAAACGTTTCTGGAAATTGGATAGACTTATCGAACAACAAAATGAAACTTTAGACAGGTTGACCAAAGAAACAGTCAGATATGAAACTCAATTCTTTGTAAATGGGAGAGAGGAGCATCAATAATATTACAACAACTACGACGATACACTATCATTTTTTAAAATTGAGAATGTAATCAAGTAAAAAGGCAAATAAGAGGATACGGCATTCGGTTGGTAACATTGAATCAAAGATGTGATTCCAGCCATTCGCCCCACCTGGATAGCAAAAGCAAAAACCCATTCGTCTATTTCTTAGCATAAGTGATCAACATAGGGTTCTGTTGAGTTATCTTGAAACCTTGGAGTGCCTGCATCGCAGCTGTTGATTGAATCTCATCTCCATACTCCACAAAGGCAATCCCTGGCTTTGTTTCCACCATTCTAACTTCCTTAAAACCAGGATATTGGTAGAAGAGCATTTGCAGCATCATCGGAGTTGTCTCATGGGGAAGATTCTGCACGAATAATATGCTATTTGGTGGAGCGGGTGCCTCTGGTACCATAGCCTTTGCGCCACCAGGATAAGGTATCTGAGAGAGAGTGAGCAAAATGGCAAGGTTTGTATAAGAGAACTAATTAAACAAAAGTTTCTAAATATAAGAAATAACACACCCATCAGAATGGGTATATGCACCAGCGTGAAGTGTTTATAGAGTCCAAAAAAATGCTAAATTTTGAGGCCCAATTTCATGAAGAATACAGAAGAAACGCCCAATAAGTCAGAGAACATGCTTACAGGAGGTGTTGCACCATAAGCACCAGCATAAGCAGGATTCAGACCAATTCCAGGTTGATTAGCATCATGTTGCTCTTTTTTCTTCCTTCCTGCCACATTAGGATGCATTTAAATCTCAGTTAAAACAAACCAGTTATAAGAAAACCAGGTGTACACCATACATTAGCCACTCTAGCCCAGAGAAACAGACAAGGAAGTGTCCAATACTTCATAGAGACTCCATGATACATGTCTGATACTGGTTGACAAACACAATACAAACACAAACATGCACTCGTGACATACGTTCTCAAGAAAGCTTTTTTAATGACGAGGAATTTTGGCAACTGCAAAATTCATGTCTTTTCACCAGCTTTTCACCAATGGGATGTTGCCTCTACAAATTATTTGCACCTACGGGTTCAAACCTTAGACCTAAGGGAGCACACTCCAAAGACCAAGGTCTTTACCAGTGCCACTTAAGCCAATCCCTGGGGTTTGTTCTCAAGAAAACTTTTCAATGGCAAAAGAGTTCCAACTGTTCGAATAGAAAGGAGAAAAATTTTTAGGTGATAAGAGAATAATAAAGAAGGAAGCGTCTCACCCTTATCCTCATGCCTCTTACGTCTTTCCCGCGGAACAAAAGTACCATCAGCCTTAGCTATTACGTCTGATTTTGTCTTCGCATATTGTATTCTCTGTTAATTATCAAATATCTATCAAATTCAATTGCTAGCAAAAAGAAGTTTCAAGACCAACAGCTGTTGTAAAAACAGTAGGAGAAAAGCAATGCAGGCAGTTTTGCTGAGAGGGTAAAAGTATTCATTAACTAAAACATCTGACTACACAAAGTAAAATAAGAATGGGATCCGGGTTGCAGCTATTTAATCCATTTATACTTCACCGATAACATACTAGTAGGGCATGTGGAAACTACATTGAAAATAACCTTAAAAACGTATCAAATAATACATAGCTAGCAATAGTATGACTATAAGTTTTTATACAGTCATTGAGTTCTGGAACAAGTGCATTTATATACTTTATCTTTTATAATGATTTACGGTCTTCTTGGGATAAAATATTAAAATCCCGCTAAAAATTGACTGGAGGAGCCAGCTTAACGTGAGGCCTGTTGAAATTGTCATTCCCTCTTAATAGTCTAACGATATTGATAATGAAGTTATCTAGCAATTGAGCATGTGAGAGCGTGCAATAACGAATATGATAAAGCAATAAAGTCTAAATTCATGCTGCCCTCTGTGCGCCGAGCACTATGAAGAAGAACAAAACCTTAATCCTTTACTTTGATGATTACAGATATTTTCCTTAAACAAATTCTTCGGATGCTTTTAGCATGTGATGAAGTTGCATACAATTCATCATTTTCCGTATACAATAGAACTAATGCCCTTAAAAAAAAAGTAATTCAAATCCTTGTCTAAATTTAGACCTAAAACAAAATAGTGAAATCGTGAGAGAGAGAGAGAGAGTCAAGAAATCGAAAGGAATAGTACCATGGGCTTGTCGTAGAAAGGGAATCCCTGCATTTGGCGAAGCGCATTGGAGGCGGAGGAAACGTCCTCAAAAACCACCCAAGCTTGACCTTTGTGCTTCAGCGTCTTGAACGCGAGCACTTCCAGTATCTTCCCGAACTGCGAGAACACAGCGTGCAGCGACTTCTTCAACTCTGTCATTCAAATGAAAACGGTTCGTTTAAAGTACGAGATTGAGAGAGAAATTTCGAGAGAGAGTATGTGCGTGTACCTTCGAGCTTGATTTTCTCGTTGAGGTTGTTGATGTATATAGTCACATTCGGAGGGACCTCAGTGCCTGTAGCAACCTCTGCCATCGTCGATTTCACTCCCCGAGCTGAAACAGAAGCAAAGAGAGGCTGAGTGCTTTAAAACGGTGAGGTTAAAGGAGGGCGGAGAAGGTAAGGGCTTTGAGGGTTTTGGTTTACTACGCCGTGGTCGATCAGAAATCAGAAATGCCCGCAGCCGCAGTGAAAAAGATGGATTTGACTTGGGCTGGAATGGTTGGGCCGAGTTTCTGCAGTTCTTGTTTTATTTCAAATTAAAGGCCCATATTATTTAATATTGTGCTCTTTTCCAATTACATCTTCAGGCCAGCCCAGTTTCAGAATGATACTGCCCATTTATCGGTCTTAAAACGATGGACTTCTTGTAGAACTCCAACCCGAACACCCTTCACAAGAGTGCGAAAATATTATCAATCAACAATGCCATTGTATTTATTCAATGGAAATGTTGTTTCTCCTCTTAGATTTTATAATTTTAAATTACAACCATTATAGGTCACGACTTAAATATTTTAAAAAATAAAACTTAAAACGTACTTGACCGAGGATAATAAGATTTAAGACTCGTTTGGATACTTCTGTAAATAGTAATGAAATAATTTGAGTTGAGATATTTTATTGTATTTTGTAAAATGAGAAAAAAAAGTTGATTTAAAATATTATAAATTTAAGAAATTATTTAAATATAACTTTTTAATATTATTTTGTTTTGAAGTTTATAAAAATTGTATTGATTTTTATGTTTAGATAATGATTAGGTAATTATTAAATGAGAAAGTTGAAGACTTTAAATTAAAAATTATTTTGTGTTTGAGTGAAGTTTTCCTTTACGATAAACATTACTCTTTATTTAGACAAATTGGTTTATAAAAGTGACAAATCCAATCTTTTAGGCTATGTTTGGATACAAAAACGGTTTAATCTCATCTTATCTCATCTCATCTTGTTATTATAATATTTTCAAATTCTACATAAAATATAATAAACAATTCAATTTTTTCAAATCCATAAACAATTCAACGAAAAGAATATTTTAAGTGCAGTAGCATCAACATGCAATGTGCATTAAAAAAACAAAATATGCACTAGTTGTCCGGTTGGTTTCTGGATAAGGATGAAACAAATTGGAAAGTCCAATGACACTACGGAGAAGGAGATGCGCATCTTCTGTGCAATTTGACCAATTAACAGAACATTTTACTTTTTCAACCTCAAGACCGAATCTAATCCCCTCTTCCTTTAGTAATTTAAAAACTTTGTGACATTTTGTTTTAGAACAGACTTTCTTGACCATTAGTCATAATGACAATCATATTGTGAGTAGTAAATTAGTTTTTTCGCCTCTCAATTATAATAAACGTAGACTTTTATGCAATTATATGTCTTGTGACATACACAATCAGTAGGCATTTTAACGATGGGTTAATGGCAGTAAACATCAACCTAAAGCCTTGATCTACTGTCTACTAATATTCCATATTAATAGTAAATGACACGTTGAAAGAAAGACCCACTTTGGCTTGATCTAGTGGAGCGCACGCCAAAGTCTTGCCCATTTAAATAGCCTACCTTTTATGACCAAAAGGCCGTCACGCTAACCACTAGCATAAGAAGACTTGTGCAGTCTATGTGCATTGTATTTTGGACGGAGAACAAAGAGAAAGTGACAAGTACTATATTTATGTTTAATAAATGATATTTATAGTCGTAGCGCGTAAGCGTAAAAGCAAGTGTCGTATAATTTTTATTAAAAAAAATATAAAATATAAAATTTATATAAAAAAAATTATTTTTTTAATAATAGACCCAATTCTTTTTCAAAAGGATTGCACAGAACTCTCACATTCCACAACTCTATTTAACATTGTTCATATTTTTATCTAACATTATTCTTAATTAATGATTTTTCGAATCTTAGATTACTTTTTTATTATTTACAAATAATTTTGTCTCCGGCCATGGGTTATAAAAGAAATGCAGTTGAATAAAATATGTAAAAGCTTGGATTGAAATTAGAGATTGCCTAAGCCACCTATAATTTTGAGGCAAATAATAGAACTCTCGACAAGAGGCCGACATGAGGAACTAGTGGAACTCAATGGTCCTCATTGAACGTGAGACGGACCACTTGTGACCCGAAAGCAGAATACAACAGCCTGTGCAACGCCAACTTACGTACTAAACAAATACACAAATTTAAAGCTCAGCAAATGCTGTAGAAAACCGAAAAACCGAAAGCAGAACTCAATGGTCGCGTCGGCAGCTTTTGCAACTTTTTTTTTTAATATATCTTATAATTTTTTTATAATCATATTTTAAAAGAAATACATTTTAAAAAAATAACTCATAAAAATAATATTATTTTATAAAAATAAAATATCTTCAATTTTTAATATAGTTGTATAAAGAGTTTAAATATAACTGAATAATATAATATGATGAAAGATGGGTAATTATATATTTTTAATATTTTTCTTTGAAGTTTCAGAAATTTAGAATTTAAATTAAAAGATATGAACATAAAAAAAATATCATTATATTTATTGAAGACTGAATTGTGGTAAATATATATATATATAATAGCATATATATATATATATATATATACACACACACATTCATAAATATTATGAAATTTTTTCTTAAGTGGATCTGATATTGAACTCTCAAATGTATGCTATTGTAAAAAATTAAATTATGTTAGTGGATAATATGTGATGTAAAAATCTTCAAATAGAATTAATCTTTTATACATAAATTAGCATAGAGGACATATATTTTACATCGTTTTTACAATTTATACATTAAAAAATCTACATATTAAATTTTTTTAACATTATTTTAATCTCAAGGTAAAGTAAACCATTCATGTTATTTAAATTGTAAGGCTTAATTTATAATATTCAAATTTTAAAACGGTAAAATTTTTAAATGAAGTTATGTCATATAAATATTTTATACACTGAATTGATAATATTTTTTATTTTTTACTAAATGATGCTGGATCAAGTCGTGTATATTAATATTGGATATCTTAAATTCGAAGTTTCATATTTATACTCAACTAAGAAATTTCCGTTTCAATTATTTAAACGGAAATACTTCAACTATAAAAATATTCTCACAAATTAACGTGTTTTGATATGATTTGTTAAATTATAAAATTATTTTTATTATAAAGTAAATTTAACAGATCTAATAAAATTACATTAATTTATATGATTATTTTTATATAATTTTTTTATGAATGGAATATTACTTTTATTTAAAACCTGCGCATCCCGTAATTACGATAACATATCTCCTTATACTTAAAAGCATCTATCGCCTGATAAACAGTAAGATGAACAGTAATGAACAATAACTTGTGTTACGTTTTCTTCCTCCCCCTCATGTCTCTCTCTACCTCACAGCAAAATCACCACTTCTCCTTACGTCCCTATCTGCATCCTTATAGCAAATTCACCACAAAATTACCATACAAATCACAAATCAACAGATCTCGTGAAGAGAATGCAGGAGCTGGGACTTTGGCTGGAGGAAAGGAGGAAGAGAAGGGGTCGTCGGCGAAGGACGAGGCTGCTGCTGGTGGTGCGGTGGCGTAAGGGTTGCTAACGGCGGCTCTACGGGGAGAAACCCGTGCATCGAGACCCATTTCGGGTTGCACGCGTGCGGCGTGAGAGAAAGCCGGTGAGGTGGTTGGTTACCCCGCAGGGTGGCGTTGGGCTCTTGAGGGAGAAGATCGGGTGAGAGAGAGAGGGAAGATGCGCGGGGAAGGGAGGAGCTGCCAAGGGACTTCGACGGTGGGGTTTGGTCGCCGGCTTGAGGGGAAGCCGGTGACGTGGTCGGTGACACCGCACGGTGGTGTACGGCTGCTTGAGGGAGAAGATCACATGAGAGAGATGGAAAACGTGGCTAAGCGGAAGGAGAGAGAGAGAGAGAGAAAATGAAAGTTTTTTAGATTTAAATTCAACCCTTCATCATAAGTCTCCAAATTTAATTCAATTGTGAAATTTTAAATACTGATTTAAATTAATTTAAAATAGATAATTAACATATAAATATTATATCATAAATAAATCATCAAATTTAATTTATAAAATATTAATATTTCATCATTAGATAAATGATAAAATTTTGTTAAATAATTAAAAAAGAATAAAATAATTAAAATAATTAAAATTTTAATCTAATTAAAATATAATAATATTTTTAATTAATTAAATTAGGCAAACGTCCTGACGTTACCCTACTGCTAGTGTTAATAAGAAGCTGCAAAGAATTAGTTCACCGGCCACCACGATCTCCCGTCGTCCTTTCCCACGCCACTTGGAGAGCCAGGATGTCATTGACGTGACGTCGCCACGTCCACTAATAAACCGCGCCTTCCATTCTTGCCCAATTCCAGACGGCAGGCCCGCACTAGCTGTAGCTGCTTCTTTCCTCGTCCCACCATCTTCACGTGCTTCCCTATTTGACACTGTCACACTCCTCCTCCACCGTTGGACCAAACATAAATTAAATCGTGACGGTAGCTTTGGTTTTAGCAAATGACGAAAATGTAAAAATGACGCTCTCGGTTAACGCCACGTGGGGGTGGCAGAAAACGAGCGATCAGAGAGGCCCTAGAAGATTTGACTGACGGGTCACGGGGACGCGGTCCATTTATGTCTTTTTCCCATTCTTTTCCTACGTTTCTTCTGATTAATACAAATATCAAATAATATTAATGAACATCTAGAACCTACTCTTTTCTAATTTCTACGCGTGCCCGATTATCCCCTCCCTTTATAAAGCCCCGACCTCCTTTCGTTTGAACGCCACCTTTGCAAGTCTCTCCCAATACGTACAAGTTTCTCTCTTTCGCTGCCTTGGAAGGTTTTCCTTTTTTTCCTCCACAGAAAATTTTCTATTGAAGAAAGAAAATTCACTCTCCAGCAGCGTTCGTGCAATCAAATCTCCTAGTTCTGATCATATAAAATGGCTCTCTCTTACTCCAACGCTAAGCTTCTCTCTGTTCTCGTCGTCGACGGATTCTCTACTGCTATCAGCAGGTACTGCCCAAATTCGTAGTCACTCTCCCTTTCTATGTGTCTCTCTGTTCTTTAGGTTCTATGTAGTGTTTGTTTAGTGTTGCTAACAAGACGCCGGAAAGTGATTTTCGTTTTTTCAAAATGATCTATGTCGTTGTTTGTACGTTTTCAAATTTCTTTCGATTCTTGTTTTATGAACTGCTTTCTTCGCTTCCAAACAGATCTGTGTTGTATTTCTTTCATTTTATTCGTCTTGGTTGGTCCCATTGATTTTTATACTAAAAAAGAAAAAAACCTCGAACTTACGCTTGGTGCGTTGTAATCATTAGGCACAGTAAACTGTCGATGCACGTTAGAGAAAGCTGGATTCCATTTTTATTATTTATACTAATACTTCTGCTATTGAATTATTATGGGTACAGGCGTGGATACTCGGCATCGTCACAAGGAATAATGGCTACGGTGGCAAGAGGAGGGACTTCCGGTGCGAGGATGGGGAAGACGCCAGGGGAAGATGCGGCGCGGTCCACCGAGAAGGTGGCGTGGGTCCCAGACCCCGTGACTGGCTACTACAGACCAGAGAATCGCGTGGAAGAGATCGACGTGGCAGAGCTGCGTGCACTGCTCTTAAACAACAAGCACTGATAAACGTCGTGGCGATTGGCGAGGTGGGGATTTCATTCTCCGACGGCCTTGAAATTACTCGCCTGCAACCGAAAAAAGAAACTTAAAAATTGGGCCCCACGCAGGGGTCTCGATTGTGGAGTGGAAAAACATTGGACTCGGATTACCTATGGCTGGCTGTAGCCTGTAACTCTACTGTAGTGGCGACTGGATATTAATAACGACGGAGGCTTTTCTTCGTTCCTTTCTTTTCGAAAATGAAATACAGATACTATTTATGATTTTATATATTTTGTTAATGAGCAATTATCACGCGCTTGCTTTGCTTAATGATCAAGATGGAGCCAAAATTAATCCAATTTACTTGGAATAAACGGAAAAAAAAAAAAAAAAGGACCGACAAGAGATAAAGATAAAAGTAATAAAGTTAAAACCGGTTGATTGATATAAAAAAAAATTGGAAATGTTATAAAATAAGTGAGACTCAAGTTCTTTCAAAGAAGGAAAAATAATACAAAAGGAGGGAATTTTACAAAAATGAACAACTTCTTTACACCCATTCGTTTGGGACCCCTTCTCTCAACCATATTTTCTCCATCACGTGGTATCCGGATTTTAAAAATCGGCGGATTATTGGAAAAAAAACCTGGACGATTAATCGAAATGTAAATCCAGGTATCCAAATTTATTAACTTTTTTTAAGACATTTTAAAACTTTTAATTTTTTTTTATAATACTTGTTTATTTTAATTCGAATATCATGTTTAGTACCTAAATTAAAATAAAAAACTATTTTAAACACTTTTTAAAAAGTTTTTTTCTAAAAAAAATATTTTTAACAAATTAAAAGGCTTTTCTATATGTTTATTATTATTTTATACAAAATAAATAATAATCATCAACACTAACACAATACAATAATTGCCATTACCAGTTAATTTTCACTTCATTTGGTTGAACAATTATTTAGGCCACGTATGGATGTATTTTATAAGTCTTTTAAGATTTAGTTTGTTTTCACAATTTTTTTTTAATTTTTTTTTTTCATCTCATTTAATTATTACAATTTTTTTAAATTTTCACATAAAATAAAATAAATAATTCAAAATTTTTAAATCTTAAAACAAAAATAAGATTAAAAAAATATATTATAATAATATTTTATTCAATTTTTAATTTTAATTTCAACTCATCTCATTTCATCTACGAAAACAAACAAGACATAAAGGTCTCTGCCCTTATAGACCTTTGTTGTAGCACATAATAACGGAAAATCATGAATAAGTTCATGTCATTTACTTTTCTATAGTTCTCGTATACTTTCTTTTGTCAGGATTTTTGACTTTTTGGTTGAAGATTTAGGTCTCGTTTGGTTGTTAAACTCATCTGAGTTCAATTCAGTTCAGTCTAGTTTTAAACTAAGTTTAACATTCAAACATCTAACTCTCAAATTACTAAACTCATCTCAACTCAAAACCTCTTTACATGTGAGACCCACAACTAGGGGTGTAACCGATCCGGTCCGGTTTTGAACAAAATCTAAGACCGAACCGGTATGTTCCGATTTTGTATTTTCCAAAACCGGTTACCCTCATAAACCGGTACTTCCAGTTTCCGGTCCGGTTTTTCGATTTTTTTAAAATGTAGGTTTCACAATTTATCATTAAAAATGTTTAAAAAAAAAAAAAAACTGATTTAAAATATATCATTTAAGCTTTCCATTTCTTGCTACTTAATTATAATCTTTTGGTACCCAAAAGCAAAATTAAAAAAGTACACTCATTGACTCAAAACGCAACAAGAAAATAATGACATATAATATACGATAATTAAAGCAACTAATCAACTATAAAGGATCAAAAGATGAAATCTGCTATAAAAAAAGAGAAGGGAGTGGGACTTTATAAACATTCCTTATGCTGAGTTAGGGTGATTGTTGTGATCCATGCAGGACTTACTGGTATTAGGACTTTATAAACATTCCTTAAGTATTCTAAATTATATATGATCATGAATCATGATCTCATTGATCTGTATGCATGGAATGGAAACGGGTTGCTATTACTTTCAAATAATTGATGATGGATGCAATGCAAAATAGATGAAATTCAAATAGAGAATACACACAATCCAAGAAAACATTGTAATGATTTCGGATTCAAAAACCCTACCCTAATATCACAAAACCCAATCAACCCAATCGGCAATCACAGATTCATAAAAATCCCAATATCACAAAACCCAATCAAAAAAACCCTAATATCACAAAACTCAATCACAAAAATCATAGTAGACTAGTATGTAATTTCCAAAATAAAAAAAACTTACCGTGGGGGCAGATCGGCAGAGAGACTGAGACAGGGGCCGAGAGAGTTGAGAAAAGAGAGATTGAGAGCGAAGAGAAAGTTGAGAGACGAGAGAGTGAGACACGGGAGAGTTGAGAGTGAGAGACAAAAGAGTTGAGAGACGAAAGAGTTGAGAGACGAGAGAGTGAGAGACGACTCGGACGAAAGAGTGAGAGACGGGAGTCGAGACTGAGAGCGAGAGACAAGAGCGTGAGAGACAAGAGCAGATCCACGGGCAGGAGAGACGGAGAGAGTGAGCCACTGAGCGTAGTCCGCACCACGGCACGAGAGACGGAGAGAGCGAGAGGCGAGAGCAGACTGCTGTGAGACGAGGCGGAAACTGGAAACTTGGAAAGAGACACAGTTAAGACTCGAAGACGATTCACGAAAGAGATGAATCAGAGGAATCGATGATTTAGAGTTTTCAAATTGAAAACGGCACCGTTTGGCCTTTACTATTTAATTAAAATTTAATTCTTTCCAATGTGTGTTTTTGTTAAATGATAATTAAAATTTATATATATATTTATAATACATTTAATATATTGTAGTGATTATAGTGATTTAATATAACTATATATATATATATATTTGTAATACATTTAATATACTATAGTCAACTATTTTATATATTAGACTATATAATATATATATTTGTAAATTGTAATACATTTAATATATATATTAAACTATTAATATTAGTTAAATAGTTATAGACTAATATATTTGTATAACTATATAATATATTAGACTAGTCTAATAGTATTAATATTAGCCTATTAGTATAGTTATGTATTAGTATTAGTTATAGTGATTTAATATAACTATAACTATAGTCTATAGTCTATATTAAACTATTAGTATTAGTTAAATAGTTATAGACTTATATATTAGTATAACTATATAATATATTAGAGTAGTCTAATAGTATTAATATTAGCCTACTAGTATAGTACTATAGTTATATATTAGTATTAGTTATGGTGATTTAGTATAACTATATTAGTATAACTATAACTATAGTCTATATTAAACTATTAATATTAGTTAAATAGTTATAGACTTATATATTAATATAGTTATATATTAGTACTAGTTATAGTTATAGTGATTTAGTATAACTTTATTATTATAAGTATAACTATAGTCTATAGTCTATATTAAACTATTAGTAGGAGACTATTAGTTAAATAGTCATAGATTTGTTTGTTAGTATAGCTATATAATATATTAGACTATATAATAGTATTAATATTAGCCTATTAGTATAGTTATATATTAGTATTAGTTATAAACTTTTAGTATTAATTATAAGTATAACTATAATCTATAGTTTATATTAGACTATTAGTCTATTAGTATTAGTTAAATAGTTAAATAGTCTATAACTATTAGTTATAGACTTATATATTAGACTATTGGTATAGTTATAAGTTATATATTAGTATTAGTTATAAACTATATATTTAATATTAGTATTAGTTATAAACTTTTAGTAAAAACTTGAAGTATTAATTATAAGTATAACTATAGTCATTAGTCTATATTAGACTATTAGTATTAGTTATAAACTTTTAGTTATTTAGTATTAACATTTTATGTAATAATTTATAAATTATAATAAGAAATTATTTAATATATGATATTATTTCATATATATAATTATTAATTATATATATTATATATAAAAATTTCACATAAAAATTTATAATTATACATAATATATAAAACTTATATATATATATATATAAAATATTTTGTATAAAACTTATATATACAATAATATAAATATTATTTTTTTTATATATATTTTTAATCAACAGGTCCGGGCCAAAAAATATCAAAACCGGAATCGGCCGATTTTTACATTATAAGAACCGGTCTCGGACCGGGCCAGTTCAAAACCGGTAAAAACCGGTTCGGTCCGGACCGGTTTTCCAGTTCAAAATTACACCCCTACCCACAACCTTTTTCAACTTCCTATAAATATATCTAAACTCATCTTAACATCCAAACATATTTAAACTCATTTGAAGTGGACCTCACAAAATTCACTTTACCATATTAATTTATTATTATTTATAAAGAACTCAACTCAACTCAATATCCAAATTCACTCTTAAGACCTTCTTATTGGACAAATTGACTTCAAAACTCAGGAGGTAACTGTTGGGTATAAAAGAAACCAAGGTCCAGTCCGTTAGAAACACCCATTGCTAAGAATAAAAGAAAAGGATAATGATTGCCAAGAGACAAAAACTTCTCTTTAATCTTATTTTTTTTCATTGTATTGAGAATTAAGTGTAGAGATTGTAAAATTATCAGATTTAATGACTTTTACCCTCACAAGACTGTAAAGTAAGTCTTTATGTCGAATTATGTAAATTAATCCGTCCTTTTCTTTATTTATATTTCATGTACTTTATTTATTATTTAGTTTCTGAATGAGCAATATTGGAGCACTATAATGATATGAAAGCGTTATCATGGAACATTCGATCGTGCCTTTTGCCTCCGACGCTATAAAAAAAATTGTTTCAATACAAGCAATGTGACATCTGCAATTATTTTTTAGAGTACTGCTACGGTCCTGAATTCGGAGTCCAAAAAATGTCCCAAATAGTATGTTTTTTTTCATCTTATTTTCATATATTTTTTTAATCATCATAAACATTTTTTAAAAAAATAAAAAATTCACAACATCATTAAAAAATATTTTTTTACTCATTCGGTAAAAAAAAAAAAAAGGTCCCATTCGAAATATTTTTTGGGTCCCAAATTCGGGACCCAAAGCATTTCTCTATTTTTTAAAAGCCTATTTATTATAAACTATAAAGATTAGTATATAAATTTTAGAATTTAAATAAACAAAATCTAATATATATTTTCATGAAGTGGATCTGTGATTCGATAATTAGTAGCTAGGATTAATTAGGATTTCTCGTAGTTTTTTTATGGCCAAAAAACTTAAGCTTGGCTTGGGCCAACTCCAACAAATTGGAAACATTAAACTGTAATTTCTTTTGATAGATCATACATGTAATGGATTGATTATATGTATATAGATATAAATAATAATTTAGTTCTTCGTAGCTCTTCTTCTTATCCCTAATAAAATGGTTGGTTCTGATTTAAACGAATCGTATGCCGGCAATGCTAATCAGGCAAATTATTATAAGAAGAATATCATGCACATATTCCGTGAGTAATTAAATATTTCATCCTTTATCCCTAGCCATACAATTAATTAACATCAGAAAATAAGTTGCTGGAAGCTATATATATGGGGTGATATTTTGTGGACACGTTATTATATATAAGCCACGTTGATACACGTCAACGGATAAAAAAAATATTAGTGATGGAGTAATGTTACATGCAGTCGTGGAGTGTATAAGTATTATGTAGTCGTTTTGAAAAAGAGTGAGGTTCACTATTAAAAAATTAATTAATTTTTTCATGTGGATTCCGTATTTATTCATTTTTTTTCAAAGTGATTGCGTGACGCTTACGCACACTACTGTAACTATTATTTCTTTTCTTAATTACGTCTGTAGCAAATTTTAAGTTTATGTTTATTTAAGTGATAGACATTTAAACTATTTAAAATATATGGTATCAACAATTGAGTCTAAAATGATAACAAATAACATACAAAATAGCGATGCACAAATAATTTAGATAAATCCAATCCATTAATATTATATAAACAAAAGGTATTATGGTACTTGAATAAATGGGACCGGTTAGAATCGAGTTGTATGGTCACATATCCATACTCATGACTTGGTAAGTTACAACCTACTTATTTAAAGAAGTAACGTCAGAGTTAAGAATTTTGACCCGTTAATTAAATGAGATGCATTAAGATTGAGCCATTCAATCACGTACTCATGATTCAACATGAGACAAACCGAAGTCATGGACACCAATCGATACCATTATTAACACATGCAATCTACAAAATCACTGGCAAACCCATTAAATTAAAAGAAAATTTTATATACCATGCTACCATTCCACTTTTATCCTATTAAGTAAGATGTGACACATTTATCACTATTAAACGATCATTTATTACATGTTTCTTTATTATCTAATAGTGATGAATGTGCCACATACTACTTAGGTTACATTTGGATGTTAAGTTGAGTTGAGATGAGTTGAATTCTTTATGAATAGTAGTGAGTTGAAATTGTGGAATAAGTTTTGTGGGACTCATTTAAGATGAGTTTGGATGTGTTTGGATGTTAAAATGAGTTTAGATATATTTATAGAAATTTGAAAAGGATTGTGGATCCCATGTGTAAAGAGGTGTTGAGTTGAAAAAAGGTTGTAAGTCTCACGTGTAAAGAGGTTTTGAGTTAAGATGAGTTTAGTGGTATGAGAGTTGAGTGTTTGGATGTTAGACTCAGTTTAAAATTAAACTGAATTGAGTTGATCTCAATGCAGTCCAACAACCAAACAGGAGCTTAGTATGATTAAAATAAGATAAGAGTGTAGTGTATAACATTATTTTAAATCAAATGAAATTGAAGGCATCAACAACATTTATGGGACCTCTATGGAAGTGGTTACCTATCATCGCAAAAGCCCAAAAGTACCATGAAGCAAGTGACACGTGTGGGTACTTTAAACTAATTGCTACAAAAGCAGATACTCCCCATCATAATTATAAGGTACAACTATCCAAACTCATGGAACATGATTCACAATAAATATATCATATGATACCTAAGTTAGGCATCTGTCCCGTTGGACATCTAATCTCTTCACCTTTTTTATCACTGATCTGCAATACTCTTTTTTAGGACACGTGATCAACTAACAACTATACTTTTTCCTTTTCTATCTCTATTTTCTTTATTTTTAGCATTTTATATATATTATAAAATAGTTATGCTGTAATCTCTACGGATTGGTTCAAGCGGTAAGGTTCTTAGTCTTGGTGTGGTATGTTTCCTCTAGCTCTAATATTCAAAAAAAATTCTTGAACTATCTGTAATCCACTAACAGAAAACTCATTGTCGAGGACTAGTCCATCCTATAAATGTATCAATTAAGCTAATTTTGTATATTTTGTAATTAACGTGGTTATATAACTGAGTAATGCTACAAAGTACATCCTCATCCCATTTTTATCAAAGTTCAAACTATATAAAATGTGTCACTTTTATCATTTTTGGGTCATTTTTTTAAAGAAAAAATTTAAAGGTTAATGGATAATGTTTACTCATCATAGGGAAATAGATGCAAGATATGAGCCTAATATGTAGAATTTTATCATCCTTGGATCACTTTTTTTAAAAAATAAAAAAAAGTTAATGGACAATATTTACATGGACAATGCTACAGCCCCGTTGGGGCTCCCGCGGGGGGTCTAGCATTGTTCTTTCAAATGTTTTTTTAAAGTTATTTATTATATAGATTTTTTAACACTTTTATATATTTTTAAAAAATAAAATAAATTTAGAATATTATTAAAAAACACTTATTTAATTATAAAGTAAAAAAAATATTAAAAAATACTTTCTTAATCACGAAATAAAATAAAAAATTATTTTTTTATTTACTTTATGATTAAGAAAGTATTTTTTAATAATACTATGAATTTTTTTATTTTTTTTAAATATTTAAAATTATTAACAAAATATATATAAAAAAAAAACAAAAAAAAAAACACATTAAAAAACACACTAATGCAAGCGGTGCTGAGAGTGAGACGCTTAACATTTTCCTATTTACATATCATAGTAGAATAAATGCGGGATATGAGCGTAGTACGTAGAACTTTTAAATGTGTTTGGGGAGGATAACCCAATATCTAACTTAGCCTTCGGTTACATAACCCAATATCTAACCCAATATGAGTAGGCCTAGCAAACTCCAAACTCAAGCCCAAAAGGCAGGAGAAGACCTCTCCCTGTTAACATCATACGAAGGCATTGAACCCAACTATAATCGATCCAGGTGACCAGATATTCTCTGTGAACCTAATAACAGACTCAGTCTGTTTGGTGCGTATTTATGTTGCAGTGTAAACATCAATGTTTTGATCAGGTCTGTTCCTTTATAGGTCTTTATTTGCACTTCCCTATTTTTTTTTTTTTTTTAAAAACTAAGTTTGAACAAGAACTTAAAATATATAGCAAACTGGTTGTGAGGGGAGTTATCTCCTGGGTCAAACCAGGAGAAAGGCCCGGGTCAGGGGCCGGACCAAGAGAAAGGGCTCGGGTAGGAACCCATACATGAAGTCTAGGCCAAACTGAGCACACTAAGAAGACCCGGGCCCTAACCCAAATATGAAGTCTGGGCAGGGCCGTGTATACTTCAAAGACTCAACTAAAGAAGATGGGTAGATAGGAAACCATGACAAACATATGGTAGGGAAGACAATCTGGAAACCCACTAGCCGATGGACAGGTACACTCACCGACTCTAAATATTACCACCCAGACATGATAGACAGAGGAGAAAAGCTGAGGAAGGCACGCCACATTAATGGAGGATATGAAACTTAGAGAGGAAGGCATGCCACATTAATGAGATAAAACGAAACTTAGAGAGGAAGACCTACTGCATTCAATGCGGCCCAGGACTTGGAACGCACTGGGAGAGGCCCAGTGTCAGGAGAAGTTACCATAAGACCTGAACATCCTATAGCATGACAGATGGGCAACATGAGTGTCCGATCTCCGACTGAGCGACACCCCACTACCATGAAGGCTATACCATTGGGTATAAATAGGCATCGTCTACGATCGATAAATAGGTTAATGTCTACATACATTTCTACTACTTCCTCTTTTCATCTCCAACATTGAAACTAACTTGAGCGTTGGAGGTACCACGGACCCGAGCTCCCATTCTCCTCCTTGCAGGAAAGAGTCCGAGTGCTGCCAGCGTGGAGTTACCTAGGCTCGCGAAACAAGACATAAACATTGGTGTTGGTTTATTATTTCAAGTGGGCGATTGAAGATTAAAGTTGGATGAGATGAGATGAGTTCTGGTTTATTTTCGCAGATAAATTATGGAGGATTTGAATGCCAACCAACCTTCTCCATTAGGCCTGGTTTGTTTTCGCATATGAGATGATATGAGATTAGTTAAGATAAAGTTGAAAGTTGAATAAAATATTATTAGAATATATTTTTTAATATTATTTTTGTTTTAAGATTTTAAAAAGTTGCATTGTTTATTTTATTTTGTGTAAAAATTTGAGAAAGTTGTAATGATTACATGAAATGAGTTGAAAATACTTGTGAAAACAAACGAGGCCAGGATTATTTGGGAACTTATATGAAATTTCTCATCATCTTAAAACTTATCATAATTTCTTTTTCAAGTTCCACTAAAATATAAAACACTTTTAAATTTCAAATTTTCAACCTTTTGATTTAATAATTACCTAATCATTACAAATTTTTCAAATTTCCAAACCAAACAAACAAAATACAATTTTTTAAAACCTAAAAAAAAATATTAAAAAAAATATTTAAAAAATATTTTAATTTTATAATATTTTTATTCAACATTTTATATCTTATTTCCCAAAATCTAATTAAACATTTTAGCTCAAACCATTTCACTACTATTCATATAATTATTATTTTATCTCATTACCCAAACATGACCTAAGATTCAATACTTAGGTAATGATTTGCAAAGGTATTTAAATATAGAGTCTTATGAACCAAGCATTTGTATTCATTTTTTCTTTGGTTAGTCAAAGGAAAATCATAATCAAAGAAGAAGTGTTACAACTACAAATAGATTTCACAAAAACAAACTCACAAACTGACATAGCTTCATGTGATACTTTAAATCTACTTTACAATAAAAGTAAAATTAACAATCTGACGCACCATATCAAGTCATGTCAATTTGTAAGTTTACTTTTGTAAAATTGTTTTGTGCCCAAAGCATTTCACATAAAAAAGTGCAATGACTAATTTATAAGATGGCTAATGTGCAATTTAGTTTACTTTTAAAAAATTATTTTGTGCCCAAAACATTTGTGCAACGGCTAATATGCAATGATTAATTTGTAAATTTACTTTTGTAAAATTATTTTGTACCCAAATCATTTCTCATAAAGAAGTGCAGTGATTAATGTGCAATGGCTAAAATCAAGACGACAACATGCAACCTGTCACACGTCTGCAATTGAGATAGGAAGGACCAAAGTCATAGTAGGCTTGGGTTGAGTGATAAAAGTTTAGTAGTTGAGTTTATTTTCAGTCGGGCCATGGCCCATTTATTGTTAGTTATAATTTTGATTGTGGCTTTATGTTATCATTGGAGTAAGTGGCCTGTAGCCTAAGAGAGAAATTATATATGTAGTAGAATGAGGAATTTGTAAGGATATCGAAAATTATTAATGAAAATATTTTCTTATTATCTTTTATCTCTTTCTAGAGGGTAGGTCAACCTCAAATTTGATCATTTTCTCTCACACTTTCTAGTTATCCAAACACTACCTATCAGGTGTGTTACAAGTGGTATCCAGAGCCAATCTTTCTTTGGCATCAGCTTTTCCTTTGCTTAAAATCAGAGAGAGGGTAGAACAATCCCTACAAACTCAAGATCGAATCCTGCAGACAATACGAGAATTTAGGAGCAGTTTGAATGAAGAATCGAACTCTCTGGAGCACCAAAAATGCGCATTACAAGAAAAAGAAGGAGATGCACTTACGGTTGAAATGTCTATGGTTGAAACCTCCAGAAACGTAGAGTTGGTCAGATCGGCTAGTATGGCAAAGGTGTCCGAAGTAGGAGGGTTGGCTCCTGAGATGGTGGAGACGACGTCATTCGCTAGCAATGGCAATAGTGAGCCGACCTACAATCACGCGTTACCGAGGCCACAAATGGTGTCACAGAGAGCATCGGTGAGGCCCAGTCTCAACGTTTATGACTTTCGTAACTTGCTTCACGGCCTAGATCTGGTCAAGTTTGAACTCAGTCGGCTAGTGAATGAAGACAGAGATAACAGCTGGGAGTTTGGAGGGGTGCCGGTGGCAGTAATGGCCTTGAGGTTCTCAGAAAAACTTAGAAAAGAGGGAGTAGGGGTCGATGCAGTGCCACCTTGTTGGCCATTTGATAGGGGAAAGAAAAAAACAAGGGTTTCCATATTTCCTCTTTCGATCCGAGCCTATAGATCACCAAGGCCCTTCCATGGAGTAATCTCCCCTGTTCTGGATGGATTCACACAGAGCCAGAATGCTCGAGTTATGGCCCTTGATGCTACCAATCGTCCATCTGAACTCGGCAAGGAAACCAATATCGGTTCTCACAATACGGTGCATGAGGGTCGAATTTTTCAGTTGGAGCTATCTTGTGACAAGGATTACCTAGAGAAGCCCCCAAGCGTTCATTTTCATTCACTGATTAATATGACTTGTGTGAACCATGAAACGGGGGTGGTGGAACCAAAAAAGTTTGGACTTCTTGCGAAGTGGCAACGAGAGTACACCATGGAGGATATATTGACCCAGCTGAAAAAGGATATGGCCGCACCACACAATAGGAAGTTGAAAAAGGATATATATCTGAGAGGTAAGAAGTCTTTCGCTCCTCTTGTGCTTGATATATTGCTACTGAGAGGTGTTTTTGAGCCCTTTGATAGAGGAAGGGAGCATATCTCTGACTTGAGGCCATCTTTCCAAGTTGCGGCACACAATGGTGGGGTCAAAAATTGGGATGCAAATACAGGGGAGGTGAGAAATAAGCTGAGGAATCTCATGTGTGACTGGGGCCCTTTTTTTATCAAAGCGGGCCAGGTTGCTCTCAACATTATAGAAGAGAAAACTAACTTTAAAACTTGGAGGGATGAGTTCAAGAGCTTTCTCTGTGAAACGGCAATTGAAAACCGAAGACCCTTCTGTATTTACTTGATTGATATATGCCGAAGCAAGAAGCTGCACGAGAGAGATCATGAGTTGCTCTACTTAGGAACCTTGTATGGGTTGTACCCAAGTTTACACAGTAAGACTGTAGATGAGTGGTGCTTAGATGTTAGGTCCCTATCTGTTGGTGCAGCTCAAACCGCACTAGAAGAGTGGATGGGAACTCGATCCAAAATTGTTCAGCGCAAGGAGGCATTAACAGAGTTATTTTCAGCTCAAACTGGCACAGGAACGCACAAATTCTCTCAAGGATTGGCCAATTCCTTTGCTTCTCATGCCAAGAAACTTGATGCACCGTTTAGGCAAAGTGAAGAGAAAGTTGCTTTTTTTGTGGCAGCTCGGGAAGATCTAGTGTCAAGGGTGAACGAGATCGCAATATATACCCTCTATATATTTTTGACAAAATATATGGCAAAATGCATTGAGGTTGGACTGCCAGAATTGATTATAGTAATTGTTTTATCTCAATATATACCCTCTATGATAAAATAAAAAAGACCCATATTTGATCGATTTGCAGTCCTACTCTCGGTTGCCATTGATTGGGCCTATGCAGAAATTTTGATTGTAGTGGGAGCATATGATAATCGATCTTTAAAAATCCAAATAAGTTGCAGTACCAATCGTGCTGGGCTCATAAGTGCCGTCCCTGGGATTAAGGTTCCATATTCATTTCAGTGGGGGCGTCCTACATTTAATGCTGGAGATGCTCTTGCAATGATGGTTGCTTCTTCCGTTGCTATCATAGAGTCCACAGGTACATATATTGCAATGTCAAGATATGGGAGTGCGACACATATGCCTCCTTCTATACTCAATCGTGGTGTTAGCTGGCAGGGAATAGGCACTCTATTGGATGGCATTTTTGGTGCTAAAAGGATGACATTGAAGCTTGCAAATGGAACAGACATGTTTGGGTCCACTTTAGTGAGTGGTCTGGAGATACGGATGAGTGGCAATCATAAAAGAGCTAGAGTAGATGCTGCCCGAGAGATGTTCGATAAAATGCTTGGGATGGATCTGGGGTATGCAGCAACACCCATCGATTCGATGGGGTTATTATTGTGAAACATGAAGTGTCTGTTAGTATAAAAAAAATTCTTATTTTTGACCCAGGTGGTGGCACAATCGTAGGCAAAGATACCGCACCTTGTGGACAAAGTGCTTCTATGGAGGATGGTTTGTCACACGTCTGCAATTGAAATAGGAAGGACCAAAGTCATAGTAGGCTTGGGTTGAGTGATAAAAGTTTAGTAGTCGAGTTTATTTTCATGAGTCTTGTTGAGTCGGGCCATGGCCCATTTATTGTTAGTTATAATTTTGATTGTAGCTTTATGTTACCATTGGAGTAAGTGGCCTGTAGCCCAAGAGAGAAGTCATATATGTAGTAAAATGAGGAATTTGTAAGGATATTGAAAATCATTAATGAAAATATTTTCTTATTTTCTTTTATCTCTTTCTCTTAGAGGGTAGGTCAACCTCGAATCTGACAATTTTCTCTTACATTTTTTAGTTATCCAAACACTACCTATAAGGTGTGTTACACAACCACTAGTGCTGTAACAATGTCCATTTTAGGAAGGACCATTTTTTGCCGGATCGCCCATGGACTGACTCCACGGCACAGCTTGCAGCAGAAGCTATGGCAACGTTGATTCTCCATCTCTTCCACATGCATGCCGACTGTTTTCCTTAGAAAACAAACAACTTCACACTCTTATTTGCAAAACCAGCAAAACGCCATCCAAACGAATTCTGTAGACTATGACTAGGGCTCGTTTGTTTTCATAACCTATCTCAACTCATTTAATCTCATCTCATTATTATAATTGTTTTAAATTCTCACACAAAATAAAATACATAATTCTATTTTTTTAAAATTTAAAATAAAAATAATATTAAAAAAATATTTTAATAATATTTTATTCAACTTTTAATTTTAATCTCAATTCATCTCATTTCGTAAAAATAAACAGGCGTGTTTATCTTAAATACTATACTGACCAGGTAGATTCCAATAAGATGGTAAGCCATTTCGGAAAGTGTTCTCACTTTCACCTCCATCATCGTTTCTACAGCATAAACTTTGATGACATATAATGCTTTATGCATGACAATGGTTTCGTTTTGTTACACAATATTGAAATATGAGAAATGATATTTGTAGTTGTGAGTATGCAAGTGTTATGCAGTTACTTTAAAAAAAATAAATAAATATGAAACCTATATGAAAAGAAATTAATTTTTTAATAGTAAACTCCACTTTTTTCTAAAGCGACTGTATGACATTTATGCATTTACAATTATATGTAACATTATAATACCTTGTTCTTAAACGCCAAAGGTTTATGTTCGAATATGATCCATTTTTTTCTTTGTCATCTCCTGGTCCACCAATCCCAGCCTGTCCCAACCAACCAGTCTTTGAGTCTTCCCTATGTTACCACCTAACGTAACCTACTTTTTCTGTTTATAAAAAAGATTGTGACTTTTGACGTGAGTGAATTTGGATCTCAAACTCATTCTCTTCCATTTTGCGACTACTTTTACCATTCGGGGTTAATTGGATGTCGAAATGTTTTCATTATATTTCATTTTATCTCATTTTAATATTTAAATACTACTAAAATATATATTTTTTAATTTCAAATTTTTAATTTTTTCATTTAATCATTACAATTTTTTCAAACTTTCAAACAAAACACAAAAAATAATTCAATATTTTTAAATCCTAAAATAAAAATAATATTAAAAAAATATATTCTAACAATATTTTAAATTTATGATATTTTTATTCAATTTTTTCTCTATCATTTCCTAAAATCTCATAAAACATCATAATTCAAACTATTTCACTATTATATTTCTCATCTCATCTCATTTCATTTCTAAAAATATTGCTATATCACACTCTACTATTCATCATACTCTCCACACACTTCACATAATTTTTTTTTTTTTCACCCCAGCACGTAAGAGTGTGCTGGGGCTGCTTCACACAGTAGATTTATTCCATTTCCAATATCACCTGTTGTCATAACATTATTTGCTTTCCCATATTTAATACAGTTGTTAGATAATATCGGCAACTCAAAGGCTGATACCTCACTTTTGGTTCTAGCTGCACTTGTAAAGAAAAAAATACTTTTGGTTCTAGCTGCATCTATTCTTTCTTTATGAGTAGAAAACTAGCAATTAATGTCTTCCATCCAAAAAATTCAAACTTCTCCGGATTTCGAACGAAAGCTTTTGAGTTTAACTGAAGACAACTCCATTCAACAATGTGGATTGCAAAGATGGCGGCTTTTAATCTAAGCTGTATGATCGGATGAACTAGCACATTTTCAACTCTACAATATGAGTCAAATTCAGTTCAACACCATCTAGGCTTCTAGCATTAACATAATGCAGAGCTCCTTGATCTACAAACAGCTGTAACATTCATCATCATTTCCTCATGGCTACCCCCCCCACACACACACACACTTCACGGGCAATATATCAGGTCTCTAAGACTTCTTACATCATATATCTACAAAGTAACCCTGTAAAAGCTAGAAACAGGTAAATAGCATATGGACAACCTGTGGTCCTGTACACCTAAGAAGTATGAAGCACGGAAACTTCAAACTAATAGCTGTTCCCTTATACGGGACTTTTTAACTTTTTTTTCTTCGCTCTTTATCTCTCCTTAAAAGGTTCTGTGAATGCTAGTTGCTATGGAGTGAAAGCAGATCATATGTTTCACCATCCTAGTGGCAGTTGAAAGCAATGAAAATGTTCAAGGCAGTTTGAGTTCTCACCAGTGTTTCAAGTGGAACTACTACGAATATAAAATCAAATTCAACAAAGCTATTCGGCTCAATAATTTTTGGATAAATTTCTATACGCCTAATTCTCCCAAGCTGTAGCTAGAGTCCACACCAAGGTTCACAGATAACATAGTCATGTGATAACAACCTCCTCAACACCTTTCCATTCTGTAACGTCTTTATGGAAGGCCCAAATCACATGACTTATACTCTAAAATAACTAGTCAATGATACAATTGGAACCATATTGGAACCTTATAAAGAGCAAAAACTTCTCATTCTCAAACAATGTGGGATCTCATACACCTACCCTTATCCTTATCATATGAGGTATCACAATCTACCCCCTTAAATTCCTGACGTCATCGTCGGGCCAGTCCGTCGTAGGTGGCACGGCTCAAGTCCCACATTTCTGGTTGGAACTGGCTCTGATACTATTTGTAACGTCCTAATGGAAGGTCCAAACCAAATGACCTATACGACTAGTCAACGATATAATATATAATTGGAGCCTATTAGAACCTTATAAAGAGCAAAAACTTCTCCTTCCTAAACAATGTAGGATCCCAAACACCACCTACGATTTTCCTTATCATATGGGTATCACACATTCTCTCCCCCAGCCAACATTTTTTCGAAGAACTAGAATATGTAACGCAGTATCTATCAGTTTCGTTGGTTCTCTGCAAATAAAATTTCATGACAAGACAAACAAACGAGCACAATATTTCAAGTAAAATAGTCAATCTTCAGTAAACAATAAAACTATATTTCAGAAAACGTCATTCGCAATAAATAACATAAACCCATTTCCTTTAGTCTGATGCGAAATAAGAACGCCATCCAAATCCCACAATGAACATCTTTTAGAGTTCCAAATTCCGATCAAATGGAAGAAACAAAACGGTTCAATTTCAATTTCCTTACTTGCCCCTTATCGCAATCAAATCCACAGCCACACTGCGGGCAGTCGTAGAAATTATCAATAGGAAAAGACGCCGAAGCAATACCTACAGATAACTCAAGCTCGTCCCCTTTCCTAACCACCTCCACGATATTCAGCCACAAGAACAAAACCTTGACGCTGATACCAGTCAGGCTCGAGAGCCTGTTCTCAGAGATGTAGCCGCTGATGGTGGACTTGTATTTCAATTCATACGATCCCTCGAGCGAGTAACCGCACGAGCCGTTCAGATAGGCGTAGAATCTTCCAGAGGCTTGGTCCAGTTCGTAGCCCACGGCACCCTTGGGGAGGAGACCGACGGGGAAGTTGAAGTCCACGAGGGCCTTGTACGCAGAGGATCCATCGTCGGTGATGGCTACGGGGGATGAGGTGGAGAACGGTGATAGGAGAAGGAAGAGGGTGAGGATCGCCGTCGGATACATCGGATCTTTCTGAGTTTTCTCTGGTTGTGCTGCTGTTTGTGTTTGTTTAGGGGAGTGTTTACTTTTCTGTGGTCGTTTGGATGCCAGGAAAGCGTGAAGTGGAAAAAGGAGCAGCAGTTGAGACAAAAAAACGATGTCGGATTGGGGAAGTTGGTGTTTTGTGGACGGAGCACGTGATACCTATTTTCGTCAAATCAATACGGACATCGAGACATGGACATAAATTGACCGAGTACCAAAAAACAAACAAACAAACAAAAGAGAAATTCTTCAGGTCGGTATATCTGCTATTGGGCTGAAAATAGCCTCCAATAAGAGCCGGCCACGCCCACCCATTTCACTAATAATGGGACGCAACACATTGAATAAAAAAAAATCTACACGTTTGACTCTCACCCTACTCTCCCTCTCGCACCAAAGCCTCCTCTCTGTTCTCTTTCCCTCGTCGAATTGCGTGGTGGTCTCTCTCTCTTGTCAAATTCAAATGGATTATGGATTTTGAGTTTTTCGACGGTGGTGCTGCGTCGGACTGCGTGGTGGCTTTCAGACTTCGTGGTGGTTGTGGGTGCCGACAGAATGCGTGGTGGCTGAATTGTTGGTGCCGCGATGTCTACCTTTGGAGTCGAAATGGTTGTGGGTGGTTGCGGTTGCGTCGGGCTGCTACCGTTGGAGTCGGAATGGCTGTGGGTGGCTGCTGCAAGCGTCGAAATGGCTGTGGGTGGTTGTGGAGTGGGCTACTGGTGTGAACACACAGGAAGGGCGGTGATGGCTTTAACGGGTATAGCAAAAAATAAGTAAAAGACGTAGGGTATGTATTGATGTATTGATGTTCTGATGTAGTGATCCTCATTGTGTTATAGTGTATAAAGCTGACATGTCAAAATTTTATTGGCTGCTGATCTAAAGGCTAAAACGGTCAGTACCGCTCTAGAGCGGAACTCCAAACAAAACATATCTCATGATTTGGGTAAAGAGGTTGGAAAAGAATACGAGAGGTTTGTATAGTGAATTGAGACAACATAAAAAATTAAATAAAATATTGTTTGAATATTATTTTTGTTTTGAGATTTGAAAATTTGAATTGTTTATTGTATTTTATGTAAGAGTTTGAAAAGTTTGTAAATATTAGATGAGATGAGATGAGAGGCTCTTTCAATCCAAACAAATCCCAACTGATTCCTTTGGTTCTTGAGTTGTTGTTTTGATTAGGGGTGGCAAAAACTCTGCCCACTTTGACTCCGCCCGAAATCCAACAAGACTTCGACTCCCCTAGTCAGAGTCGGAGCTAGAGTCTAGAGGCCATATCAGCTCCGGACTCTGACTCCTAACTCTGACATTTAGACTGAATATATTTAATACTGTAACAAACATAAATAACAGGTAGTTGAGTGGCCTAATGGTGCAACGTCGCATTTTGCCAATTAACTGACTCGCATTCGAGCCTCCTCATGTACAAGATGGTGTATTTTGCAAAGTTTTTTTTTTTAAAAAAAAAATCCTCAAAAGTTCAAAATTACGTTGTTTCTGCCTCTTATATATTTATCTCTTCATGACCAAAACCCTACGGCGTTTCTCTCCTCCTCATTCGTTTTCTCATAACTGAAAGTCTCTCTCTTTTCTCTCTTGCCATCGTTTCAGTCATTTCCCTCTTCCTCTGTTTTCTCACAAATTTGCTTTTGTCTCTTATCCTCCCACTTGACAACTTTCTTTCATCCTTATTTTCTCTATGCTCTCGTCTTCCTCTGTTGCAATTCAATACCCTAGGTTGTGAAAATCCTCTGTGAATTTGTTTGTTATAGTTTATGTTATTTGTTATAATTTCTGTTATTTGTTACTTGTTAGGATGTGAAAATCCTCTATGAATATGTTATCTGTTATTTGTGAAATGTTCTTTATTAGGAGATTCCGAGATTACGTTGCAAGAGAGAAATCAAATTGTGAATTGTGAAATGTTCTTAGTTGGGATTTTCTTTTCTTTTCTTTTGTTTTTGTTTTTTTCCAACTCCAATCAGAGCTCCGATCTCGAATCCGACTCACACAACTCTGATCAAAGTAGGAATCCGCTTTGATTCGGAGACGAAGTCGGAGTCAGAGCCCAACTTGGTCTCCGACTTTGGTCGGAATCGGAGGTCGGAGTTAGACTTTCTGACTCCGTTAGAGTCAGAGTCTAGCCCTAGTTCAGACAACTTCTTTAATCATTATTTTCAGTTAAATAGATGGAATTTTATTAACTCAATATTTAACTCAATAATATAAGCAATATATTTGAAAATTGACAAAACAGCTTTTAGAACATTCTATAAACACAACGATTCTGTAGGGTACACCGTATGAACAATACACTAAATTAATAGCATCTTGTTTTGAAGTTAGTACCCATCCAATTTATTTAGAAAACTCTATTTCTAGTCTCGACTATAACACACCCAACGTACAACTGAGGTAAAAATCATTCACATTATCTAGTTCTTGTGGTTTGTCGTCTTGACAAATTAGCCTTTAATATTTGTGTTCTTCTACTCATCATCTCTACATTACACATTTATTAAAGAAAAAAATAAAAAATAAAAAATAAAAATAGGTGTGTAATGTATGAATGATGAATATAATCTTTTTTAATATTTTAATGTTAAACTTTTTACGTTCTGAACTCTCAACTTTAATTAAGTCAGATCTTCCATTAAGGCCTCGTTTGGTTAAGCAGTTCAGATTAGATGAGATGAGATGAGATGTTTTGTTGAAAGTTGAATAAAATATTATTAAAATATAATTTTTTAATATAATTTTTATTATGAGAATAGAGTTGAATTGTTTATTATATTTTGTGTGGAAATTTGGAAAAATTGTAATGATGAGATGAGATGAGATGATTTTGTGTATCCAAACCGGGTCTAAGACACTAATAATAAGTTAAAATGACATGCAACTACCAATAATTGCCATGTAAAAAATAATTATTTTTAAAAGAAAATAAGCATTTCAAAATTAGTAAGCTGGGTGCATGTGCTAGCTAGGCATTTGATTGGGTCTTACACCCAACGCAATTGGAAGGGTTGTAAGCCTAGGCAACACCAAGGTTGTGCCCAAGTGGGTGGAATGATCCAGGCTGTGCTGCCTAGTCGGTCGCCACTCGACTTGGTTTGTCACCCAAGCATGGGCGCAGCTTGGGTGTAAACGGCAATGCTTGGGACTTATTTGGGACCTAGAAAGATATAGTATTTTAGGCTGCGTTTGGATGTTGAGCTGAGCTGATCTGAATTCTTTATGAATAATATTGAGTTGAGATGGTTGAGTGAGTTTTGTAGATCCCACTTAAGATGAGTTTAAAGTATGTTTAGATATTAAGATGAATTTAAATATATTTATGGGAAATTGTAAAATTATTGGGATCCACTACTGTTCACATCACATTTTTGCCCCCCACGCGACAAACCTACAGAGGAAACTTCTGGAAAAAAAAGTTTTGTCCCACACTACTGGCCACAAACCGATTTTGGAGAGAGAGAGAGGGAGAGTTGATGGGAAAAAAAGGGTTGCAGAGGATATCAGCTTTTGTCAGCCAGCCTATTCACGACCATCTACAGAAAATGAACCCACCGAATTCATGTATAATGTAGCTCACTTGAGGTGTTTGGATGGTTGAAGGAGTTTAGTGGACTGCACTCAGTGCAATCAAGCAACCAATGGGGCCTTAGTGCTACTGTGGCAAGTAAGACGACCTCCTACTTAGGTTTGGACTCTTTAAGTGGTCTACTCCTCTAAGTATATATACAATAAGAGAAGTTCTGGGCATCAGCCCATTGCCGCAGCACACCGTGCTGTGGTTTTTTTTTTTTTTTCACCCAATACACTTAGAGTGTGGGGGCTGATATGCATAGTAGAGTGTGATTTATATTTTCTCATACAATAATATGCATAACTTCTAGGTCGTGGAGAGAGGTCAAAGTTACCGTATTAATTGTATTCTTGAGAAAAAAAAAAACTCTAAGAGGAAATTCTAAGAAGATCCATTGCGCATTGAAAATCGATTCTCTCTTAATAAACAAATATTCATCATATTGTGCTTTGTTAAAGTAGTGCTGAGTTCATTGATGTGGATATGTTTTTTGGCCAAAAGGATTTTTGTAGATGCCTGGGTGTAGAGATCAAGTTGGTGCTTATAATGAAACTATAGAAAGGCCGGTGGTCCGGAGCTGCCATGGTGTTGCAAGTTAGATTTAGTTACTTCAACGGTCTTGTAAGTGTTTCTAAATTGGTTGTAACAAACTCAATTTCTATAGTAGATTTTAGGTAGTGATTTACATTTGGAGTGGTTTTAGAAATTGAATATATTTCTCAAATGAATTTTCAATTCGTTATCAAAATTGTTGCGTTGATTATTTCGTAGGATTTGATCAATTGATTGATTATTAATTTTAAATAGTCTAGTGAGACAAATGAAGCATATTCCGAGAGTGCTAACATAGGTATTGCCAATCAGGACAATAACCCAACAACATGCTAGCTGATTCTCCAAGAAAGTACATGCCATAGCCATTTGTAAATTTGTTTCAAAGATCAAAACAGCCTCAAACTAAGCAAGAATCCTCATTAACTTAAGAGGACAAAACTCTATATGACTTATTGATCTTCCTAATTCCCTTCTGATCACTAACACAATTAAAGCCACAACCACAGATGGGGCTCTCAACGAAATTACTAACTGTAAAATCAGCCGAAGCGATCCCTACGGAAAAATCGAGCTCTTCATCTTCATGAGTCACGCTCACAATGCTGAGCCATAGGATGAGTAGCTTAACCTTGATGCCACTTAAGCTTGTGATCATGTCCTTGGCTATGGCACCCGTTATGCTGGACTTGTACTTCAGCTCATAAGAATCAATGGAAAAGGTACAACTACCGTCCAGATATACTGAGAACTTGCCTGTGGAATTGTCCAGCTTGTAGCCTAACACTCCTTTGGGAAGAAGACCCACCGGGAAGCCATATTCTTCCATAACTTGGTAGGCCGTGAGGGAGGTTGATGCTGTTGCTGTGTAGATGAGAAATAAGAGGATTAGAAATCGGATTGCCATTGATATTGGAGGCATGGGTTTTGGTGGAAACATTGAAGCCAGTTTTCTTTTTGAGGAGACTCTTTTGGTGGAGGATGGAGTTTTGAGCGTCTGGTTTTGGTAGGAAGTTGAGGATACTTATAACATGGGGGACTTGGAGGGGTGAAGGTGACGGGGAAAATTGGGTGATTCGAAAGATATTCCTTGTATATTACACATGAATAAATGTTATATAATTTAGTTTAAAAGTTTTAACCTCTCTCTTAGTTAGAATATGAAACTTTGGGACAATGGTAATGTATTTTAACAACTTTAAATATCAGTTTAAAAAAAAAAAACTTTAAATATCGCTTTTCTTTAAATGGAAAATACAAAAGGCGCTTTAAAAAACATATTAAGTAAAAACATAGTGCTTTTAATGGCCATATGAAACTGAAGAAAGCCCCTATAATCAAAACGAGGTCCAAGTGTCTAAAATGAGCAATTCTACATATCTACCTACACTCTCCACACACCATGCACTCAAATATATATATTTTTTTTAAACTCAATACACTAAGTGTGTAGAGTGTGTGATAAATAGTAGAGTGTGAATAAGATTTTTTCGTCTAAAATATGCTGAATCTGAATGCAAAAAAGATGGTATTAATAAGAAGTAAGAGCCACCGATCATATTTTTCGATATCAGCGCAGTTTAAATTTCATGATTTTAGCTCATCTCGTAAAATGAGTTCTATAAAAGAATATTATTTATTTTTTATAAATATGGTCAAAATCTTGTTCACAAGCAATATATGTGATTATTTATCAAGAAAAATCTTGTTCACAGGCAATGTGTGAGATTATTCCTCAACAAAACAGGTGGTGATTTCACAAGTCCTACTTTATTTTTTTTCCCGGAGCATATTGATATCTCATTTCTGTATTCTATCCAAGGCTTCTCTGTTTCATTTTGGGTAACAACTATATATATCTCGAAAACATCCTTTCGAAAAAAATAATCATAAACTCCCAATTTATCTTCCTCTGAAGACACGAAAAAGAACAAAAATGATAGAGTATCTGGAATATTAGAACAGTACTGAACATTGATCTGGATGCCCTTTATGGTTTGGATTATTAAGAAGCAGCATATACATCACTTGCATGTATACGTACAAGCGCTTGATTCTTTCTTCTAAAAAGAAGAATGATAAACATCGAAATTGTTGCAGTCCAATCCACACCCACATTGAGGACACTCCTCAAAATTCTCAACCGGAAAGTTGGCGGAAGCAATTCCCACGGAGAAATGAAGCTCCTCGCCTTCACGAACCACCTCGACAATGTTGAGCCACGGCAAAAGCACCTTAACACTCACACCCTTCAAATTCTTGAGCCTATCCTTGGAGATCACACCCTCAATGGTGGAGTTATAATTGAGCTGATATGAATTCTCGAGGGAGAAGCTGCAACTTCCATTCAAGTAGGCCGAGAACTCCCCTGTTTCTCTGTTTAATTCATAGCCAGTTGCACCTTTTGGGAGAAGGCCGACTGGAAAGTCGTTTTCTTGAAGAACATCGTAAGCGGAGGGTGTGTACTCGGCATCGCCAAAAGCAAATGGGTTGGTTGACATGCAGATGGAAATGAAAAGAGTTGCACAGAGAAAGGCAATTGAAGTTGAAGACAAGGCTTTTGGCTGGGAAAACAAACCCATCTTTTCTCTCTCAAAACGTTCCAAGTCTCAAATGTGGTTTGGCTGTGCAGAAACTGAGCGAGTGCTCTTATAAAGATCAATGTTAGAAAATGTAGGGAGCAGGGTGAAAAGGAATGTGGAAGACTCTGGAGGCAACACCTGTGCACATGCATGCAGTAGTTGAGCAGATGTCTTTTTTTTTAGTAAAATTACATACTTCATGACTCATTACTTAATCTATCACCAATTCACCATTCTTGAGAAAAAAAAAAAATGTATTAACGAGTTTTAACAGCTGAAATCATGCAGACAGATTATCGAGGGGGTCATGATTCGAATCATTTGATAATATTTGATGTTGATAAGCATTGAGCAATGGCATTGAGTTAACCACTTGGCACTCGATTAACCATTTAACCATTTGAGATAAAAATGAGTAATGCTATAAACATTGCTTATTCCTTTTTCAAAACGAGTAGAGTTTATTATTAAAAAATTAATTTTTTCATGTGAATTTCATATTTATTTATATTTTTTAAAATAAATACGTAGCGCTTACGCTCTATGACTGAAAATATAATTTTTCGAAAAAATTTATTTGCATTACATAAGCCATTAGTCAAACATTTTGATTTTTTTTATTATTAGTTACTCAACATATATGTCTTCAACCGTAGTTTTAGGCATATTTTTTCCCTATCATTTGATAATATTTGATAGGAAAAAACTCATGGCCGGTTGCGAATAAAACTCATTTTTACAACAACCAATAACTATTGGCCAAGTAGGAGGTGCAGCCTCCAAACACATGCACCCAACCCTTCAAAATCCTTCCTCTCCCCTTCCATTCGCAGCCCCCTTTTTGAAGAGTTATCTCCTTCTATTCGCAGCCCCAGCCCCCTTTTTGAGTTTTCTCCCATTCCCAGCCCCCTTTTGTTCATCATCCAATACGATTTCAACGAGATCAACTCATCTCACGCAGCCGATTTTCCCATCCCCTCATTCTCGCGTAGTGCCTTTTCCCTACCCCTCCCTCTCATGCAGTGCCTTTTCCCCACCCACTCCCTCTCTCACAACGCCTATTTCAGCACCCCCTCCCTCTCGCGCAGTCTTCTCCTTGAGTGGGTAAGTTTTCGATTTATGCATTTCACATACCATTTTCTGTTGGATTTTAAGGTTTGATTTATGAGTTTATTTTTGCATTTCATGCGATTCTAGGGTTTGATTTATACATTTTCTCATGGAAATCTCTTTCTAGTGCTGTTTGAAGATTTTGCATTTTGATTTATGCATTTTCTTATGGGGATCATTATATATTCTGAATATGTTTTTGAATCAAATTGATTCTTAATTTTTAGTTTTTAAGGAAAATGGCAACTGAAACATTCTAAACCGTACAGTTATACCAATAAATAACATTATCTCAACTAGATTGTTTGATAAAACTCTTCTGAATGTTATTTGATAAAACATATAACCTATGACAAGTAGAGGTGATCTCTTAAATCCTTTAGCTATTTGATGAATCCACTCCTGCTTCTTTGTACACCTTCTTATGCATTCTGTGTTATCATTCACTTAAGTAAACCTGATGTTCTCTTATTTGACAAATGGATCGGGCGGGTTGAAGATACTTGAGATAGCATAAGGTGGTATTAATTTATTGATCTGTTTGTGCATGTTTGGACTTAAGTAAACCTATGACATGTTTGGACTTGCGAAATTCACTTTTTTGTGAGTAGTTCATATTTGGAGAATTAGTGAATATATGTAACAAATAAATAAAATTTATGTGGATTGCTTGAAAGAATTATTGTGAATTTCGTTGAAATATGATATAGAATAACATGTATGAAGCGAAGTTCATTGGTATAAAATATACCAGGTCAAATGGTCCTATATATATATTTTTGTGTTGAATAACATCAAGGTGGGTCCAGACTTTAATGTTGCAATTGTGTTCATATTTTGTTGTGGTTGTTGTCTTTTATATAATGAGGATGATCTCATGGTTGTGGCTTTTGACTCCTCATTTTTGTAGCAAGTTTGTAGATGAGAAAACTCAAGGCCAGTTGGGCATAAAATTGTGCACCCTGTGTTTGTAAAAATACCACATACACTGGTGTTTGTTTACTGCTTGTTTTGATGGATTAACTTGTAGATATTGATGAATCAACTTATACACAGTGATAGATCAACTTGTAGATAGTGATGGATCAACTTGTTGATGTTTGTTGACTGCTTGTTTTTATATTCGTTTCCAAAACTCTGAAAAGTAGTGGCAGAGACACCATATCTAGTTTACGTTCTATGAGGGCAGCAGATGAAATCATATCGGGACGAAGACCACTATGTTATTGTGACATTCCCTCCAAACTGTGGACATCGGCCAACCCCAAAAGTTTTGGTCAGCGGTTTTTGAATTTTCCATATTAAAAGGCTCAAAACTAGTGCAGATTTTTTGAATGAGTTGACTTTGTAATGGAACAACCAGATTGTTGTAAGCTAGCCTTGGAATTAGTACAATGAAGGAATGAAATGATAGCATATGAACGTGCAAGAATAAAAGATGCAAAATTCCAATGAATGAAGAAGAAGTACAAAAGTGTCTTAATTGCGTTTTGAGTTTTATTTACTGCGTTATTAGTTAGTTTGAAATTTTTTAAAGTTAATGATAATGTAAATCATTCTCTTATTGCATTTTATATTATTGCAGATCACAATCATCCATTATGCATGGAACGTGTCCCTATTTTATACAAGAAATAATTGCTAAAAAACTGTTGCTTATATTAGACAAAAGAATAGATAGATCTATAACCCAAAAGGTAAGAAGAAAATGGCATAAACAGAGTAATTACATTAGATCATGTAATTACATCCCTCAGCTGCATAAATAAAGATGATAATGAGGGAGTCCAAAACTTTATAATTACATATATAATTACAATTTTATATAGATGAAAGAAAACAAAGCATAAATCCATTGGTGCTGTATAAGTTTTGCCTCCAAAACTAGATAATTATACACTTGCCTTTAACACATGGTCAAAGTGTAGACATACTGCTGCATAAGTTTTGACACATGGTTAAATAATAATGTTTTTATACAAATTTAAACAAAGTGTGGCAACTTTATATAAACATTGCATACTCAAGACAAACAAAGCCTTACAAAACTGTGTACTTGGCCCCAAAAATATAAATAAAACTAGGAAAAGAAAAACAAAGACTATTCCAATGCAATATAATTTTTGTGCGTCTCCCTCTCCAAGAAGTTGCCTCCTTCGATTGCCCAAATAATTCTGAATGTCCTTAGCAATGCAACCAACATTATAATCACCACTTGACTCCTTACTCAACACCGACATTAATTTTCGTGTTGGTATCCCCATGTGTCAACAACTCATGATTATACTGGAGTACAAACTTGGACACAACACATTTGTCTCCATCCTTCTTGATTGTCATCATCGCCTTACACTCACACTTTATTTCCGCAGTCTCGAGTCTTGCTCTCTCTTTAAGTTTAGAATTATAACGATGTGATCATTCTCTTAAACACACATACTCTACACCAATTAATGAGCTATCTATGTTTGACAACTGAGTTTGATTTGTTCGAATGCTAAAATCAGTTCGTCTGGAGAAGGCTTTATAGCAACTTTGTGCATCCTTTAGATCGTCAAACTGTAGCCCCACATACGCCTCCACATATGAAAATGACATCGTATGACCTTCCTTGGGCATATTCTTGTCTTGCTCAACCTCACCATCCTCTTCAATCATCTCAACTTCATCAGCACTAGAATTACAACTATCTAAAATCTCAACATGATCTTCTGATGTTCTCAACATTCACTCAACTTGATATGATTTACAGGTCAAGGATAGCTTAATAGACAATCAAATTACGTGTAGTATATATAGCTCAATACAAAACTCTAGAATAAAACTTGACGATTTCAATGCAAAAGTTGTAAGAAAATCACATGAAATTTCAATGTATTTATATGTTGCTGCTGTATGTGGTGCACCACACAAGTTGAAAAAAAGATAAAAGAAAAGAAAAGTAAAGAAATACCAAGATATTGATGGAGACGTCAGACCAAGTATAGAGAAAAGAAACAAATATTATAAGACATATATTAGCTGATATAGAATGACAAGGAAAGGTCACGAGACCACTTGGTTTGCGATGGCTGTAATCGAGTCGAGCCAAGCCGGTCTTTGGCTTGTCGAGCTCGGCTCGACTCAAAATACTCGAGCCTGAGCCTGAGCTCGAGATTTTTTTTTATTCTTTATTCGAGCTCGACTGGATAAGCTAAACTCTCAACTCGAGCTCGAGCTCGTCCTACAAACGAGTTCGAGTCGAGTCAAGCTCGAGCTCGAACTGTTTATTTTTTTATTTTTTGAATAATATTTAATAATTAATAAATTAAATAAATAAAAAATCTAATATTGAATTTATACAATTAACAAGTAGAACCTCTATTGAATTATAAAATTTTAAAAAATTTATAAATAATTAATATCTAACTAGTTGATATTTATTCAAAATAACAATATATTATATGCCTACATATATTATTAATACATATACTTAATATGATAGCATATATCTATTTCATATATGGTTTCCATATACTAGTATATGAAATTATTAAGTTTTATCGACTAATTATTATACAAATTATAAAATATACTTATGAAGTATATTCGCTATATAGACATAAGTAATTAGATTACATATTATATATTTAATTATAAAAGTGGTATGCTTATATTATTAATTACTACATATATATATATGTGTGTGTGTGTGTGTGTGTGTGTGTACACACATAGGTGTATGTATATATTTATCAATATATGAATAAGTTTTAATTGAGTCGAGCTAACGAGTCGACCCGAGCACAAACGAGCGAGCCTTAGTCGAGTTTTGTCGGGTATGTGTCATTTACAATTCGAGCGGGTATCTGCTTTCACGAACTAGTTTCTTTTTTTTTTTTTTTTTTTTTTTTTCACGAGTCGAGTTCAATTTGAGTTTAATCGAGTGAGTACCGAGCGGGCTATCGAACAGACTGATTCATTTACAGTCCTAGGTTTGCCTTATAGACCTGACATGCATAGGGCCACAACACATTTATCATCATAAAAAATGATCGATACATAAAAAAAATGTTAGATAAATTAATAAATATGATCATTAGATTTTAAAAATAGAATCGTGAGGTATGTAAAATAAAATAAAAAAAGATTATATATATATATATAAAAAAAAAAAGAGATGCCTACAAGTTGCACCTTTCATTTGATTAAAATTCATGAGCCCTAGAATGATTTGTGAATTTTGTGAGACAAAACAAAAATAAGGGACTAAACAAACAAAAAGTTTTACCAGACACGAGAGCCCCACAAATCTTGAAAACCAAAAAGAGAGCTCCACAAATATTTGAAAACTAGATTGTATTGTAGAGAGAGAGAGAGAAAGAGACGGATAGATGAGGGGAGAGTGAGGGGAGCAGGTCACGTGGGTGGGGGAGAATCCAAATAAACTGTTTTTATCACCTGTGTGTGGGTGTAAATAGAAATATGTGGAAACACCTATGTGGCAGCCTTCAATTGGCTAGTGTAAAAATTCACTTCCCACCCGACCGGCTCCAAGTGCTACCCTATTTGATATTCATGAGCATTGAGCAATGGCATCGAGTTAACAATTAGGCACTGGATTAACCATTTGGGTTAACCATTCAACCATTTGAGATAAAAACATTGCTTATTCATTTTTAAAAATGAGTGGAGTTTATTATTAAATAATTAATTTTTTATATAAATCTCATATTTATTTATATTTTTTAAAATAAATACACAATGTTACGCACTTTTTGATAAAATTTATTTGCATTAGATGAGCTATCAGTCAAACATTTTGATTTTTTTTTTTAGTTACTCAACGTATATGTCTTCAATAGTAGTTTTAGGCATATTTTTTCAATCCCCAAACAGTAACTCATCTCTTTCTCTCGCACCTACATTCACTCTCACCTTGTCTCTTTCTTCATGCATCTTGATTAAAGAAATGATAAAAAAATATTATATTTTAATACTATAGATGAAAAAATGGCTAGTCTAATGTGCGACGATTTTCATTAAGAGCATAGTCTAGGCAAAACTTTCGGTAAACTATGCTACATACAATAGTAAAGTGTGCAAATATAGCATAATTATTTTGAAAAAAAGTAGGGTCCACTATTAAAAAGTTAGTTTTTTTTTTATCTCGTATTTACTCACTTTTTTTAAAGAGATTGCACGACGCTTGCGCACTCGACAACTGTAAGTACCATTAAGTTAAATACCACTTTTTGATTTTTAGCTACCCACTTAAAGTTTGAATCCTACAGTAGATTAGCTATCTCTCTATATAATAATAACATATTATTTTTTAATTTTTTATCTACTTTTTTATTGCATATTTATTTAATTTTTAGATAATTTTTAATTTTAATTTTCACAATTTTAAACTATCTATATGATAGAAAAATTATATATATCACACTTTTATCCCACTATGATAAGGTGATATTAACCATCAATTTTTATTTGTTTGTTTTTTGTCTATATTTTAACCAGATTGTAAACAAAATAAATTGGTACAAATCAAACTCAAAGGATTGTAAACAAATTTAACTCAACTAAAACCTATTGGAAGGGAGTTCTTGCATCTAGTTGGCCAGGCGCGGCCCACTTTGCTGAAATCGAAGGCCTGTGACTTGGTGGATTAGGAAACGAAAGGAAGGAGACTCAAGCCAGCATAGGAAGGGAGGAGTAAGCAACATGCCCTTAGATGCACCGCATTAATGAGGGAAAGGCCGGTCAAGATATTGTCCCCGACATAATCATATACATTAAATGCAACGTTGAATGGCCCGCACTAGAAGTCGAGGTCCCGTCTCTGATTGGAACGGCTGCATTAAATGCAACGCTATGTTGTTTGGAACAGGAGGTGATCATCACATAGACAAGAAAGACGCATGTATAAATAAGAGAAAACATGCAAATGAGTAAGGTTAATCATTATCACAAAACTTCTACCTCTCTTTTTCTTTTTCATCAGAGGTGTCACGAACACACCTGACCACCCTCTTTTACTCTTTTGTAGGCCCTTGACGGTGTTTGAAAGTGGTTGTATGAATCTCAAACACAGTGACCGTATTAATCTCATATTTACACAATTATAAACTTTAATAACATCTTTAAGATTTAGCAACCCAAATCTTTACAACCCAAGTTGTTAACATCGTGTTTCGTATATTTTTGGATTGGGTTTCAGCAATTCGGGTCTTGAGTCTTTCACTTGCACACTTAAGAAAACACGGAGAGTGGGGGACCTTGGTGGTGGCCGGGGATTCCCGATGCTAAAGTTAGTGTATCTCCTTAGTAGTTCATGCGTAAGGTTAGAAAAATCAGAGAGAATTATTCGTATCTAGGGGTCAACTTTTATACTAGGTTTTTAGGTGAGGACAACTCACACCTGGTTTTGGAGAGTCCATGTCACTTCAATTGTTTGTTTAGCTAGAGTCCTTTAATGTGGCGTAACTTTTGGCGCGGCGTCATTAATGCTGCGTAGAGTCTAGAGAGTGGCGTCATTAATGCGGCATGGCTCTCTGACTTACTTTTCCCTATGGACGCTTCCTATTAAGCCCATCTATGTCTGCTATCAGAAGATTAAGGATTTTCCATATTTCTTACCCACCTACCTGCGCAGGTTCTCGAGGGTAGGGTGTCATTGGGGTGGTGTCAGGGCGGCGAGTCCCATCTGCCCCTGCCATCCATTTTTCCTACGCGTGAGTTTTGCTCGTGGGCTGAGTACTCTGCAGAGACCCATTGACTCATTTTAGTTGAGGGTCATTGGGCTTGACTTGGCTTGACCAGGTTCTCTGACTTGCTTCGCTTGTAGTCCTTCGTAGGCTTGCTATACAGTCCGATAGGGGGGAACCCCCTACACAAGTATTTGTTTTACATACATAAAAAGTACAACAAACTATACATCAAAAGAATACTATAGTAAAAAACAAAACATGATATTATCCATCACATTAAAATTCATTTAACATTCTACCTGTCGGGGTAAGTTTGTTTTTGTTGGTAGAGAGAGAAACTCTAACTTCTCTCTTAAAAAAAAAAAAAAAAAACCTCTTCCAATCCTAATCTTGTTTTGACGGGGTTGAGCTTGGCTCCTTCCCCCTCATTTCCCTTTGTCCATATTTTCAGTCTGTTTGTTTTTATTTTTGTGCTTTTTTTTTTAGATCTGATAAAGGTGAGCACTCTCGGGTGTTTTTTCAAATCTAGTTTTTGTTCCTCTTCTTCAGTTCAGAGATCTTTATTCCTCTTCTTCATTTTCAGAAAACCTTTTTTTCTTTTTTCATTTTTCCCCTTTGACCCGAGTGAGGTTTGAGCCACTAGGATTGGTCGCTACTGGGGCAGGTGTTGGTCGAGAGGGGTGGACGATGCTACGGCCGGTTCTCGTGCATTGGAGCCACCTGCGCAGTGGTGGTCGGTGTTCGTGCAAGAGCTGGGTGCTTGTGCCACCCTAAGCTCCACTTGTTGTTTTTTTATTGTGTTTTTGTTTTTTAATGTGTATTTGTTGGGAAGAGGCAGCAAGCAACGCAGAAACCCTAAAATAATTATTAATAAAAAAAATATGTTATTGGACTTGGTGTCCGTAGCAGCAGAGTCTCGTATTCCTCCTCCTTGAGAGAACGAAGGGGACCAGTGTTTCTCTTCTTTGGAAGATGAGTCATTTAGTTCTGTTTTTACAGAACGTTTTCTTTGTTAGGAGAGAGTTTTATAGAAGTTAATACAATGTTTGCCTCAAAGGAATTTGTGTGCGGGGTGCTCCAGAGTAGATGCGTAGTTTGACTTGTAGTTCAAGTTTTTCTTGTATTGATAAGTCACAGTTGTAACTTCGATTCATTGAAGGAAATGAAGTCTGTTTCCATTAAAAAAAAAAAACAATCTACCTTTAGGGAGTGAGGAAATAATGATAATGCACGTATATTATAGGGTAGAAAGAAAATAATGAATATGAAAAATATGATATTATTTAATAAAAAATTACATCGTTCGACGTGCGTAGAAAAAATAATGTTAAAGAAAGAATGCATAAATTATTATTATCTCACTGCATATATATATATATATATATATATCTAAACAATCTCACTGCATAGGCTGAACTATTGTTACTAAAAGTAAAGATGTATATACTATGGTTAATTCAATGCAGAATTTTTTTAAAAAAAATTAATTCAATGCAGATCTATTTTGAGATAAAATAGGCAAATTTGGACATTTTATTGATTTTGCGGCTTGCCTTAGTTGCCTATGCCCAATGTTCGAAACGAAAAAAATTAGCCTTGCCACGTGTACGGGTAAAGATTAGGATCCCTAGATACCCATTGTGATGTGCGCAGTCCCAAAACCCTAGTCCCTCTCTCCCTCTAAAAGCAGTATTTGGGTTGCAGCGCCGAGCACCAACACTAGCACTAGCAGCCATGGTATTCGCTCGCCTCTCAAACCCTAATAATGCAGAATGCCGTTTTTTCTGTCAATCGATCCGTAAACTCACTTTCACTTTCCTTATTTTTACAGGGTATCGATTTGGTCGCCGGTGGCAAGAGCAAGAAGTCCAAGCGAACCGCCCCTAAATCGGACGATATCTACCTCAAGCTCCTCGTAAAGGTCCCCCATCTCCCTCTCTCGCTTTCGCTCCCTTCCCTGTATGTGTGTGGAGCATTTTGATTTATGGTTGACGTGGATTGCTTATATGTGAACAGCTGTACCGTTTTTTGGTGCGGAGGACAGGGAGCAATTTCAATGCGGTGATACTGAAGAGGCTCTTCATGAGTAAGGTCAACAAGCCGCCATTGTCTCTCTCCAGGTTGATTCGTTTCATGAAGGGCAAGGTACCTCTCTCTCTCTCTCTCTCTCTCTCTCTGTATCTTCTATTTGGTTGCTGAGAGAACCGTGGAGAAAAGGAGAAGAAAATATACATTAAAAGAGAAGAAAATATACATTTGTTTAGTCTTTTTTGGTGTCTGAGGAGTAGGGACATATCAGTTCGGATCTTGCAAACTTGAAACCATTTGTTTCGTTATTGGCCAACCTGATAGATAAAAAGACAATTCGCTCTTATGTTTAATTTGGAGTAGAAGACGATACTTCTATCAACACATTCGTTATAAATTTATAATTAAAATTGAACTTATGATTTGCTCTTCAGTTACTGTGTTTTATTCGGGTCCGAAGGGGTTTATGATCTAAAATTGTGTTTTTCATCCTATTAGTGCCTTCTACATTGATTGAAATTGTATCTTATATTGATGATTAATAGGGCTTCTGGTTTTTATATAGGGGGATAAGATTGCTGTGGTTGTTGGGACTGTGACAGATGACATCCGAGTATATGAAGTCCCCACCCTGAAAGTGACTGCCCTGAGGTTTACAGAGACTGCAAGAGCTAGGATTGAGAAGGCAGGTGGAGAATGCTTGACATTTGACCAGCTGGCTCTCAGAGCTCCTCTCGGACAGAACACTGTATGTTATTTAGAACTTTTGCTGAAGTCACTCTGTTTGTTGTGCCATCTCAACTAGTTTTTCAGTTTGCGTTCTCTTAGTCATTGACAGTTAAAAATATTTTATCATGCGCTGTATGTAAATGGTTTTTTAAAATATGAAATTCGTTCGAATACTCATGAATTGAATAATGTTAATTATGCTTGACTACCTTTTTTATGGGTAAACAAAATTTTATTCATATTATGTTTGGTTTTTAGTGATGTACATTGGATGGCTGTCGTTAGTTACACGAGGCTGATAGATATGCAAACTAAAATGCAATTAGATGAATATGTCGTTAGCATGGATAGTTTATTATAGATCAGTATATAGAATTTTCCATTTACACAAAACGGTATGTTTTGGTGTTATTGGACTTTATTAGTGATTACTCTAGTTTATTATTCATGTAACTTCGACGCACTTTATTCCTGGAACTTCTGTGCATAGTTGATGGGCTAGCATGATCTGGCTTATAATGTTCTCAGTTATTAGGAATGGTGCCTCATATTGATGTTTCATATGAAGTCATTAAAGCCCTTGATGCCTTATGTGTTTTTGGCTGCCTATTGGAAAGGATGCCGAGGGGGTGTTATCCAATAATACAAGAAGTACACGAGAGTTGTGTGTCTGTTGTTGGAATTGAAATGTATATGAAATCTTATAAAGAAAGGGAAAGTATACTTTTCATGTAGCGCCCTAATGGAAGATTCAAATCACATGGTCTATACTCCAAAATGACTAGTAAATGATACAACTGGAGCCTCAATGGAACCTTATAAAGAGCAAGAACTTCTCATTCCCAAGGAATGTGAAATCTCATTCACCACCTACCCTTATCGTTATCATATGGGGTATCACATTCCATCCCCTAACTAACAGACTTTAACTACCAAAGCTCACCCTTGACCAATTTTGGCTGCTAGATGAATGGGAAATACAATTTTGGGAGTTTTTTTTTTTTTTTTTAACATTTTTGGCTGTGCTAGATAGTAAGAGGATGCATTGTGTCAACTTTGGTACTTAAATAAAAAAATGTGTCAACTTTGGTAGTTTGGGGTACATATTATAACATGTGTTAGTTAGAGGGTGGATAGTATAGAAGAATCTAGATTTGGAATAGCATTTGTGTAAATTTTTTTTTTTTAATTTTGCCTGGTGCTTCTCTAGCACTAATGAGGCTCTATTTTTTAATGTAATTTTGCTAGCTGTTGAAAGAAAAATGTAATTTCGGTTTGTTCACATGAAAGATGCAATTTTTTGCTTGTAAATACAATTTCCAGTTATTTTCTCTGTGATTGGTAACCTTATGGCACCCTTTGGTTCTGGTTACTAGAATTTGCATAGGGGATCATCAGAAGGTTAGGATTGCTGGGCAAGCTTGGTAAAATCTGAAATGTTTAAGCTGAAAAATGAAAAAAGAATACTGGAACGGAAGGATGGACCTTTCAATATTTAGAATAAGTAAATGTCATTTTGTATTAAAGGTGGAGAGGGTTTTGCTGGAAATTCAAACGAGTAGTTTGTATTTAATTGATAGAACTTCATTAATTCTATATTAGTCAAATATAATGGATATACAAATCAAAACGTCTTGCACTCCACTCCACTCCACTCCACTCCACTTTTCTATTAAAATATTATTTTATATTGAAGTGAGAGGAACTGTTTAGGAAAATGATCAATGGCAAATGCCGCAGGTTCTTCTTAGAGGTCCCAAGAATGCTCGTGAAGCTGTGAAGCACTTTGGACCGGCTCCAGGTGTGCCACACAGCCATTCAAAACCCTATGTACGATCAAAAGGAAGGAAATTTGAGAGGGCTAGAGGAAGAAGGAACAGCAAGGGCTTCAGAGTTTAAGCTACCAAACTTTTGCATAAAACACAAATGCACTCACCGATTCTGTGCAAACGTGTTGCAGTTCTGGCTCCTTTTTTATGTTATATTTGGCAGGTTTTCTTTTTTCTCAGGCTTTTTTCTATTATTAAAAGAAAATTTTATATGGCTATCCTTTTCATTTAGTCCCGAAATCCGTTGGATATTAAAGTTTATTTATTATCATTGAGTAGCTTTTTTTAAGCTTAGATTATTATTTATTGCTTCAAAATATCTGAGTAATGCAATCAATGCTTTGATGCATGGGTATCTGATGTTGCCTACACAAGACGATTGACTCGCATATGGTTCTTTGGACGTGTCGTGAACTCAAAGCTGAGTTCTTGGTTTCTTGGGTACTTGACCCGTTGACCAAAAAGCAAGAATCCTCTTTCGTTTATCAGGCCTAATGATGTTTTCACACATTAGATGATATGAGTGAATAAATTAAAATTAAAATTAAAAGTTAAATAAAATAGTTTTTTAATATTATTTTTGTTTTAAAATTTGAAAAAGTTAAATTATTTATTTTATTTTGTGTGAAAATTTAAGAAAGTTGTAATGATTAGATGAGTTGTAATGATTAGAAGTAGAACATATTATCTACATCGCTTAAATGATAAAATTTAATTTGTAAGATTCAAATTTTAAAATTTATTTTTCTAATTAAATTACAATAGCAGTATTGTTAACTAGTAGGTGAGGTCATTGGTGTCATAGACTTGTTGAATATTTTGACATGAAACATTAAATTTTAGGATTTTTGATTTTCTATGATCAACGACATTTTTTATTGTAGTTTGATAGAGAATATGACCTGACTATAAGAGAATGATCATTTAACAACTCTAACTCTGAGTGTCTTTCGATGGTTATATGTACGGTTATCTTGTAAGTGAAAATCCTTAATCCTTTTGGTGCTTAAATAGACTTCTAGGCATCATGAAATCTAGATATATTTGTATTCCACTATAACTCATTCATTCAGGTGTGGTTTAGATAGTGATATGAGATAATTTTAGATGAAAGTTGAATAAAATATTGTTAGAATATTATTTTTTAATATTATTATTATTTTGGAATTTGAAAAAGTTAAATTGTTTGTGTGAGAATTTATAAAAGTTGTAATGATGAGATAAGATGAGACACTTTTACTATCTAAACGGGTCTAAGTGATATAATTTGAAATGTATAAACCCATAGAGATATGACTAAGTGGACACTTAATACCTTATAGGACATCCAGCAGAGTAAACGACTTTGTTGGTATTATTATAACAAAAAATCTTCACAACCTCCTAACACTCCACACTCCACATTATTTTTAATTTTTATTATTTTTTTCATTTATTAAATATTTATTATATGAATAATGAATAAAAATTTTGAAATAATTTAAAAAGAATAAACTCAAAAAAAAATTTTTAAAAAATATTAAAAATTTAAAAAATTTAAAAAAGTGTGGAGTGTGGAGTGTGGTAGAAGTTGTGTAGCAAAGCTCATATTATAAAAAGAGAAATGATTTGTAAAAGGTTTAAATAGACAAATCCAACATAAGCCTTTGTAAAAAAGAGAACCTCACTTTGAAAAAGTATAAAAAAAAACATTCTTTTTCAATGGGACTCACTTTTTTTCAAAGAACTTAGGGTTCATCTATTTGAAACTTGTATCTATCATTACTCATGTTCTTAATATTATGATATTATATTTGAAAAATTATACGTTATATTTGAAAAAGTATAAAAAAATCATTCTTTTTTAGTGTGACTTATTTTTTTTAAATAACTGAAGGTTTATCTATTTAAAACTTGTATATAGCATTACTCATGTTCTTAATATTATGATGTTTGTTGATATGTGGTTGTTATGTAATATTAGTCCGCAAAATCTTAAAAAAAAATGGTATAAATGATAAGCATAAAATATCTATTCAACCCACTTTGAAATTACGTCCACTAAAGTTTTACTTTTATGGTATTGTACCGTCGTTTGGGTGTGTTGGATGTAGGACTGTACAAAAAATCGAAAAACCAACCAAGACCGACTTAGATCGGCCGCAAGAGCTCAGAACCGGCCGAAACCGGTGGAGAACCGGTCGGCATGCGGCAGCAAATAGAGAAAATCGATATCGACTGGTTCGAACCAGATTCAAACCGCTGAACCGGCCGACTAAATAAACTATTTTTTTTTATATATTTTTTGTACTTAAAACGACGCCGTTCTAGTTAACTTAAAACGACGCCGTTCTAGTTAAGTTTAAGTGGAACAACGTTGTTTTAAGCCCTAGTTGTGTTTTAAACACAACTTATACGACACCGTTTGGTATTAAACCAAACGGCGTCGTTTAATTTATAACGATTTAAAAAAAAAATTAAGTAGAACAACGCCGTTTCGTTTAAACCAAACGACGTCGTTTCAAAATAGTTTCGTCTTCTTCCTCTCGTCTTCTTCCTCGTGTTCTTACCAGCTCTCATCATCTCTCTCTCTCTCTCTCTCTCTCTCTCTCTCTGCAACAGTCTCTCTCTCTACTCTCTCAGAGGAAGCTCGGTCCAGAAAATGACCGTGAACCGACAGAGAAATGAAGCAACGGTTTCGGCCGGTGTTTCTTCTCCCCGTCGATCGGTTTCGGCCGATTTTCTCTCTCGCAAATTAACTTTTGATCGGCATCAGTTTTCTCAAAAATCGAATCGAAGGGGTTGGTTTTCACCCCTACTCGGCTGTTGCTGTATATAAATATGGTGATGGGTACATGTGGTCCGGGCTGTTGTGCGTTGTGGCACATGGGTTTGCAATGGAAGAGTCTTCTTTTTTGGTGGGTGGTTGGGATTTGTAGTGACTGCCATTGTAGGTGTTTTGTTGTACAGATGGAACGAGGAAAAAATAAATCAATCTTTCATCTTTGTTTTGCGATGGCTTACGTGCAGTTGGCATTTGGATCACATCATCGTTGATACAAAATAATCTCAATTATTGCTCAAATTTAATTTAAAGATGCAAGACAAACACAATTGAGATGGGCAATGGACAAAAAAAAAAAAAATTCTAGAGACACAAAGAGATTATCAGAAAGTAAACTCACAAACTGACATGATTTCATAAAATCTGTTTGATCTACTTGATAATAAAAGTAACTTTATAATCTGACGTACCACATCAATTTACATTATATTGTAGGTTTATTTTTGTGTAATCTCTTTAGTAGCTAAAATATTTTTCAAAAAGAAAATATTGAAAATTAAGAATATAATATAAATAATTATATCTATATATTTCTATCAATTTAAGTTTTTAAAATAAGTGATAATTTAATATAATATCATCACAAAAATTTTAAATTTGAATTTTGATGAGGAAATGGACTAAACTCTGGGTGCACGGTAGAGAAGCCTGCATGCACATGATTGTCCACATACAACAGGGAGATTTCCTGGATGCGTATACGTACTAAAAAGTAACAGTTTTGGTGTTGTTGTTGGAACTCGGGAATGGGTACAATCGGGTCAAGAAGTAAAATTGACTGGCCAGGCCAACATAAATCATAAATGAGTATTGTTTGTATCCCATCAAGTTCTTAAGTATTTTTGGAAGGGCTTTCCTGTTTTCTCATACAAATGGGGCCATGTCTGCTTTTTGGGTGTTTATACTTTATACATAATACGGTTGATGAGATAAAAGCATGATGACATTCATGAATCATGACTAGTACTGTTGTCTTCTACATCCAGGCTATCCTTCTCATTCCTTTGTGTGGTGTTTGTACGTTTTCCCAACATATTAATCTTAATGAAACTTGAATAATGGTATTTGAAATGCTATCAATCCAATGTAGTTTAAGTGGTGATATCAACAAATGTACCCGTAATTTAGCTTTACAGACAATCAAGTTAGAGTAAAAAAACACATCGTTTTGAAATAAACCCCAAGAAGTTATGATTATTAAGTCATTAATGGGTTTTTTTATAGGTGAAAATGCACTGCAACACAATTATTTTTCCATCTTGGGACTATCGTCGCGGGAACAACTTTGCAGAAATTGCAAGCAACTTTAAATGTGGTGCAGAAAGGAAAGTTTACTGTGGTGCAGAATTTGCAAGCAACTTTACTGTCATGGTTCCTTCAGTGTTTCACGTTCAGATGAACCGAATAAAGAAAATGGATGATCCCTTAATGGTAGATTTATTGCAACCAATGCTCTGGAAAGTGGAAACTTTCCTTCTGGCCAGAATCTGTTGGATGATATCATGACGCTGTGCTTTTTATATTTGGATATATTCCGTGCGTACAGGGTCGAGAGAGAACTGTAAAAATGATCACGAGTTTCCTATTGGCAGCTTAAATAAAAGAGAAAAATGAAGATTTTATTGTCAACTCGCTGCGTAGAGCAGTCTCGTAATTTTTTCCCCTCAAATTTATTATTAGTCTAATTACATTTTTTTTTAAATATTTAACCAAAAGACATTACTTCACTAATAATCACTTTCTTAATTATTAAAAAAATTAAAATACCTAACGGTAACTTTGACGGGGCAAAATCATAGACTAAGTATCATTTTCCATTTAGTAAAATGTTTACATGACATAATTTAATTTAAAAAATAAATTTTAAAATTTGAATTTTATAAATCAAATTTTATCATTTAAATAATGTAAAATATATACTCTACACATTAATTTGATAATAGAATAACTCAAAAGAAAATTATCACACTCGAGAAATGATTGAGTCATTTCCTTTAATCAATAATTGTATTTAATTATTAAATTAAAAATAAGAATACAAGAAGAGAAAATGGACGAATATGTGTATGTTTGGGATTATGGTAAGAAATATAACTTATATTTTTTGAGTTTATAGCTTATAAATTAAGTATTAAGTTATATTATTATAACATTATTTACTGTTTGATAACCATATGTTTAAAACACTTTAAAATATGTTATATTTATTTGAAAACAAATTAAAAAAATGATTTCTAAAGTAGAAATAACGATTATTTGATTTTTGAAAGATTATGACCATATTCTTGAAAGTTTGAAAGTTGTATGGGTATTTTCACCCATTAACAATCTTTTTAAAATTCAAATTATGTTCCACATTATTTGGAAATGCATGCTTGAGAAAAAGTATCAAAATGATATTGTTAATGTCGTGTTTCGTACGACTTTAGGCTAGGTTTCAGCAATTCCAGGTCTTCAAAGCTGAGCCTGCGAAAATGAAGAAGAAAGAAGTTGAGAGAGGGCAGTCTTGGGGCCGAGGAGTCTCTAATGAGGGAGTCTCGAGACCAAACCCATTTTTCTTACGTAAAAATTGCTATTTATACCAGGAGTCTGAAGAGATAGATTATGCCTGCCCTGTGAAGTCTATGTCATTTTTACTATTCCTTTTGTCAGAGTCATTTAAATGCGGCGTGTCTCTGCGATGGCGCCATTAATGTGGCATGTTGCTCGGGTAATGGTGCAATTAATGCGGCGTGGTTCCCCAATTTGCTTTACTCTATTGGTGTTTTTGGTGATCTGTCGATGTTCCTTTGCTAGAAGATCAAAGGTTCTTTGTCTTTCTCGTTCTGCCTTGTACGAGTCCCTATGAGCAAGATGCGGCCGAGTGGCATAAGACATGTCTGTTCCATCAGCCATCATTGCTTACTTTCCCTTGCAGGCAAAACGAGTTGCTTCGTGGGGAAGTTTGGTCCCTGGAGCCGAGTGCCTGGTGGGCTTATGAGTGAGGGGGAAATCCCCTTACAAATACTTTTTATCAAACGTACTTTTTAACTTATTTAAAATTAAAAAATATTTTAATATGTAACACTCAAACAACTTAATTTTTTCATTATTTTCTTTTAAAATTATTTAAATAAGTTTTAATACTTTTAATGTAATCCCAAACAGGGCATTTAATAAAAATCTCATTGCAATAAATACAGTGCAAGCACCGAATATAAAAAAGGGCATCTCATCTCCTTTGACCGAGTCAACCAGGGAATATTGAAAAGACATACATTTATTTTGACCGTATTTATGCTTCATCCGATGTTGTCTACGGACTTGGCTTCTTTATTTCATTTTCAGCTTTTGTAAATTTCCTTCAAACTGTCTAAGTTGCAATTAGGGAGCCATGTAAATTCTCAAGGAAGAACTTGGAATCAATATTTAGATCCATCTAGTTATTGAGAAAGGCACATTTACTAACTGATGCTATCTATTATATTTTTAAATAGAGAAATAATAATTACAGTCGTAAGTGTATTAGCACTATACAATCATTTTGAAAAAGTGAATAAATATGAGATACACATAAAAAAAATATTTTTTAATGGTAGATCCAACTCTTTTTCAAAATAACTGTACGACGCTTGTACATTCTATAACTGTATGTAGCATTACTCTTTTAAATATTATTTATCTTTTACATTATACTAACTGATGCTATTTATCTAATAAATGTAAAAGTTTATTAGATAATCATATTATACTATACGGTGAGAACGTGGATGGTAGAATTTTACCGCACATAATAAAAGCTGTTTTCCACGGTAGAGAATTGATACTATTAGAAGGGAATTACTAGGTAAAGGAATCCCGCCAAAAAGCTCAAAATAGCAATAACCGAAACCCATTTTCTGACCGCATAGGAACCTTCCTCGGCCCTTTCCAAACCCCCCCCCCGGCCTCTACAACCGATATAATCTTAAAACCCCTCAGTCTACCCCTTTCCCTCTCAGGCTCCTCTCTCTCTCTCTCTGTTATGGAGGATAACCCGAGCTATGCTCTCAACGGGAAGATTATGCTATGTTCGGTGGTCACTCTATTCCTTGTCGTACTCATCGTGGTCGGCTTTCGCATCTTCTCTCGATGCTGCTTCCACAGTCACCGCCGACGACGCCGGCGAGCCCGCCATTCCTCATATTACTCCGTTACCCTCAACACCACCACCTCTACTCAAGGCCTCGACCCCTCCATCCTCCATGCCCTCCCAACTTTCACCTACTCCTTTAAAACTCACGACTCTCCGCTGGAATGCGCCGTCTGCTTATCCGAGTTCGAAGACGACGACAAAGGCCGAGTCTTGCCCAAATGTCAACACTTTTTTCACGTCGAGTGCATTGATACGTGGTTCCAGTCTGTCTCTAATTGCCCGCTGTGCAGAGCCCCGCTTGTGGCCGATATTTCGGTGTTGAAACCCGATATCGCTTCCGAAACGGAGAATGAACCCGTTGGTACACTGACAGAACCGGCTCAAACGGAAGCAGCTGAAAGGGGTGTCCCGGAGTTTACACAGCCGGTGAATCTGGGACCCAATGGTTGCCGGAGAAAGCCATCTGAGCTTATGGGTGTAGTTGTAGAGGTGCCTCGGCTGGGAGGGTTGGATGAGATGGATTCGGGTTCACCCGGGGAATATCGGGTACTCTCGTTGAAGAGGATGTGTAGCATATGAGGGGAATATGCTGTGATGCTCAAGAATCGGAAGTCGAACCCGAGAGAAGGAGCATTGGAAGGCTGTTCCGTGTTAGCAGAAGCACCATCACTCAAAACACATGGCAGTTATCTTGCAAACGTGGCAAATGTACAGCTGGCTTAGGCTTAGCTTAGCTTAGCTCACTCTCGTTGGATGTACATAACTCCTTTGTTGAACACTGCTTTCCTTTGATTTCAACTTCCAATGTTCTTAGCCTAAATGCATGACAAAAAAACTAACAAGAAACTTAAAACAACAGTGATTGAATGGCATTGCATGCATGAAGGTGTGAAAGTAGTAGGATGCAATGGTACCAAGCTGATACTGTGTCGTAGAAATTTACATGTAAAATTTTGCATTTTCCTTTTGTATTAAAAGTATAAAAGCCGCAACAAAATGACGTTCTAACTCTTTAATTTATTTTTTTCTATCCCCTTGACATTATAACTCAAATTAAGAGGGACACCAGTTATACTATTTCCAACGGTGCTGATAAAAATTGGGTGTTAATTTAAAGGAAAATAATTTATACACAATATTTTTCACAATAATATTTTAAATGAGGTGTAATTTTATAAAATACTTTATAAAAATAATATTTTGTTATAAAAATACTTTTATCTTATAATCTTATTGTAAAATGTGTTATGAAAATGTATGGTGTATGAATACTCTAATTTTAAACGATCATTACGTTATAATTATGCAATTTAGGTTCTTTTAAAAAGAAAGGAAATTGAAGGAAAAAGAGTGCGGGGCAAATGCTGAGGGTCATAAATGGTAAACCATTCTACCTAGGACCTATATATTTATCCTGAATCCCCTGACTGATTCAGGTGTCCTATATTTATTAGGTGAGGTTGCAGTCAGTCACATGCGGGTTCTTAGAGGTTGATTGTAAGGGCATTCTCATCCGTGCACTATAACCTGTTTTTTCTTATAAATTGAGAAAAAAATTTAAGAAATGATCTCAAAACTTTCATCCATCTTATCTCTATTTTATAAAAAATGTTTACGACATAAAAAATTATTGTTTACCTTCTAAATCACTTTTATTAATATTTTATTCATTTCAATTAAATTAATTATTATTCTAATCATTTACACTTTCTTCTCCTCATGAGAAATACTTACTATTTTATCATCAGTGTTACCGCACCACATGCTATAATAGAAATTTTATCCCCCGAAATCTTTCCCCCCCCCCCCCCCAATTCTGCTCTGCTCCACCCTCGTAATGGCGTCGACCTCCCCCCCCACCTCGCACCGAAGTCCCCTACCTCCTGATGTGAAACCCTCTCGCGATTCGAAACCCCCCCTCTCTCTCTCTTCTTTTCTTCTTTCCTCCCCTCTGCGAATGCTTCTTGCGTCCCCCCTTCTCACTAAAACATTTCAGAAGAAAAAATTCTAAAAACTTGCTCAGAAGTATAAATAAATCCCTTGTAAAACATGCACAACTGAAATATCATTTTCCGCCATATGGTAAAGGGCTTTCACATCAAAAGCAAGTCTATTTCTCAAGCTCATGCGCAAGTTCAGAAAAAAAACAACAAAAAACAAAATCTAATCTTTGTAAGCAGCTCCGACGTGAGATCAAGTTTGGTCTGGGATTCCGCTATGGTGTTTTGGGATTGCAAGGTGCTATTGTATGGTGAAGCCTATTGTGATTATGTGCGGTTAAGCCTAAGGAAGTTATTGTATTTTTTTTCAACGTGTCGATGTCTGAATGGAGGGCTGCTCTTCCCCTATTAAAAGTCTGACCGTTCTGAAGCGTTTCTCGACTCTCATACTCATATTTCTTGCAGTTTTAAATAATAGTTTTAAAAATAATTTAAATAACTACAAAAATATAAAAAATAATAATATTAAAAATATTAAAAATAATTTAAATTTTTATTTAAAATATTCATTAGAGTAATTGTTCAAAACATAAGAAAAAATATTGAGTAGTTAAATTTGTAAACGAAAGTGAGAGAAAAAAATAATAAAAAAATAATAAAAAAATATTATTTTAATAGAATACAGAAAGGATATTGAATAAGATGTATAAGATTTTTTAAAGATGAGTAAAATTTAAGATAAAATTATAAGATGTATTTTTTTAACTAAAACTTAAGAAAAAATTTAGAAAACCGAACGAGGAAGACATGCAGTCAGTCACATGCCAAGCCTGGCCCTAAAGGTCATTGGAACTTGGACGGGAATGATCCAGTTAGATCACCAAGGCAATTTTAGGCCCGATTGGGACGGAGACATGTTTACATCTTATCCATCAAATCTTATCGCATTTTATTTCAATATTCAAACATCATAATAATAGATATCTAATTTTTATTTTTTATTCTTTTATGTAATCATTTTCTAATTATTATAGTTTTTTTAAATTTTGAGAAAATATAAATCACACTCTACTGTGCATATCAGCCTCCACACTCTAAGTGTATTGGGTGAAAAAAAAAAAAAAAACCACAGCACGGTGTGCTGCGGCAATGGGCTGATGCCCAGAACTTCTCTTAAATTTTTAAACAAAACATAAAAAATAATTTAATTTTTTCAAATTTTAAAATAAAAATAATATTAAAAATAATATTTAACTTTATAATATTTATATTCAACTTTTTCTCTCTCATTTTTTAAAGAGTAATCCTACATATAACCATAAAATACGTAAATGCCGCGTAATCATAGGTCAGCTTAATAAACCTATACAGATTTATTTAATTTTCTTCAAAAGCTTACACAATAATGTTTCCAATTTGAAACCTTGAAGCCCATGATCAGTTTTGGCCCATGAAAGACCATGCACGTGTGTTGCATTTGTGTCTTAGAAGTATAGGGTCGAGAAGCTCTTTTGTTTTTGGGTAAGTTAACGTTGAGAGTAATGTATAAGGAATATTGTGGTGTGAATTGTAGTATGTGTATTTACTAGGACTGTTCAGCCGAGTTTCGACCCAAAATTTCGGGTATACACGGACTAAAACCCGGACTGGGTTAACTCGAGTTAGACCTGGGCCGGAACCTAGATGAAATCCAGATTTCGGATTGAACCCTTTTCTTTTCTTTTCTTCTTCTTCTTCTTCTTTTTGTTTTTTTGTTTTGTTTTTTTTAACGCCTAAGGAATCAACGCTTCTTCTCGGCCACGTGGCTGGATTCTTCTACACAACCTTCTTCGTCTAAGTCGTCCCAACATGGATTGGAACTTCCTCCTGTAGACATGGTTATTTCTTGGACTGTGTTCCTCTGCATCAATGAAAAACACTGAGAATTAAGGTCATGTCTGAATCATAGAAATACAACAATGAAAGTAAAGAGTTAATTAATGGACTCTTTATTGAAAACCTGCAGTTGGGCAGATTCAAAACCTGCAATTGGCCAAGTGATCTCTTCATGAGTGAAAAGAAAAAGAAGTCGCCAAACAGGATCTGGGGGGTCCTGCTCTTCTTCTTTAGTATTTGTTTTTTATGTCCTCTGAACTCGACCCATCAAGAGACGAAAAACGAAAGAGAAACCCAACTAAAAAACACCACCCAAGAGATGAAAAACCCGAACAGGCAAGCAAAACCTTCTGTGAGAGACGCAGAGGTCCGCTGTGGCGTAGAGTAGGGTTTTGGTGATGAATGTTTTTACAATTCTACATATATATATACAGTGCCGAATTACATATATAACCTTATTTTGTTTTGGTATTTACATATATACCCTTACTTCTTAAATCAGATGACGAAAGGTAGATATTTTTTTTAAAGACCCGGGTTTTAAACTCATACCTGGACCAGATTGGTCCGGGTTTTGAAATCCGGATTTCGGCCTAGGTTTGATTCGGGCAAAAATCTGGAACCGAAATCCGATTTTTCCAGTTTCGAACCGGGCTGGGAAAAAACCCAGCCCATGCTAGTATTTACCAACTAAATACTATATTTATTCCCAAATAAAATCGAACAAAATGTATTTTATGCTAGTTTAATAAACAAGCCTTATGCAAACACTTTATAAAAAAGTGTATCCCACTAATAAAAAATAGTTTTTTTAATATTTTTTTAAGATGGGGTCAACTTTTTACAAATTCTTGCACGAAACTTATCTATTTGGAATTTGTACAAATTATTTCTCAAAAAATAAATATACAATAGTAACTAATCATGTGGAGTTATAATCAAGAAATTATTATCAATATTTTGTCATTTAAGTTGTCAAGATGATTACTCAAACGTTGCTTTTGCCTTATCCATTCCCCTTCTACAATATCTTGTTGTTGCCTTTTCCATTCTCATATATGCCATGAGTTGTTTCAAACTACCAACTAACTTTTGTAAGGAGTTGGAGAGGATGATGACAAGGTTTTGGTCGGGACTGAGAAATAATGAGAAAAAACTGCATTGGATGAGGTGGAATCGTATGTGTCAATCTAAGTTTAAAGGAGGGATGGCCTTTAAGGATTTACAATTTTTTAATATGGCACTTTTGGCTAAGCAAGAATGCAGAATTTTGCAAACTGAAGGTTTCCTTTTACACCAAATCTTTAAAGCAAGATACTTTCCACAAGGAAGTTTTCTTGCCTCTAAGCTAGGACCAAACCTCTCTTATGCATGGAGAGGGATATGGGAAGCCAAAAAATGATTGTTGCAAGGATGTAGATGGAGAGTAGGGACGAGAGAAAATATTCATATCTGGAAGGATGTTTGGATTCCTGACCACAAGCCTTTGGTGGATGAATTGATATTGAGGGAAGATACTGACATGGAAGAGACAATGGATACTCTTATTGATTCAGAAACAAAAGGATGGAGGATGGATCATATTAGAGCTCTCTTTAATCCAATTGTAGAAGCTGACATTTTGAAAATAAGGCTGTCATCAAACTAGTAATAGGATAAATGGATATGGGCACAAGAAAAGAATGAGATTTTTAGTGCTAAAAGTGCTTATAGAATACAAGACCTGAGTAACAGTAGTGATGGGGAGAGTTCGAATGCTATAGATCAGAGGAAGCTATGGAAAATGTTGTGGAAGATGCAGGTCCCGAAGAGAATTCAAACTTTTGCATGGCGAGCTTGTAGAGATATATTGCCTACTCTTACAAATCTGAAAAAGGAGAAAGTAGATGTGGAAGATAGATGCTGTTTCTACAAGGCAGTCCCTGAGGATGTTCATCATGCCTTAGTTTCTTGTCCATCATTCAAAGGTTTATGGAAGAATTATGTACCTATTATGCAGTAGCTGCCTTTAGACTTGGATTTCTTGGCAGTGACTAATTTTATTCTTGATAGAGGAACAAAGTCAGAGTTTACAATGTTCTTTCTTATAACCTGGGGCCTTTGGTTTAGACGCAATAAGATGCAGATGGAACAACTTTTGCTTCAGCTCGAGCAGGTTATAAACCATTCTCTGTCTATGCATAAAACTTTTACTGATTTAAGAAGTTCATCAACTTAGAGTGCCAAAAGAGTATGCAGTTGGAATCCTCCTCCAAGAGGTTTTCTAAAATTGAATGTGGATGGTGCTGTATTTTTATATGTAAGAAAGGCTGGTGTGGGGGTGGTACTTCGCGAAGACAAAGGTAAACTAGTGATGGCTTCAAGCAAGATTGAAAATGAGGTGGAGAATTCATCTACCATTGAACTGTTGGCCTTATTAAGACGTTTACAGCTGGTTGTCCACTTGGGAATTTCAAAACTAGTTGTTGAGAGTGATTGTATGTTGCTGGTTGAAAAGCTTAAAAATAAACAAGATTCTTTGTTAGCAGATGATAATCTTATTATGGAAGCTAAGAGCTTGCTATAACATTTTCAAGAGGTTGAAGTCCAACATGTGCATCGAATGGGGACTAAGGTAGCTCATAGATTAGCACGTTATGCTTGGAATGTTGATAATATTTCTATGTGGTGGGAGCATGTTCCTACTTTTGTTGATCATTCTGTTTGGATTGATCAAAACAATATAATGAATGAATGTTTGGTTAAAAAAAAAAAAAGTTGTCAAGATGATTAGTTTCAATTGTCTGACTAAATTGGATGATTTAGAAAGAGATATACATATTATGCAAGTTCTATAACATTTTAATCTTGTCTATGTAAGATTTTTTGATAGCGTGGATTTCACGTGAACATTATCACTCAGCTTTGCATTAAACTAGTCAAGTTGATTAAACAATTAGATAGATTGTAATTCAATAAAGGGGTCATACAAAACTCCAACTGAAAAAACGGTGGGCACTCTCTGCACACAGCTTTTTTTCTACTCTTTACTGCTGTAATTTAGAAGGCGATGCCATCACACGTTGGCACATTTTTCAATCTAAATGGAGTCTGTATTTCGGTACAGTTTTACGAAAGACCTATGTTCAATTCGCCATTTTGTTGACTTACATGGTTACTTGAAGTTGCAACCAATCCGTTGTTGTAAAATATGATCATGAAATTGAGTTTTCCCTTTGGATATTCCTTGTCAATGCAAACCAAATGCTGTCTGCGAGAGGCTGACGCTATCACCATGACAGTGTCTGCGTTAGAAGCACGTAAAGGACAATCCGAAACCATAGAAATGGAAATTGATCATGGTTGATGGTACCCAGATTTCTACATGAATTGTGGTCGTTTTCATTTCTTCATAAAGTTGGAAAGCTTTTACAATTACAGATACCCTCAAGTCAATTCCACCCAACTTCAAATTCAAGATTTCATTGGAGACGTTCTTTTTGATTAGCCATTAATTTCTGTGGCCTTCTGAACATTAAATAATTTAATTGTTTTTTTATTGGGTACAGAGAACAGACAGCTAGCGGGACTTAAATGGGTTGTTTGGTCTCTGAATCATCTGATTCATTCATAATTGCGTCTGATGAATTTTAGTCTGGCTCAAAGCAGTACATAAAGTCTCTGTTCTTCAATATTAGTTGAAAATAACTGACATTCTTGAATGCATTGTGTACTATCATTGACTGTCAAAACCAAGCTGTTTTTCAAAATCTTGGGCTTTCACATGCTTATCAAATCTCAGTGATAAAAAGAAATGAAGAAAACAAATAAATAAATGAATGAAAAAACAAGCTAGCTGTATGTGTTCATATGATCAAGCCACCAGAGTACGGCACTCCTGTCTGAGGCAGCCAGTCATCCCCTAGCAAGAAGTTTGCCACCGTGAAATTAGCAACTTCCGTGGCATTCATCACGTGGTAACCAGACCATGTCACTCTGTTTGTAGTGTTTGATCCGGGTCCCGTGTTGTTGTACTCTGCATAATACAATGTGCTTAGCGCAAATTCCCCATTCCACGCCATCCAACCAGCAGGATTTATCAATCTATCCATGAAAGTTTGCACATAAACTGTCCTGGAGTACTCCTTCCACGGCCTTCCCAAGTACGTCCGAGTTGTGCCATTGCTCGATGCCAATTCATCTGCAGCTCTAATCCTACAGTTCTGAATTGAAGTACCCGTGTTCTGATTTGGGTCTGTTCTTCCTTGCGCTGTGATGGCATTGAATTGTCCACTCATTGGCAGCCGAGGATATAGGTTACAATTTTGGAAAACAACTGCAGCGTTTCCAAATATAAAATCGACTGTGCCATATATGTCACACTCTCTGTAAAATTGTCGGAGAGAATGTGTGTATAAGGTGTCCTGGTACGCTTCAAAGCTGCAGCTGTAAAACGTAGACAAGTCTGCTCCATTTCGAAGTGCCACCGCCTGGTGCTTGATTGCCCCGGCTGTGTTGCGGAAAGTAATGTTTACGGCCACAAACCCTGGTGCGACCACAGCTGCAAAATCAACATGAAACCCATTAGATCTTATGATATTATATTTCTTACGATATATATGTGAGAGTATATGATATCCATCCTGCATTTCCAATGAACATTGAAAATGGAGCCTTTTTAGTTCATTCTGGCACGCTAACTAAAAATTAAACTGTTTGTACTAGGTGGGAAATGATTTATATATACCAAATGTTGCGGAATTGAAGGTTGTCCACCCATCAACGACGCTTCGGTTGCCCGTGATAATTGTCTGGTTGATACCATCTCCAATCATCATCAAGTACTTTTTGTTCTTGGCAATGGACACGTACTCTTCGTAAACACCTTCCGTGACGTAGATCAAGAAGTAGCCATCGGCAGGAACAGAGTTGTTTGGAGCTGCAGCAATGGCGTCATTAATGGTGGTGAAGTTTTCAGTTCCATCTTGACTCACGGTCACGATGTCAGACACCATAACCTCAACATCATTATCCGCCGACTGCAGTAGTAGCTTTCTACGACTCGCTGACTCGTAAATAGCTCGCGTCCGGCTCGACATTTTTAAGGGCAAGCGTCCATTTTTAAAACCAACTTGTTTCCTCGTAGGCTGCCATGCTGTGCTTTTCTTTTTTCTAGGCACCCAACCCTTGGTAAAAAGAGCTAGAGAGACGCTATACAGCTTAGTGTCATCAGCAAGTGGGACTGCGAGGCCATTCTTTATGCTCCAAGATGAAGCCGTGGCTTGAAGGCCATCTGAACAAGTTTGCTCGTTGGTTAAAATGGCGCTAAGAAAAGTTTGGATATCCTCCGCTCGCTTGCTAGAAAGAATTCTTCCAGTTGAGTTTACAGTTTGGAAGGAGCTCAAGAGGAAATCCATGTTAAGTCCGGCAAGCAGCCGGCAATCTTCGAGTGCCCGAATTGCTGATATTGTCAAGGTGGAGTTACGCCTTAGATACTTGTCCACCAGCATCAGAAATTTGCGGGATTGAGACAGTGCTTTTCTGACTGAATACCTGCTATAGTAATACACATTGGCCGTGGTTTGGTTAGGGAGTACAGATCTGCAATAAGCAGGGTCCGGGGTGGACTTGCAAACGGTTACTGATGAGACCGGGCTGGTTGAATTGCTATCAGCAAAAGAAAGAGAGACAAACAAGGGAAATAGAACGAGGTATGAAAAAGTTAAGAAACAGGAGAGCTTGGAAGTCATTATTGGTTTCAGTGATCTTTCAGACAAGACAAGGGAGAAGCTAAGAATATGCAATATGGAGGAATGAACAAATGGGTTGAATATATAGGGAAGGGTGGTACAATAATTAATTTTTTTTAGGAGGATAATTAGGTTAATAATAAGGAAAATATTTTAGACACGTAAAAGTAAACTCACAAATTGATGTTGCTTGATGTGGTACGTCAGATTGTAATGTTACTTTTACTGTAAAATAAATTTAACAGATCCCATGAAACTACATTAGTTTATAGATTTATTTTGTGTAAATAATTTTTTTGTATATGTAGCAGTTCTCAAATAATAATGATATAATTGGTGGTCACAGAGATCAAGGAATTTTCCGTGGGTATTTGAATATGCGAAGTCAACCTGCATCTTGACTTGTTCGAAAGCGCGTTGGTGATCTTGGGTTTGATATTTATAAAGTTATAAATATGGGTAGTTGCCATGAAGATAGGGATATATAGCAAGCTGTAAGGCAAATTGACATTGATTTGTGAATCAACTCATGATCATCAAATAGTTTAATCCCTTACATTGCGATCGTGGGAATTTGGTGATTGGCTTTTGTCTCGTACTGGGATTATATGCATTTCCTTTTTTGTCAAACGTTGTGGGGGTGGTGCCAACCATCGTGGTGACAAACCCAAATACAATCGAAAGACATGATCCGTGAGATACCCAAATTGTAGATATCATTCTCTGATCCTAAGTACCTAACACCAATATTCAATCGTTTCAGTTCAGAACCTTCTCCTATTATAACTTTCTACTTGTTATTGTCACAAATTATACGTACTATTATATGGAAATATTATTGTTCTTTCAGAGGTTTCTGCAGGTTGAAACGTCTTTTCACGTCGGTTTTAGGGGCCATTTTAGTTCAGAAAATACAGAAAGGAAAGAAAATAGTGATAGATGAGTCGTTTCTGGAATCATCTCTCCAGCAATATTAAACTTAATTTACTTGTTTGGAATTCATGGAGGTAGCTAGTCAGCACCCAAATGATGCGACCCGCCGACTACACTAACTAATTACATATTATTGTACGTTAGACAATCATAAAAGAGTAATATCGAGAAAAGTTTGTTGCATACTGGCCATGGTTGTGTTGCAGCAGCCTGCAGGCAAGAATTTGATCACCCTCATAACAAATGTGAAAATGAGGCACCACCTCTCTTTTATTCAATCGGGTCATGAGTCCCATGCATTAATCATTTTTACTTGTATTGATCATCATGATCTATCAATCATTTTTCCACAGAATTAGTAACGTTACCCTCTTCCCCAAAGTTAATTATATTCTAATCATCATCTCTTGACTTGACAGAAAAACAAGTACAATACTCTAACAGAGTGAACTCTACTCATTTAGCGAGTTGGAAAAGGAGGCATGCATGCATCGATACGGTGGAAGCGGACCCTACAGCTTTCACTAGTCCTCCAAAGCTTCATTTGTTATACCCAAAAAGTAGAGAGAGAGAGAGAGAGAGAGAGAGACAAATATACCAGCACTAGGTGGAACCTATCTAGGAGGAGCTTAACGCGTAAACATCATGTGCTGCTGCAAAAGAGAGCGAAGCTTCCCGGTCCTAGTGTTTTCTTTTTTTAAAACTTAAAACTGGTTAATGCGATCGACCCACTTACATTGAAGAAACGGAAACGGTCACATCCTTGATTGTTTCCAGAGCTACAATCTGAATAAAAGATAGATTAGTTGTAGTTCAATTATTATTAAATATATGATGCAGACTGCAGTCGTTCAAATTAAGTTGCTCATTTGAATCTGCCCAACAAAGTCAAAAGACGTGGATTATATATAATTCGTTGTGACTTTGAAAGTTTGAATCCATGCATCCAGACATATTTGGATTAAAAATAATGCTACATACAGTCGTAAAATGCGCAAACGTCATGTAGTCGTTTTAAAAAAAAGTAGAATCCACTATTAAAAATTAATTTCTTTTTATGAGTCATATATTTATTTATTTTTTTCAAAACGATTGCACAGCACAAGCGCACTCACGAGTGTAAGTATTATTTCTTTTATAAACTTTGGGCCAACATTCTCAAGAAGCTGCAGGTGTAGGGTCAAAGAAAACAAAGCCAGCAGAAGGCTGGACGGATCATGGTTTTCTTACTTGGATTGGACGCAGCTAGGGGCTGGTTTTAGAAAACTCCTAAACCACCGACTCGGCCAATGATCATGCTTGCAGCATGACTAATAGGGTCCTTATTTCTCTGTTGTTTACGTGTACACAGTGTGCACACACATGCAGATGTTGAAATACTCGTTAGTTTGGGGAAAATCATGCGCCTAGCTAAGTTATCATGTACATGGAAGATCATGTGCAAATAGCTAGGCAAATAACATTATTTTTCTAATAAAACATTCGGCCCGGGTATATAATTAATGATTAATTAATAAACAAAAATGCATCTCTAGCTCCAAGAAAAAATAAGTTATATATAAAAAAGTGACATATACAAGTTTCAAATGTATAAATTTTATACAAATTTTTTATAAAAAAGTGGATCTCGAGGACATGATGGACTTCTTGATATATACATGAGTTGGATATATATTATTAGATAGGTCTAGCTAATACGAACGTTCGTATGAAATATCAAATATATGATTTACATCCAACCCAGAATCAGAAAATGATCATTGCCAATAATAAGTTAGATTACATATATATATATATATAAAATTTAAGTTTCGATCAAAACTTCCATTGCACTTCTCGTGTCTAATTAATGCATCCTAAATCCTAGTACTGGTTCCCTAGACGTAAGGCTATTCCCATTGAATTGACCTTTTCAGAACGGATCGATCGTACGTATTTATTATGTCATGAAGAATCGTCGATAATTGACGAGAACATGATGCATGGTCTTTTCATTTATTATTTCCCTTCTATTCAAACAGCCTGGTTTGCTTTTAATGAATTGATATTAAATTTAAAAATTAAATAAAATATTATTAAAAAATATATTTTTAATATTATTTTTATTTTAAAATTTAAAAAATTTAAATTGTTTATTTAATTTTATATAGAAATTTAAAATAATTATAATAATTATATTAAAGAATATGAGATGAGAAATGTTATAAAAATAAATCGGGATCCTACGAATTACCTGCGGGTCTAACAAAAACACACACATTTATATATTATTAGAGTGATGTTAGAAAAAAGTCATTATAGCAGTATATATTTTTCACTCACTGTAAGTTGATTATTTCTAACACTCATTTGGGAAGATGTATGGTCTAAATGATATGTGTGTAAAATAGATACTCTCAATAATAATTTCTATCTATATTTATTCATATTATTAATATATAAATAATGTGTAATTATATGTCGGTAGGTATATATTTATGTATGTATTGCGGTCAGAGCTGGTCTAACTCGAATTTACTAGAGTGTACAAAAAAAGTCGCTAGCCGACACATGCCCGAAATTTACAGACCCAATAAGAAACGGGGGCGAAATCGAAAAAATTCCGATTACACCTGAAAGTTATTAGGCCGATCTGACGACTTTGCTAAATTTTGATTAAAATAAAAATAAATATAAAAAATAAAAATTGGAATCGAATCTTGTTAAAAATTCAATATTTTTTAAACAATATTGGGTTTAGAAATTAGGATGCTCATCTCATCTCATATAATTATTATAATTTTTTTAAAATTTTACATAAAATATAATTAATAATTTAATAATTTTAAATTTTAAAATAAAAATAATATTAAAAAATAATATTTTATATTTTAATGATATTTTATTTAATTTTTAAATTTTATTTTTCAGGTTGGATGAACAGTCGTACGAATTCATGATGCAATTGCATGGGGTAGTTATCAAAGCAAATGATTTTATTATAATAATTTAAAGTACAATGGGTGGTGAGGTTGGGAACTCCTATAATCGCGCCAAACAGAGTAGTCCAGGCCCATGTTCTTTCGGCCGAATTCCAATAGACTGTAATATGGTCCAAGAGAAGACTAATAAGAAAGGTGATTATTGTTAGAAATCCTTTAAGCTCTGGCCAAGATTTCCAAACTGTGAGATGATGTTGTCGATGAGGTGTCTCAGTTCGGTAGATGGTTTTCGTCTCTTATTCAACGGACTTGGACATGGACAGTACGTTGATTTTGGATTTTGGAAAAGTAGTAAGATAGGAAAATTGAGGGTTGACCTGATCATAGCTTTGAGGTGCACACAAATTTATACCAGTGGGTGGAGCCCATGGCCCGGCCAGTTATGGAGGGGTGTGACTGGTTAGGTCTTAAAAATCTTGAGAGTCTCATGTGGCTTTGGAGCTTTGGTTGTGTGGGTGGTGCGTGAGGTACAGTCCTACACCGTTTTGCAACGCCGCTTCTTCTTCCTTATAAATTCGTGACTTGAGAAGTTGGCAGTTTGAAGGATGTAAGAGCATTGGCATTGGATTGACTATTTTACTCTTCAAATTTTGACTAATATGTAACTTTTTTACTTTTAGCTAATCATTCAAAACATAAAGTCTACATTAGATTAGTCATCATACTCTTTATAATAATAAAATATTATAATTTTTTATTTTTATATTTTTTAATTAATTTTTATTTTTTAATTAATTCTATTTTTATAACCTCCTATAATCACCTATAATTTCTAATAATCATATTCATTTTCATTTTCACAATCCAATAAACAAAATCGATATCAATATTATCAAAACAATTTCATCGATCTTCAATACTCGGGAGAGGAAGAAGGAAGAAGAAAGAGAAAGGAGACACGAGAGAGAGAAAGCCAATATTAATAAACAATGTATTTGGAGGTGAAATAGTGCTTTTCATATTTGAAGAAAAATATGAATTTACTGTAGCTGATATTTAGGATGAAAAGTGTTTGGCTAATTCAATGTGGGCCAACTATTGATAAAGTTATTTAAATTTAGAGATAAAATATTATTTGAAGAAGTCAATGTGAATGCTCTAACTCGGAAGTAGAGTTCGAAGGTGAGAGATCGACTATTTTTCGTCCCAAGAAAAAAAAAAATTAAAGACATAAAAGCTTAAGCCATGAAATAAAAAATGGAAGGAGGAAGGGAGTAAGTACCCGAGCCAGAGCCGGTTCAAAGGCAAGGCTACTTAGGCCATTGCCCATGACCCTCCTTATATGGAAGGCCCTTAAATAAAACTGAACTTTATTTCTATTTCGTTTTTAAGGAAAATATATATTAGCATTGTTATTCATAAGCCTCACATATAATACACTACAATTTTTTTATTTTTTTAAATTTATTTTTGGTTTGATTCTTCTTAAAACAATTAAATTATTCTACTCGTCATCTATATATATACCACACATTTTAGTAAGAGAAAAAAATTAAAAAAATCATAAAAATGATGGTGTGTGGTGTATGAGGCTTATGAATAGATTTTTTCTATAAATAAATGACTTAAATTATATTATATCAATATATAATTAGGTGTGACTGAAAATAATGAATTGAATTCATAGTAAAGAATAGTGATTAGCATTGTTACTGTTTATGATATTGGGTTAAGTTTAAGAAAAAATGAGTAATTCTACATACAACCGTTAAGTGTGTAAACGCTGCGTAATCGCTTTGAAAAAGAGTAGGGTCCACTATTAAAAAATTAATTTTTTTTCATGTGGGTTCCATGTTTTATTCACTTTTTTCAAAACGACTACGCGGCGGTTGCACAATTCACGGTTGTATGTAAAATTACTCTTGTTCAAATAACAGTGAAAAACTTCCCAAATGGGAGGGTGGGTGAGTACGTACTGGTGATCAGATCTTCAATTAATTAGATGATTGTGAGACCCACCTCTAATTACTTATGGTTCCAAAATATATATGGCATTCACGTACATGAGTATCAACATATATATGTCATTGATTGCTTTGAGAATCTTAGACCATTGAGATAGATATTATAAACAAAACAAAATGGAAGGAAACTGGTTGGCTAGCTAGCTGCATGCATTCCCATTATATATTATATTATATATTAGATCGTGTGTAGCATTGATATATCGCATGTAAAATAATTAACACTTCTTTATTTCTTTTAAAAAAATGTTTGGTCTACAAAGATATTCTACTTTAAGTAAACTTATAAATTTATGGCATAATTTGATATGGTACGTAAAACTCATTTTCTTGTAAAATAGATTTAATATTTCACATTAGATTACATCAGTTAATAAGTTTATTTTTGTAAAATCATTTTATAGATCTAACAATTCTTTTTTATTTGACATATAAAAGTTGTGTTAGGAATGATAAGAAAAAAGTAAAGCAAAAAGTGAAATCAATTATAACAACATAAGGCTTATATGGTTAGGCAATGTGTCTACGTCTATGGAGCTATATAAGATTTTATTTAGATGAAAATAAAAAATACAATGCGGCAGCCGCACAATAATAAACACTAATTAGCAGGTGGGTCGGACCATGGCATGGCCCAGTCCTCGTTGAAGATCTAAAAAAAAATCACAACGGATCATTATCGAGTTGGCCGATCGTCAAATTAAGCCACACACAATCAAAACCAAATTAAATACATCTCAATGGGCCTACAAAATATTAATATTCATAATTCAATTCAATTCATCTTAACATCCAAACATCAATCATTTCCATGATCAAGAATAAAAACCTAACAATGGATTGGCAGATTTATCGTATTAAATAATTCATAGTCATCCAAGCCTTTTGATATCATGGTTAACTCGATAAATTATTCATCAACTAGTGTTCTCTCTTCTGTGGAGCCTTATTCGCAGAAATTCATCGATCTAAGCCTTTTGCCGATTTATACAATCTTATAAAAGATAAATGATATTTGTAGTTATAGAGTGCGTAAGCGCGCACTTCTTTTGAAAAAATTGAGTAACTATAGAATCTATATGAAAAAATTAATTTTTTTAATAATAAATCCTACTCTTTTTTAAAAAGAGTGCACGACGCTTGCACAATTCATAACTGTATTTAGCATTACTCCTTAAAAAAAGGGTGAATCGCATTGTGAATATATATGGACAAGGTTTCCATTCCATCCTTCCTAATTACAACTTTAGAGATTTTTAAGGGGGTGTTGATTTATTCCGTAATTTCTTTTTTAAAAAAAAAACAAAAGGAACAAAGTTAATACGTACATATATAAAGATTTATAACTTCAAGATTTAAAATCAATATGCTAATCGTATGTCAAGAGCTTGATGGCCTAATGACATATAACTCGAAAATCTAGATTCGAACCCCCCAACCCATTTATAAAAAAAAAAATAATAAAAAATAAATGTTACCCGTATTTCATGTTAAAATGTTAAATATGTCAATTTAAAAGTGATAAAACATAGTCGTGATAAAATGATCTCTACAAATTGACCATTTTAAAAAAATATGACTAAAAGGAGAGTAATAATTTATACAAGTCCCAAATATACACACCTTATGCAGTCCTTTTCGTAAAAAAGTGAACCTCACATGCATGAAAAATTATAAAATAAATTACTTTTTCTATTGAGGCTCATTTTTTTACAAAAGGCTTGCACAAGATTTTTATGTTTTGGAAGCTTCTTCTCTACCGCCCGGCTCTTACCGCTAGGCATCATGCCCCCTAGTGCAATCTTACTTTTTTTCAAATATTTTTTAAATATGCATCTTTAAATATTTAAAAATATATATACAAATTTACTAGTAGTAACTTTTTAAAACATTTTTAAAAAATGCACTAAAGGTCAAGCCCAAGGGCAAACTAGCATTTTTCTCATATTTTTGGCTTGTATATGGGTTGGTGATCTCCATGAGTTTTCCTCGGTTTAGGCACTAATCTAATTTAAAGCTAATTTCTTAGATACATCTTGTTTTGCTCGTTAAGTTTTGTTGAATTGATTGCTTTAATTGGTACCTGTAGTTTTTTATACAGTAATAAAATTTTAGTTTGTATATGTAGGATATATATATATATATATATATATTTCTCTTTATAAAATTTAAAGTTTGCATTTTGGAATTTTTATACCCTAGCTCAAACTTTTTATTGTATAATCATGGTTTCTTTCGCCAAAAAATATGGATTATCAATAAAATTGAAGGGATCATCTACCTCTCTAAAAAAATGTCCTATAATTAATATTGGGAAGAGTTTTTTTTAACCCGAAGGAATCGGGGTTGCTATCTTCGACCAACGTACCATGATCATGTCAACCGTGAAGCCAAATTGGCTATCATGACGCCAACACACCTTGTAGCTTGTTGCATTCCAGATCTTGCAATATCAAGTAGTGCTCATTTACTATTTTCTTTTCTTTCATAAAATAATCATGACATGACTATGAAACAATACAGCATGAGAATCGATTAAGCTGTACATTAATGGCCAAGAATATTTTATGGCATCACGCGCTTATTTCTGTAGTAAAAACAATGACAGATAAAAAATGAAACAACAACCAGCGATATCCAACAAGTTACTCATTCTTATTTTTTCTTTTAAAGAAAGAAAATTAACTCACACTAAGCCACGGGTGTAAGGCACTCCTGTTCGAGGCAGCCAATCATCTTCCACCAGCAAGAAGGAAGATACTGTAAAATTAGCAGCATCAGCGCCGTCAATCACATGGTAACCAGGCCATGTCACTCTATTCGCAGTTTCTGATCCAGGTCCTCTATTTCCATACTCCGCATAATACAATGTGCTTAGTGCAAAACTTCCACTCCATTCATGCCAACCTGCTGGATTTATCAAACTGTCCATGAAAGATTGCATGTAAACTGTCCTGGAGTACTCCTTCCATGGCCTCCCTAGGTATGTTTGAGTACTAGTACCATCGCTTGCAGCCAAATCGTCAGCTGCTCTAATTGTACAATTATGGATGGAAATACCTGTGTTTTGATTTGGGTCCGTTCGACCTTGAGCTGTGATGGAATTGAATTGTCCAGTCATTGGAAGGCGGGGATATATGTTGCAGTTTTGGAGGACAACTGCAGCATTTCCAAATATGAAGTCAACTGTCCCATAGATATCACATTCCCGATAGAATTGCCTGAGAGAATGTGTGTACAATGTGTCCTGGTACCCCTCAAAGCTGCAGCTGTAAAACGTGGACATATCTGCCCCACTTCGAAGTGCAACTGCCTGGTGCTTTGTTGGCCCAGCAGTGTTGCGAATAGTAATGTCCACGGCCACGAACCCTGGTGCAACCACAGCTGCAATATTGATGTGGAACTTAGTGAAGTTTTGGCACATAGGTTCCAGGAAATAATTAAATTTTTAGATCAAGCTGGCATGCATGTTAAATTGTTTGGATAATTCTTGAAGTAATTTAAGATTGTTTACAAAACATGAGCATACAACTTTCGGCGCTTCCCTAAAATGTTGGAGAGATTAATTATTCCTTACCAAAAGTTGCGGAATTGAACGTCGTCCAACCATCATCTACGCTCCGGTTGCCTGTGATTATGGTCCGATTGATACCGTCTCCAATCATCAACAAATACCTCTTGTTCTTCGGAATGGACACATACTCTTGGTAAACACCGGCTGTAACATAGATCAGAAAGTACCCATCAGAAGAGTTAGTGTTGTTTGGAGCAGCAAGAATGGCATCATTGATTGTGGTGAAGTTTCCGCCTCCATCTTGGCACACGATCACAATGTCAGAAACCCTAATCTCTTCATCTTCACTATCTGTCTCAAAAATCTTTCTCTTGCACACTGACTCATAAATTGCTCGTTTCTGGCTGGACATTTTTAATGGTAAACTTCCATTTCGGAACATAGGATATTTCCTCTCAGGCTGCCAGCAATCCTTCTTCATAGGCACCCACCCCTTGGTGAACAAAGCCAGAGAGACGCCATGGAGCTTAGTGTCATTATAAAGTAGCACTGAAAGAGCATTCTTTATGCTTGAATCCGAAGCTGTGGAAATTAGGCCTTCCAAACAAGTTTGCTGGTTAGTTAAAATCGCACTAAGAAAGGTTTGGATGTCATCCACTTCAAGGGTGGAGAGATCAACACTAGTTGTGTTGATAGTTTCATAGGATTTTTTAAGGTAATCAACGTTTAAGCTAGCCAGCAATTGGCAATCCTCAAGAGCACGTATTGTAGTTTTGGATAAGAAGGGGTACCTGTATTGAACATAATTGTTCACTACACTTGAAAATATGCGTGATTGCAACAATGACTTCAAAATCGCAAACCGGCCATAATCGAAGACATTGGCAGTCTGATTTGGGAGTACGGATTTGCAATAGGAGCTGTAAAGGGTGGACTTGCAAATGGTTTCAGGTGGGACTGGAGTAGTGAGATGAGAGATATCTGCAAAAGATAGAGCGGTAAAGAAGGGAATATTAAGGAGAATGAAAAATGAGAATGTTATGGGAGAGAAAAGCTTGGAGGCCATTGGTTTTGGACAAATGGAGATCAGAGTTTGAAGAATGTGTGATGGTAGATCTGTTATTGGGTTTTATTTATAGGAAATCAGGCATGCATGCTGGAGTACTTTATACCCGGCCATGATCATCAGCTAGCTTAAGAATATTGTCTCGAATATTGTGATCAGTAGTGGGAGGGCGCGATGGTTTAGTATTACGTCCAGTACTCCTAGGTGAGAGCTCCAAGAACTACATTTTTCTTTTATTACTTTGACTAATTTTTAAGTACTCATAATTAACTTTGATTAATAAGAGAATTTAATCAGTAATTCAAATAATACAAATTAATATGATAATAATTATAATATGATCAATCGAGGAGATAATTATTTGATCATTAATTACTATCAAATCATTCCTAATTAATTAAATAGATCAAGTCGGGATAATAACAAATTTAAAATATTTGAAAATATTCAATAGCATTATTAATATCTAACATTATAGATTTTTTTTAATCTTATCACAGGATCGGAGTACTGCAAGTGTACGTATTACAATGCCAAACGTCCCGCTAGCTTAACATGCTTTCAAATCATCCATCTGATCAGTTATAAATGATCATGTCCACTTGTACGCAAAATTAACTAATTAACATCATGATCAAATTAGTCTATATATGAAATAATTGTAACCCGTTTCAGGTCAATAACCACAGTTCGAAAATAAAATTCTTCGCAGTGCTGTTCGACGAGTGACGATCATCGTATACATGAAGACCTTAATTCATTGTGGTCAATTGAAAAAAAAAGTTTACGGCACTAATCTTATTGCATTGAAAAATTTTATTCATCATCTTCACACCACACATCACACATAATTTTTTAATTTTTAATTTTTTCTCTTACCAAATGCAGTCATGTGGTGTTAGATGATAAATATAATAATTCAATTAGTTTATGAAGAATAAAAAAAAATTAAAAATATATATAAAAAATAAAAAAATAAGTATTGATGTGAGATAATAAATAGTAAAGTTAAGTTGGATTAATGCATGGGACGTTGCAATTCGTATATAGGCATAAACTTTCTGCAAGAAAATTCATATAATTAATTTTTAAACGTACGTAAATCAAACCGGCAGCCAGCTATAATAAACAGCTATATTATATATACAAGGGCGTGTGTTTTGAATTTAGTAGTTCTAAGAAAGAGCTAATTAAGATCGATCAGTTGGCCCCCTCCGCTTATAAGGTGGTGATGATGGGTTGGTTTTTTTCCATATTTCGATTAGTCGGGTATGGAGTTTTGTTATTTGGTTGCTGCAGTCTTTGTCGTGAATAAAGTTGTGCTATCTCTTAAATTTCGGTCTTTAAAGATTTGACGCCTGGACTAGACCATGTCAATCATAAAAGTGTACTGAAAAACTTCTAACTTTTATAATTGACTTGTTGTTTAAATCAATTTTATATGCATGTCTTCTTTTAATGAATGAAATAAGATCCGTTGTTATAAAAAAAAAATCCATCAGTTGGCCATGGAATTATATATTCTAAGTAGCTGTCAACAATCGTACTGATACCCACGTCTTAGCTAGCTAGATATGTTCTGATTGTATAATTGATCTGGACAATATCAACATATATGTGTGTGTGTTTGGACCAGAGACCATAGAAACAGATTAATTATAAGAGAACAAATTGGGGAAAGTTGTTAATGTTGACCAATAATATTATTAATCAAGAGAAAATAATTCAGACGCGTGTAAACCTCATGAGGTGCACTACTGCCCTTACCGACAAGCATTATTATATATATATATATATATATATATATATATATATCTTTTTATATATATAAAGTAACTATCTAACGATAAATCTTGTTTTAATAGTTTTTATTATTTTTTCGTTAAAACTAACGCCGTTAGTCTAAATACCGTCCCTTTTCAGAAGGCTAGCATCGTCGATGCGTACGTACGTTGGTTTAATTTATCATGACCGGGTTAATATTACAGTAGTACTGGCCGGGGGCCCTCGATCGATCTCTCATGTTTCTGTCTATTTAATTATGTCTAATTAAGGACGAACAACGTACGGCTCGATCAATATTTCTTTGATGACCTTAACTATGAAAATATTTTATAATAATTTACCCCATCTACTATAATTTCCATATATATATATATATATATATATATATATATATATATAATTAAAGGGCAAGCAGGGTCAGTTCATGTACGTAGGTACCCTACCATTTAATAATTATTTAAGTATTAACCTATCAAACGGCAAATCTTGTTTTAACGGTTTTTGTTGTTTTCCCGCTAAAATTAACGCCGTTCGTCTAAATCCGTCCGTATATTGTGAATATAATGGGCGTATGGAAGTTATTATGTATCGACCATCATATTTGAATTAAACTTCATTAAATACTGTATTTTGATTGATTTGAATATTTGAATATTTGCATCATGTGTAAATCTTAATGATTTAGATACAATACGAAACCGACTGATACAAATCACATACCACATTGATCGATCTCTTTCCCCAAGACTCAAACCATCCCATTTCCCCAAAAAATCAACAATAAAAAAAAAACTAAAAAATCATAACATCCAAATAAAAAATTAGTAGAGAAATATTTTAAAATAATTAGTAGAGAAATAGTTGGTAGTTGCTTGGAATAGTGAATTAAGTTTGACAAATAGTTTCTAAAACATTTTTTGTATGTGATATTGAAATATGCTTTTATTAGATTCCAATTTTATAGTATTTTATCATTTGATTATTTATTTAGTGTAGGAAATAATTGTTATTTATTTCTTTCATCTTATTTGTGTAGAATAGTATCCAACAGTTGAAACAATCATTTTCTTCATTAACATAATGAGAAGTGGTAAGAGGACCTTGCTAAGGGGATTGATGGAGTGAAATTTTTATGTGTTCTTATATTGGAATTGGGATCTTCTGGTTTGGTTTATAGTTGCTTTGTTAGCATATATTATGTTTCCAATTTTTTATATTCTTTGAAATTGGAGATTCTTAAATTCTATCATATTATGTAAAACTATTAATGATGTTGCATTTATTTATTTATATTTTTACAACATAGTTTGTTTAAAAGAAATAAAAAATACAAAAATTATTAAAAAAATATTATAGTAAAATAATCCTCATAATTTTATATAATACACTATTAATCACAATTATTTTTATTGTTAGTCCAGGAAAATCAAGTGCAGGCAACAATGTTTGAAACTGATATTGACCCACGGGACGACACTTTAAATATTTTACAATCGTATTATATCAGCAATGCACATGTTAAAACAGTAGATCCAAAGAACAAAATTGGAGAATATCAATATTTATAGACTCTGAACTCAAGAAAAATAATAGAAGATGTTTCACAAAATGAAGAGCAAATAGGGGCACCAAAATATGAGATTGTCTCATTCATGGACTTAGAGGCTTATAAAGGGTCAATAAATTAATATTTCATATTTAAATATTTAGATATTTTAGCTGTTACAATCAAAATTAAGCCAACTAAAGAGGTAACGACAACATTTGAACCAACAACAATCCAAGAGACATATGTTATTAATGAAAGGTAAAAAATTCTTATAACTACTAATTTCTTTTAAAATTGAATTCCAATATTAATTCTTTTAATTATATCAATTTTGTAGCTTGAACCCCATATGTTTGACTATGTAGGGTCGATTTGTCCAAGACGAATGTAAGAAAATATAAGAAATTATTGAAGATAAACCAATAATACTTGGAACAAAAATATCTGTTGGATCATATAACGGTATTTATAATAATTAAGCAGCTTAGATGTTTTTCCATATTGTATATACTTGCATTAATATTGATCTCAATTTCAACAAAGGATTGTCTCTGTCATCACGTACGTTAAGTACCTTTAAAATCAATCATTTTCTTCCTGAGGCAGCTACAATGAAGCAATGATAATTCTCACAAATTAACAATTACATATTAATGCATTTATATTAGAGTTAATTATGCGATTTATGTAATTTACCTATATATTTCATTTCCTTATATTATTCTTCATTTATGAATTTTAAGGGCGGATAATAATGATTTGATAATAAATGTATCATTGCAAGATGCTTGACATACCCATCTGCCCCTCTCTCATATGTTGGTATTCGAGAAATTGTGAAGAATTGCGATATTGCAGAGTTGATGAAAGGTTTGCAACACATAGCGAAAAATATTATTTTATAAGTAATAAATTAAAATATTTACACAAGCATTCCTTTTAAAATTTGATTATGATTTAACGTAGAAAGTAAAATTCTGGATAGAGGCAGAGATAAATGTGATTGACTTGGCCCAAGTATTTTATTACATGTCATGTGTTGACTGTAATAAATGAACTGGATATAAATATAATGAAAGCTTCGTTTGTATATATTGCAAAAGCCAAGGAGTTTGCAAACCACAGAATGTATCTTACAATTTTAATTTATAATTGATATATAATTTAATTTAGAATTTAACATTATTCAAATTGAAAATAATATATTCAATACATTTAAAGTGCTAGGGCATATGTTGAACTGGATGATAATTTTGGAAAACTAGCTACTACTATGTTTGGTGAAGTAGCAGAAGAGGCATTTGGTTGTTCAGCAGTTGAGTTAATGGAACATGCTGGAGAGGTATCTTTTAAAATTTTTATTCAAAAATTGAGTTTGGTTATAATGAGTTAATTAAAAAAGAAATTGGATTTTTATTAATTATGTAAAGCTATTCAAAATTTATTTTGTAGGAACATCGATCATATATTAAAAGCATTGTGGATAAATTATTAAAAAAAAATTTGGAAGATTCAAGTTTATATAGATCCAGAGAATTTGAAGGAGAAAAAACATAGGCATTTTAATGCCCTCTCTATTGAGGCAATGCAAAACGAGGAAAATACTGGATCGTCATTCTAGAATCAAAATTATCTCAAACAACTTTCATAAAACTATGGGTGATGTTTATTTATAAGACCATGTTATAGTTTCTATTAATGCTCTTCTTTTATAATATATCACAGCGTGTAATTATTTATAAATTATATAAACATTACATCGTTATTTAATTAACCAAAAACATTACGTCCTTATTAATAAAAAATTAAATATAAACTAAGTAAACATGCATTGCACGTTGCTTTCATCTAGTATATATATATATATATATATATATATATATATATATGCCACGTGGTTGCTTTAAAGTTCATGATCTTCTTATTTTTTTGGAAAGAAAGATACTTTATTAATCAATAAACCATTACAAAGCTTCCTTTAAAATAATAGACTTAGAACAATCAGGCATCATTTCCACATCTAACACATCATCCCAGTTATGAATAGCATTTTGGGTAAGGTAGTGTCCAGCTTCATTTGCTAGCCTATAGTGTGATGAATAGACCATTGAGCAAATTACTTGTGCAGCAATTTTGTATCTTCCAAGAGCAGGCCAACTGGGCTCATATCATGGCTATCTTTTTGTAAATATTAAACTATTTGCAAAGAATCACCTTCTAGCATCACCCTTTTAATCCCCATATCCTTCCAAAAATTCACAGCCACTTGCAGTGCAACAACTTCAGCCATGAAAGAATTAGCAACTAAGGGCTTTGAGTCACAACATCATCCAATTACTTGACCATTGTTATCTCTTATAATCACTCCAATGCCTACCCTTCCTCTGGATTGAGCACATAATGCATTCTAATTCATTTTAAACCAGTCAGCAGGTGGCTTAGTCCAAGCAGATCTTTGAGCAGCAGTAACACCTAGTGATGACTTCCTCTCTTGAGCCATCTGGAACAAATAGTAATCTTCTGTACCTTTGGTTATAAGGAATCTAAGATGACGAAACTCTTTGCCATGAAGAACATAATTCCTTCTAAAACAGATCAGTTTTGTAATCATAGTGGCCATGTCCAATTCTTCCTTACTCAGCTTCTATACTAATTCTTTCTAAATTTCTGCAAAACTATGACTTTGAATAGATAATTTCTAAATTATTTTGCAGCCTAGACTCCAAACATCTTGAGAAGCTACACAACTCCATAAGGCATGCCCCCACAATTTCAACATGAGATTTGCAAAAAATATATGAATCATCTTTCAAAACCTTCCTCTTGCACATATTTGGGGAAGTGGGGATGGCATCTCGACATGCTCTCCAAATAAACATCTTAACAGCATTAGGAACATTCATTTTTCATATTGATTTCCAGAACACATAATTACTACTGACATCTGAACTGCTTGCCTCATTTCTGGTAACCAACCCTCTGTGAAGATGACACATGCACTCTTCACAAAAAAATGGCTATTGTTGGTATAAAACCAAACCAATTTATCATCTCTACCTCCTGAACTAATGGGGATTTTAAGAATTTGTTGGACTTCCTGAGGAGTGAAAGATTGATGCAGCAGCTGTTCATTCCACCGTTTTAGATCTTGATCTATCAACATTACCACTTTTGCTTCCTCTCCAAGAATACAATCGGAAGATGTAATACTATGGCTAAAAGGTGTCGGTAGCCACCTGTCTTTCCAGATCCTCACCTTCCTGTCATTGCCAATTCTCTAGTATAATCCGTCTTCCAGCAACTTTGTCCCTACCTTGATACTTCTCCACGCATAGGAGAGTCTTGATCCTAGTCTTGCCTTTAAGAAGTCCTCCTGAGAAAAGTACTTAGCTTTAAAAATCTTTGCAGGTAAAGAGTCAAACTGAGTAAGAATTCACCAGCTTTGCTAGGAAAGCATGCTAAGTTAAAGCTCTTAAAGTCCCTAAATCCAAGGCCTTCATAGGCTTTTGCTGCACCCAATTAACTCCATTTCACCCAATGAATCTTAGAGTGATCCTCATTATAGCCCTACCAAAATTTTTTGAGCATACTGTTCAACTTCTGTATAATAGACTCAGGCAGCAAAAAATGTCCATTGAATAGGTGGGAATTGCTTGAAGAATTGCTTTCATAAGAATCTCCTTGCCACCTACTGAAAGTGCTTTAGTTTTTCAGTTTGAAATTATGCTCCAAATTCTGTCCAAAAGGGAATGAAATGCAGCAACTTTTGATCTACTAACAACAACAGGGAGCCCCAAATATTTCTCAAAAGGCCCTAAGGACTTAACTCCAGCAATTTGCAAAATGTTTATCTTAACATCAGCTGGAGTGTTTTTGCTGAAGAATATGGAAGTTTTCTCTTTATTAAGTATCTGTCCCAAGGCTCTCTCATAGATCTCCAATAGGTGAAGTAGCATACACCATTCAAGAGAATCTGCCATGTAAAACAGGAGGCTGTCATCAGCAAACAGAAGATGGTTAATATGAAGATTGTCATGCCCAATTGATACCCCTGAGATACTCCCAATAGCTTCTACATTATTTAGTAAGGAGGTCAAAGCTTCTGAGCAAAAAATAAACTAGTAAGAAGAAAGAGGATCTCATTGTCTAAGTCCTCTAGAGGGTATGAAAGATGCAAGAGGTTCTCCATTAATCAATATGGAATAAGAAACTGATCTAATGCAACCCAACATAAGATTGATCCATCTTCTGTCAAAACCAAGTTTGTGCATAACTTCTTCAAGAAAAATATATTCCACACGATCATAAGTTTTACTCATATCAAGCTTAAGAGCCATATAACCTAACTTTCCATACATTCTGGTATTCGTAGAATGAAGAACTTCATATGCTACTAAAATGTTATTAGTGATCAATCGACCAGGCACAAAAGCACTCTAGTTTGGTGAAATGATCTCAAGTAAAATTCTTTTTAACCTATTAGCAAGCACTTTGGGAACAATCTTGTAAAGCATATTACACAGACTAATAGGCTTGCAATCTGTCACTTTTTTTGCTGCTTTACCTTTGGTATCAATGTGATAAATGTGTCATTAATGTCATGTAAAGGCCAGCCATTTTGCAAAACTTTTTGTACAAACAGACATCTCTTCTCCAATGATGGACCAATTTTTTTGATAGAAATGGGCAGGGAATCCATCTGGGCCTGTGAGCTAAGAGGGGCCATTTGAAAAACTGTATCCTTTACTTCCATTGCAGCAAATTCACTAAGAAGTTTGGAATTCATTTCAGGTGTCACACGTGCTGTTAAACCAAAAACACAACTAGACAGATCAGAGGGATTACTAGAAGTGAAAAGATTAGAGAAATAACCAATAAAGGTTTCTCCAATCAGGTGAGGATCAATGACAATTTAGCCTTGACCGTCTTCCACTGCTTTGATGGTATTTATTGATTTCCTCTAATTAGCAAACTTGTGATTGTATTGAGTGTTTATGTCTCCTTTATGCAACCAGTTATGCTTTACCCTTTGCTTCTATTTTAGTTCTTCCTTCTCAAGATAAAGGTCCACCTTCTTTTGCAAGTCTTGAATAAGTTTGTAATTGTCACTTGTTCCAATAGCTTGCAAATCAGCTATGTCCTTCATTTTCCCCTTGGACAACTTTCTATTTATTTCTCAGAGAACATGATTTCCACTTCACTATAGCTTGCTTACATCTATTCAACTTTGCTCTAAAAGAAGAGCAGCATATTGGCCTACTGGATCCCATCCCCTATGTCCCTTTGATTGAATCCAAACACTCCCCATGAAACTGTCATCTTGCTTCCCATCTGAAAATTGACCTTCTTCTTGTATTATATATGCAATCAATCCCAGACCTAGAGCCAGAGGACACATTTAGCAAGAGGGGACTATTATCTGATCTAATGGCAGGTAAAACTGAACCAATAGAACTGCTATACAGATGGTACCATGTCGAGTTTGCCACAACTCTATCAAGTTTTTCCTTAGTAAAACCTCCACCAATTCTACTGTTTGGCCAAGTGAATATAGAGCCCCTTATATAAATGTCACTCAGATCACAGAACTCTAAGACTTCTCTGAATAAATCCATCTATTTCAGAGGTCTCAAAGCAGCACTCTACTTTTCACTTTGGCAACTGATCTCATTGAAATCCCTCATACACAACCAAGGGGAATTATTTGCTGGTTTTAATGTTTTAAGTAAATCGCAACTACCAGCTCTCTTTGAAACATCAGGGTCGCCATAAAAACATGTGAACAGCCAAGGGCTTCCATGTTGTCCCTAAAAAATCCAAGCATTAATATGCCATCCCGAATAGCTAGAAATTTGAACTGTAATGGCCTCATTCCACAACAGAGCCAACCCACCATTGTTGCCAATATTTTCAACAGTGAGACAAAAATCAAACTTGAGTTTCATCCTAATACACTCCATTCTCTTCTTATTGCACTTAGTTTCCATAAGGAAAACCAAGTTGGGAGACTTATCTTTAGTCAAAAGACTAAGGAATCTAATTATCTGAGGGTTCTCAAGCTCTCAATAGTTCCAATTTAGGAGATTCATTGATCTTGGTGGAGCTGGAACTCACCCACCGCCGCTTCATTAGTAAGAGCCTCCTCCACCTGAGTATCACACTTTCCTTTCTTCGGACTGGGGCCATCCACCCAATCCATTCCACAATCATCCTTGAGGAACACTTACTTTAGTCTTTTCCTGTTAATGAGTCTCTTGGTCTTAAGACCATTATCAGTCTCCCCTTTGGCTCTAGCCCTCCTCCTTTTCCATCGACCTGGTTTAACATGCACTTCTTTACTGTCTCCTCCAAGTGGATCAGTTAATGATACTGCTTGACATATATCACACACACAATCACTGCTTTATTAATGACCTCAACATGATTCTTGCTCTGACCTCTCGGGATATCATTGACTAAGGGAAAAGATTCCCCTTGTGATTGAGCAGTAATGATATGATTCTTACCATGTAATGCCCCATTAAGCTCCTGTAGCTGCTCCATAAAATTAGCCTCCGTTTCCTTTTCAACAATTTGAGTAGTAGCAGGTTCTACATTAGGAAATGAAACCGCTTCCTTATTAGTTTCCTTAGCCAAAGCAGGTCCCGAGAATTCAGCCCTTCTAGTAGCACTAGATGAAGACTTTCCATATCTGGACTGGTCAGCAGCCACCTTATCATCTTCTTCATTCGATCCTGCAGAATTCGAACCCCCATTCATCCTCTTGTAAGAGGTCTATTTGAACTCTATGTCCCACTCACCCATATCTGATAGAGTTTTAAATAGTTGTTAGAGTTATAATGGGATTGAAACTCCTAAGAGATAAGATTAACTCTTGATCTCTAATCATAGTCAAACTCAAAGACTTAGATTTCATGATGGTCAGAAATCTATAAATAGCACTGAGGGGTTAAAGGGTTCTCACCTACAACATTAGAGTGCCTCTAGCCATCGGGAGACACTAGTGAGGCCAAGTTGCTAGGGTGATCATTCTCTCATAGCCAGATTTATTTCTTCATCAAATAGATGGAGAAAGGTACGTCTTTTACTGTTGTTGTTTATTATTGTGGATCATAGAAAATCAAAGATCCATTTATTAATGTTCATGTTAAAATATCTAACATGTGGTATCAGAGCCAAGTTGATAGATTTTTTATGATCTCAATAAAGCATACAGTGAATAAAAGATTTGACTTCTTTATCTGAAAGGGAAATTACGATATACTCAATTTTATTGTTTGTTTTTCAAAAATCTAAGCGATACACATTCATTAATGTATTCGGTTTCCAGTGCATCTATCTCTTTCTTGTCGTACTGTATATCAACTTTATTTTGGTTTTATTCCATGCTTTCTCTGTGTATTGTTTACGTTGATTGCGCATTGGGGAAAAAATTGTATTGTATCTGTGTTGGGTAAAGGGGTTGATAAACCGCCGTGAATGTATGATGGTGGAGCCGCTGCTGTGTCGGCAGCATGCGGCGTAAGGTGGCCTTGTCACCGTGTAGGTAAAGAAGCGGCGCAGAGGAGCTATGTAGTCCCGAATCGGCGCTGCCCTACCCGATTGTGAAACCCATCGTGGGTAAAGGACTATCGACGCTGGGAGGAGGCTGAGAACCTCCTCCACGACGTCTATATAGCGGCGTCGCAGAGGGCTCTAAAGTCCAGTTGCCGCCGCAGTGTTATTATTTAAAAAAAAAAAAAAAAAAAAAAAATCTGAAATTTTAATTTCCCTTTATATGCATGTTATTATTGTTAAAAACATGTATTAAAGTTTATTAAATTTTCTATACATGTTATTATTAGTATATACATGTATTAAATTAAATTTTATGCATGTTATTATTGTTAAATACATGTATTAAATTTTATTAAATGTCATATGCATGTTGTTATTGTTAAATACATGTATTAAATTTTATTAAATGTCATATGCATGTTATTATTGTTAAATACATGTATTAAATCTTTTGTACATGTTATTATTAAATACATGTATGAATTGTTTATTTTGGCTCACGTTATCATGCCATGTATATTTGTTTATCTAATATAGGGCAAATGATTTACATCAAAATTAAAGAAAAGATTAGTTGCCTAAAGGTACAAGATTTTCTTAATTTTGGTGAAAAATCATTAAACTCTATAGTAAGGTGGATAAAGTTGGAGTGAACAATTTGTGTGTCAATATCTATTCCCAAAGGAGGGTTTTGATGACATTACTAGTTCATTCATTAAAGTAAAAGTTGAGGTGAACAATTTGTATGCCAAAATTTACTCCCAAAAGAGAATTCTGGTGATACAGATTGTTCATTCATATAATTTAAAGTTGGAAGGAACACTATGTATGCCAGAGATTACTCCCAAAGGAGAATTCTGGTGATACAGCTAGTTCATTCATATAATTTAAAGTTGGAAGGAACACTATGTATGCCAGAGATTACTCCCAAAGGAGAATTCTGGTGATACAGCTAGTTCATCCATATAATTTAAAGTTGGAAGGAACACTATGTATGCCAGAGTTTACTCCCAAATGAGAATTCTGATGATACAACTAGTTCATCCACAGAATTTAATACTGGTGAGAACACTTTGTGTATTAAGATCTACTCCCAAAGGAGGGTCTTGATGACACTATTAGTTCATCCATAATTGATTAAATTCTTATTATTGTTTCTGAGTGTCGAACTCAAAGCATTAATGTGATTAAAATGCTTTTCTTGCAGTAAGTATACGAATATTTTACAATATTTTCTATACGGAATTGACTCTAGTATAGAGAAAGATGAGCAAGTCAAATTTATACTACGAGTTTTAGACCCTGGTTTATCCTTTTTTAAGTCTTAACATCAATTATTATTGAGATTAGTGATAAGGGTCAGAAAAGTACAATTTTTTAGAATATTGGATTAATTAATATATATCAAATTATATAAATTTCTTAATTTTGTACATAATGGTTTACTTCAGATGCATTATTATTTCATTAATTAATGAGATATGAAAAAGTTGGTTGCATGATTACTAGCTAGATACAAACTTATTTTGCTAATTTGTATGAAAAATCATTTGTATCTTTTGGGAAATGAGGGAAATGATGGTGATGAAAATATAAGAATTGTGTCCATTGAAGTTTGAAAGAAATAATGACACATGAAGGTTTAGGTGCCGTAAGCATGAGACATGATTCGAATGGAAGAGTGAACCGCTTTTCTGTATAAATTTTGAATCCGATCTTGTACATATTTATACATTCTTTTTATATTGAACTTGAGTGTAAATGTTCATATGTATTCTGTCTGTATAAATTTCGAATCAGATCTTATACATGTTTATACATTTTCTTTAGATTAAACTCGAGTACAAATGTTCAAATTTCAAATTGTTTCAAAATGCCATTTATGTTTGTTCCATTTTTCCTTCCAATAAAATTTTTTATTTGTCATGCCTTCGTATTAGCGTTTTTGTTTAAAGTTTTACTTGTGAGGCATGTATTGGAATCAAATGAAAAATGATTTATGAAACTTTTTACAATTTATGGCAGAGAGTTTGAAACATAATTTGTGACATAAAAGTTTGGAAAATATCTCCAAGAAGAGTTGTAGAGATTAGTAAATAAAATATTTTCCGCATTTAGGTTTTCTAATCTTAGGATGTGTATTGATTTGTATAAAAGGTAAGCAAATCAAACATATCAAGAAAAGATGGTACAAGGAATATAAAGTTTCTTGAAATAATGCATATAGACGCATATAAATCTTTTCTCTATAATGTTTGATAGATATAAATATTTCATTACTTTCATGGATGATTTTCATGGTATAGATATATCTATTTGCTACATGAGAAGTCTCAAGCCATTAGTAATTCTTGAAGCACTTCTCATGGGGAGGAAATGCAGCTAGGTAGAAAGGTAAAAATCATCAAATTGGATTGAAGTAGTGAGTGCTAGAAAAAAAATATTATAAAGTCAGACTTATAATTAAGAATTTCACTCAGAAATGAGCATTGATTAGAAAGCGATTTCTAATAAACTTGAATGAACTCATTAAGAATCACTATGACATGAGTAGCTCATTATGGTCTAGAGCTACATCAAAGAGATGTGAAAACAATTGTAGAATGAAAGTCTGAAGTGTACAAGAAGCGAATAAAAGGATTAGTTAAAAGAGGTAAATGATTTTTTTGAAAAATTGGTATCTGAAATTTGATAATACCAATATTGTTTTGGAATTAAGAAAAATATTGTTAATGTATATACCCATAAGTCAGTGGGAGTATATTTGTATTTATGATCATGCATGTATATGTCTTTTAGCAACTATGAATTATGATTTGTAGTATTGTATTAAAGTTATGTCTCTAAGAAACTTTAAAAATAAAATGTGACATGCTCAGTATTTTACATTGTCCTCGAAATGATTAGGTTGTTAAGGAAATTTTGTATATGATTGTTATAATAAATCTGATGATTGCACAAACTTGTATAAGGTTGAAGGTCAGTTTTTCAGTTGACATTATTGGTTGTTGCCAAAGTAACCCAATGATGTTTGACCATAAAGTTGTGAAAATAGTGCAATATTATTTGCAAGAAATTAAAGACTATATTGTTGCTTTAAAAAGAACTGATACTCTTAAAGTAACTGTATATTCAGACCCTATTTTGTAACATTACTCTAATGATGAAAAATACAATTATGGTTATGTATTTTGCTATCTAGTAGAGTTATTTTATGAGACAAATCTCTTACTACTTCATGTGCAATAGGGACTGAGTTTGTGGTATGTTTTGAGGCCACAATGTATGGTATCTGACTGAGGAAATTTATCTTAGAACTTGGAATTGTCGACTTATAGCCAAGCCGCTAAGAAAGTATTGCAAGAATTCTTCAGAATATTTTTCTCTGAATGATAAGTGTTTAATGAAAATTTAAATACATAAGTGTTAAGGAGAAAATACAGAAACAAATATGTCCATAACAATAGTGTGTCAATGATTATACTTTAAGGGACATGTTGAAAAGATGGGTCATATGCTTATACCCATGATGTGAATATGTGAAAGAGACTATTGATATGATGAGTATTTTGTTATTGGAAATTGAATGATATCTATTATGGTTGTTTCTGTTTTCTTGTCTTTCCACTTTATATGTACATTAAATGATGTGGATGAATGATGACAAGATAATGTCAACAATAGACATGAATTGGAACCCAAGGCATTATAGCATTAGCCTTAATTATCCCAATCAAAGATCATGTTAAATTAAGTTACTGATGTTGTGGTACATGGAAGGGAATTTGTTGATTATATAACAGAGGACCGCCATGACTCGCATTAGTATCTAGTTTGACATTGATATTACGAAACTCATGAAATGTAAATTAAGCTATGAAAAATTTCAGGAAATGAATTTGCGCAGTATGGTTAATTTCCTGTAATAAACTCATGAACGGAAAATATCATTTATGGGCGTATGGGCCAAGTGGGAGAATGTAAGAGTTCTATTTGAACTCTATGTCCCACTCACCCATATCTGATAGAGTTTTAAATAGTTGTTAGAGTTATAATGGGATTGAAACTCCTAAGAGATAAGATTAACTCTTGATCTCTAATCATAGTCAAACTCAAAGACTTAGATTTCATGATGGTCAGAAATCTATAAATAGCACTGAGGGGTTAAAGGGTTCTCACCTACAACATTAGAGTGCCTCTAGCTATCGGGAGACACTAGTGAGGCCAAGTTGCTAGGGTGATCCTTCTCTCATAGCCAGATTTATTTCTTCATCAAATAGATGGAGAAAGGTACGTCTTTTACTGTTGTTGTTTATTATTGTGGATCATAGAAAATCAAAGATCCATTTATTAATGTTCATGTTAAAATATCTAACACCTCTTCCTTTTACTATCCTCCCAGCTTACACCAAAACTGGAAGATTTAACGGTTGGGGCTCGAAGACATGCACCATACTGGCTGTGACTAGCCATATGAAAAGAGATATTTGAAACAGCCTTTGAACATCCTTCCTCACCATGCTTAATCACACCACAATGAAAACAAAAGTTCGGAAGCCTTTCATATTTAAAAGGGATCCAAAATCGACTTCCTTGAATATTGATAAGAGAACCTCTCATAAGAGGCAAAGTGATGTCTAATTCAACTTTTATTCGAAGAAAAGGTCGAAGAAAAGGACCCCAGCCAATCTCATCCTCATCTACGTCAACCTCCTGCACTATACCTGTCTTATTACCCACCTGAACACCAATGTTTTTTGTCATCCCACAGAAAGGCAAATTATGAAGTTGGATCCAAAAGGATTCCTTAGTGAAAGATAAATCTTTCGTGGACAGCAGACCATTAAAATCATTCAGACAAAGAAGGTTTCTATCAAAAGACTATGGCCTTCCTCTTTGCACTCTTAATAAATCATAACTGTTTTGGAATTCAAGAAGAAACAAATTAAAACCAACCACATGAAACTGCACCCAGCCTCTTGGCTTCCAGATGCCAAGCATTGTTGACTTGAAGGCTTCCTTATTGACAGCTTTTTCTGTTATTAGCAGGCCAACCATGCAAAGTTCTCCACACTTCGTGGCTCGTTCTTCACCCTGGTCAACTGCCAATAATTCATACTGTGTCGAGAAGTGGGGATCTGGATCTAAGGGTCTCCTAGTTTTCTTTGATCAGGAGTTTTTTCTTGCTTTGTCAAGGTGGTCTTCTGGCTTTGTGTCGAGAAGGTTGTTTTAGTTTCTTCTGTTTCTTGTGCCATCACGTTTTGTCCTTGTTCTGCATGGAAACATGTCGGATGAGATCATACATAGCAAAGTGGGGGCAACCTTAAACTCACGGAGGAGGAAGTTCACCTTCTTAATTATTTAAGCTTGATGGTCACGTAAGTTGAAAAATAAATATAGATAGTTCATTATATATAGTTTAATTTAATTAAGCTTTTAATATTAACATTAATTAGATATAAAGTAAACAAACATATATATATATATATATATATGTCCGAATTGATCTCTTAATTAATTTGGGGATTTATTTGAGCGACAGGTCCGAATACTCGACCTTTTATTATTGTGCGATCGACATTAATATATAGATCAGCTAGAGAGAGATAGAGCTTTTTCACGGCCCCCTTGGTCTATATAATTAAGTTTGATACAATATCCCCACTAAATTCTCTTTAATAACTTGTAAGATAAAAAAAAAAAAAATGCAAAAAACTGTGAATTATTAAAAGATAGAAATAATATATAACAAAATTATATTCAAATTGCTAATTTAATTGCTCGATCCATACAGGGATTTATTAAATTGATACCATTCATAGGGTCAAAGGATATTATTGTTGGTTGAATGACAGACAAATGCAGGGCAGCAGGAGACAACATCAACAGACTACAGACTATATATTTTGGATAATTGTCTTCTCCGTAGTGTTCTTCCCCTACGCACTTTTATAGTCTAGTCCAGTTCTTTTGCATAATTGCACGGACCATATGTAATTAATAAGGATATGAATCTTTTTTGCAACTGTATGTTTTTTAAAATTTATAATTAAAATTAAAAAAATATATTATAGCATTTTTAATTAGTAAAAATTTCATCGTTAATCCAATAAAGCCCATTCCCACGATGATCGCGTGTTACCACGTTAACAAGCATCAACTAGGCCTATCACGGCCCATTAATTAAAACAGAAAAAGGCCTATCACGAGCTGCCGTACTTCTATTAGCTCGTATTATATTCAATAAAAATTTTACTATTCATCATTTTTACACATTATACATTATATTTATTTTTATATTTTTTAAAAAAATTATTTTATTCTTCATAAAATAATTAATTTTTTCTACTCATTATTCATACACTATATATTTAATAAGAGAAAAAAAATTATGTACGATGTGTAGTGTGAAGATGATAAATAAAATTTTTTATTCAAAAAATATTACAATCACAAAAAATTGTCGTAAAAATAAATTTATAAATTAATATTATTTCATAGGATATAATTTATAATCAAATCACTTTAAAACTTTGAATTTGTAAATTTATTTTCGGTGATATCCTAAAATATTTCTCATTATATAATTTATATCCCTTCCGGTCTCTCCGTCTCGCCTCTCTCTTTTATCTCTGAACATCCGCCATGTATAATGTAAGGAAAAGAATTGTATTCTTGCTAACTTTCTTGGCCATTTCAGCTATTGTCTTAGCCCTACACTCTCACATAACCCATTTGAAGAAGAGCCCCAAAACCATAGATATCTCCCGCATACACCTCCACAAACACATCCAAGTTGCCCATTCAACATGCCAAGGTACACTCTACCCAGACCTATGCGTCTCAACCCTCTCTTCTTTCCCAGGTCTCACTTCCAAATCTCTCCAACAGATCATCTCAGCCACTGTAAACCACACCATCTACGAGGTCAAAAGCTCCTCCTCCAACTGCACCGGCATCCGGAAGAAGTTCAAGAATCTCCTCGACCCCCTTGAAAAGAGAGCTCTCGACGACTGCCTTGAGCTCTTCGACAACACCATAGCCGAGCTTCGAACAACTATCTCCGACCTCTTCGCCATGGGGAAATCATCAGCCTCCAAGAATTACCATAACCTGCAAACACTGCTGAGCGCCGCAATGACCAACCAGTACACGTGCCTTGATGGGTTTGCTCATAGCAAAGGAAATGTGAGAGACGAAATCAAGAACAGCTTGTATAATATCTCTCACCACGTAAGTAACTCTCTGGCCATACTGAAGAAAGTCCCGGGGATTAACAGTTCCAAATCCGAGGTGTACCCCGAGTATGGAAAAATGAAAAATGGGTTCCCATCTTGGGTTGCGCGGAAAGATCGAAAACTGTTGCAATCTTCAGTGAATGAGACCAAATATGACTTGGTGGTGGCTACGGATGGCACTGGAAATTTCACCACTATCGGGGACGCAGTGGCTGCAGCCCCAAACTCGAGCACAACCAGGTTTGTGATAGATAATTCTAGCTAATAATTTAAGATGTTTCTTTTTTGTTTTGTTTTTAACTTTTTAGTGCTGATCTCTACTTCGTACGTATTTCAATATCAACAATATATGAATGAGCGAACATTATAATTTGTTAAGTAGGTTTGTGATATACATAAAGGCGGGTGCATATTTTGAGAATGTGGAGGTAGAGAGGAAGAAGACGAACTTGATGTTCATCGGAGATGGGATTGGAATGACGATTGTGAAAGCGAGTAGGAATGTGGTGGATGGGTGGACTACATTCCGGTCAGCCACCGTAGGTGAGACGTTGTTTGATCAATACTTCAAGTTTATTTCTTTCTCCTTTTCTTTCTCTAGTACATTCATGCATTAAGAAAAGAATAATGCTAGTCCTACCGCGTCAAAATAAATAACGGTGGATCCAACGGTGGACGTAGAAGCGTCCGAAAGAAAACTTGAATTTAATTTTGTTTTTGACTGACTGAAATGAGTCTCGATGCATGCATATTTGTCAAAGGGAAAAATCTAAGCGAAAGCGAGTTTGTGCACCAATAATATTGATATATAATATACATGTTTAACGAAATGATCTGAATTAAAGATGAAAATAATTTTTATGATATATGAGATTTTCTTCTTCTCTTAAAAAAAATTTTTTCATTTTTTTTTAAATAAAAAAAATCATCGGTAGTGCACGAACTCGCTTATATCTCATTACAAGAAAATCAGATTTTTGTGACGAATTTATTACAACCAAAAGATTATTCACGACCAATTTTAGTTATAAATAGTCATTTCGTTGGAATTAACTAGTTGCAAATAAATAATTTTCTTGTAGTGTCTAATAAAATCCTTTATATAATCCTAAGATTCGAAAAAATCTAAAAAAGAAAACCCAAATCGATCTGACAGGACTAGATGAAGACAAAATATTAAAATAATATTGATTTTGAAACAAAGAAAGTGGCTTGTTGCTTAGGGTGCTCGCTAAGCCAAGCATTTTCCTTCTCCTTTTGTTTGTCGGTCCGAGTAGCACGGGCCTTTTTGTTTATTCTAATTCAAAAACCGACGGCACATTCACGGGTCCTGTTAAATGGTACTCAAGTCAGATCTAAGGCCATAATATGGTGGGACAAAGCCTATGGTGTATCATGCATTAATCAGAGTCTAATCAGACAAATATGAGTAGTATATATATATATATATATATATATATGAAATAATATGGTGGGATAATACCTTTAATTTAAATTGTTTTGAAAAAGAATAAGATTTATTATTAACAATTTAATTTTTTATCATGTGAATTTTATATTTACTTATTTTTTTTTTTAAAGAGATTGTATAGCACTTGCACATTTCTTGACTGTAAATATCATTTTTCAATTGACACTCTAGTTATTAAGAACTCGTGATCTCATTATAAGTATGATTTGATTCAAAGTTGTTAACTATATATGAATAAATATTAAACTATAAATTTGTAAAAAAAAAAAAAAGTGGATATTTACTTCCACTCTCTATGCAAAATGTTTCTTTTTGTTGTGTCCGTAAGATAGACGTAATATAAATATTATTTTGTTTCACTTACTGAGAACATCGTCTAATTAATTAAAAGGCACATTTAATTGGAAAAATTTATCCCAATGTTTTTACTTTATAGCTTTTTTTTAAAAAAAACTAATAATTTTATCAACAAGTTTAATTATTATTACATTACCTATATATAATTTTATTGCAAAAATTAATATAAATATTTATATTTATAGTTTATAATAATTATAATACATCTTGTACGTCAGTTTTTAAATAACCTTGAACAATGTTTTTAAATGGATCAACATAACATAATTTAATTTAAAAAAAAAAAAAGTTTACGTATATATATTTTTTGACAAGTACTTACGAAGAAATTAAGATGACGAGATAGTGAGGGGTCCAGCTCTGTGATTACAAGTCTATAAAGCAGTGCCCCGACCTGAACTTTCCACAAAGACAATTCATATTTCATACAAATCTATAAGCGCCTGTCGGTGGCTTGGGACCGCCATCTCCTGATGCTCATCGACTGTGTTCCTTGGATCCTTTGATCAGCGTGAGTTGCTCATTATATAATTAGATGCTTACAAAAAAGTGCTTATGTTGATGTTGTCGTGAGTTTTATAGCTATCTCTGACACTCTGCTGCTTTCTTGAACTTCTCAAAATATATGAAATTAGATGATTTTACCAACTCTTCTGACGATAACATAAAAAAACAAAGAAGTACCGAAACCATCTGCCAAAGCTTTGAAATTTGTTTTGTATCTCAGCTAATTTTTGTGCCCCGTAGCGTTGAAAAAGATAATAATGATAATAATAATACAACACTCCTACGGGCAGGAGAGTTGGCGCAGGAGGTTGTGCACGCTTATCACATCTATAATGAAATGCACCGTATCATTTTACGCTTCCGCAACTTCCTGTATCAACTCATTTATATTTATCATTTTCTATAATAATAATAATAATAAATAAAGTTTTAGCCTTGGTTGGTAAATAGTTACCCATGTCATGCGTATGTTTTAGCCTTCTGGGTAAAATTATCTTCCCGTTCTTTTCAAACCTTCTTGGGCTTTGGTCTTGAATAAATATGTTTTTAGCCAATTTAGGTTGCTTTTGGATTGGAAAAGTGTTTTATCTCATCTCATATTATTTCATTATTATAATTTTTTCAAATTTTCACATAAAATATAATAAATAATTTAATTTTTTTAAATTTGAAAATAATAATAATATTAAAAAATAATATTCTAACAATATTTTATTCAATTTAGATTCAGAGTTTATCCCAATTTATTTCATCTCATTTCATCTAATCATTACAACTTTTCTAAATTTTCACACAAAATATAATAAACAATTAAATTTTTTTCAGTTTCAACATAATAATAATATTCTAACAACATTTTATTTAATTTTCACCTTTTATTTCAATTCACTATCCAAACCTCGCCTTAACCAATTTCTCCTAAGACCTGTGTAGCATATGAAAAACAAAATTTTAAGGGATAAATACATGTTGCACCTTTATATTATGGGTGGCTCTACAGCCACCACTCCCAGTCTCGCTAGGAGCCACCGATAGTATAAAATGATGTGTTTTTTTATTTTACTTTTTTATACACATATTTTTTTAACACTGTAAAATATTTTTAAAAAAAATAAAAAATTATAATATTATTAAAAAATACTTACTTAATCACTAAGTAAAAAAATATTAAAAAAATATATAACGGGACTGGGAGCGGTGAGAGTAGTTTTACTCTTATATTATTAGATGCTCACACTCAACACATTTTACCTTAAAATGAGTAATGCTAGGGAGAAGCTACTATAGTAGTGCACACTTTGCACTCACTGTGTGGCTGCTTCTAATTGATTGTTCTCAACACTCATTTGGGGAGATGTGTGGTCTAGATGATGCCACATCATATGTGCAAAATGGATGCTCCCAATAATGACTTCTATCTATATTTATTCTTTTATAATATAACAAATTAGATCATGTTTGAGATCGATGCAAAATTCTCAATAACATTATATATAGGGCGCAATAAGCCTATGCAATGTCCCCAACAAAAGGCATGTTCGCAAACTTTTGTTGGAGTGTACGCTATCTTTAGCGTCATCTGATGCATGTATTAGTTGTGATATAAATTTCAGCTGTGGTGGGGGATGGATTCATAGCCAAGGGTATCACCTTTGAGAACTCAGCAGGGCCAAGCAAACACCAAGCCGTTGCTCTAAGGAGCAGTGCAGATCTTTCAGCATTCTACCAGTGCAGCTTTGTTGCCTACCAAGACAGCCTCTACGTCCATTCCCTCAGACAGTTTTATCGCGACTGTGACATTTATGGAACAATCGACTTCATCTTTGGAAATGCAGCAGTAGTTTTCCAAAACTGCAACCTCTATGCTCGCAAACCAAACGAGAACCAAAGAAACATTTTCACTGCCCAAGGGAGAGAAGACCCTAACCAGAACACTGGGATCTCCATCTTAAACTGCAAAGTTACAGCTGCTTCGGATTTGATTCCGGTGAAGTCTTCCTTCGAAACTTACCTGGGTCGTCCATGGAAAGAGTATTCTAGGACGGTTTTTCTCGAGTCCTACATTGATGATTTGGTTGACCCGGCTGGATGGCTGGAATGGAATGGCACGTTTGCACTGAACACACTGTATTATGGGGAGTATATGAACAGAGGTCCGGGCTCCAACACAAGCGCAAGGGTGACATGGCCTGGTTATAGGGTCATCAACAGCTCAACCGAGGCAAGCCAGTTTACAGTTGGAGCATTTTTGCAAGGAAATGAGTGGCTGAATTCTACTGTTATTCCATACTATGTCAATTTGAGTTAAGGTAGCTAGAGATATAATGCCTCCTCTTAATTTGTATTATTGTCGATGTTGATCAGAAGCTGAGCATTCAGGTGATATGGGTTTATGTGAAACCCCTTAATTTGAGTAAGATTCCAATGTTGAGCACTAGTAGTGAACAAGGAAGGAATAAAGTTTCATGTATTCCATGGTAGTTGCATTTTTAACACAACAGCATTATATATTATGTAAGCATTTAACATATCAAGTCAAATAAGTTTTGGGATTTGAGCTTTGTACACAGTGGATCAGACCAACCATTGTTCTATAGAACCTTAAAGAGCTAACAGCCTAACAAATTAAGGTGTGTTTGGACAGTGAGTTGAGATAAAAGTTAAAAGTTGAATAAAATATTGTTAGAATATTATTTATTAATATTATTATTGTTTTGAGATTTGAAAAAATTAAATTTTTTATTCTATTTTATGTGAAAATTTAAAAAAAATTGTAATGATTAGATGAGATGAAAGTTATGAAACACTTTCACTATCTAAACTGGGTCTAAGCTGGGGCCTTTAAAGAGCCCCTTAGATCAACAGTATTCTACCCATGAAAGGTTGGGCCTTGCAAAATGCAAACCCAGTTAGCATTCCCAAAAACCTGAGATCCACTTATCCACTAGCCTAGTTGTCTTTGGGCGTCGTTACTTTCTTGCCAGTTGAGAAGCTGAACTGCAATATTGGGCTAGACAAACATCCTGGCCACTATGAGTAGAAGATAGAGACGAGCGAGGGAAATGAAAACATGTGGTCCCATCTGTTTAAAACAGCCCACATAGGATGCTCATTGCCCAAAAGTCACGAGTCTTAGTGGGTAACAATTATAGCTTTTCCTGCAGCAAACCGGAAATCACGGCGAATGGCAAAAGTGAGGAAATAATGAAAGCTGAGCTCTCTGGTTAATAGCTCTGAAAGAGGTTTGCATGATGATTAGACGGCCACCACACCACACGCGTAGATTGGAGATCATACTCACATATCTCTACTAGAACCTCTGCATATATGATTTTGGTATAGAGAGATGAGAGAGATTTGAATAATAGTAAAATATTTTTTGAATAATAGTGAAATATTTAAGTTAAGGATAATGATACTCTTATTATCCTCCTATCACCCTTTTACTACTATATAGAGTATTTGAAATTTTTATTTTTTTTGTTATTTTCTTTTAAGTATTTTGTTAATATCCTTAATTATTAAGAAAAAATTAAAAAATATACAAATTAACTAATAGTCACTTTTTTAACCATTAAGTAAAAAATTAAAAGAAGTCGTAAATAAGTGGTAGGAAGTAGTAAGCCTATCATTATCTTTAAGTTAATATGTTTTATGAGATTTTGAGAAAGAAGAAAGAAAAAGTTGAATAAAAATATTATAAAATTAAAATATTATTTTTTAATATTATTTTTATTTTAGAATTTAAAAGAATTGAATTATTTTTTATATTTTGTTTGAAAATTTAAGAAAGTTGTAATGAATAGGTAATGATTAGATATAAAACGTTAAAAATTTAGAATTTAAAAGTGTTTGTGTTTATAATGTTTAGATATTGAGATGAGATAGAATGACTTGGAAAGACTTTACTATCCAAACCAAACATATTAATAATAAACATGTTCATAGCTTTCATGTATTTTGGAAAGCATACAAACATCTCCAAGGAAACAAGAATTTGAAATGATAAGATATATATAAGATCAAAAATAGCATTTCACTCAACAAAGCCAACAATCTTGCTAATGGAATGACCAAATGGGATGCTCCAATTATTATAATATTTGTAGTCGTCAGGCCTCGAGTTGTAACTACGATTTTCTTCTGGGTTGGATCAATTAAAAAAAAAAAAAAGGGATGCTCCAAAGATCACGAGAAGAGATTTACTTAAACATTTTCCAAGTTGCCACCTAATGAGAAAGATGGGGTCAGCCTTTTGCTGCACACTTTTGACTTTTAAGTCTATCTATGTTTGTTCTCTTCTGATATTTTGCAGAGAGGTAGATAGCAAATGAGCATGCATGATGAATACATGCTGCTATACTGCATGTGGGTGCGGACCAAAGGAGCACATGATCATGATATAACCAGGCCGCTCTTCAAATATTCTTGTTTTTGGGTCAAATCTGGGCCATCGTTTCTTCAACAATAAAGTTTCATGATCTATGATTGTCCCTTTTCGGTTTTCAATCCCCTAGCTTTATCCTAATTATCATTTTTTCCTCTCTCTCTCTCTCTCTCTCTCTCTCGTATGTGTTGTTTTCAATCCAATTATATATATATATATATATATATATATAGTTCTGATGCTCTATGGCTATTTTATTCTTCCCGCCTATATATTCTTCGGGCCCTTTGATGAATGATTGACTGACCTTTCTCTACTGCCAACATACTTCGGTCCTCTCTGCTCCTCTTTACCTGTTCATTGAGAAAGCAATCTTGCTCTCACTAATTGGGTGGTCAATTTATAAGGAAAAGGCTTAAAGCGTCCAACGAAATAATGCTGTACCGCATAAGGAGCGCAAAAACATTCCAATTACTTGAAAGAAGAAAAGGTACTGTTTTCTCCATGATTTTGGGCATAGATTATTGAGAGTGTTTTAAATCCACCTTACTTTACAGTGTTGAATTGTATTGCTTTTTATAATTGTTACAAAATGTCTATAGTTGATACGAATTAATGAATTTACAATAAAAAGAAAACAATGTACAAATAAATCTCTCATAATCACGATAGTCAACTTTGGCATATATGGGAAGCCATTGATTGAGAAGTGATATCCTAAACCACCCCCCCCCCCAGTGCAAGCTGAGCGTCGGATTGGAACGGACGTGGAGCTTGGATCGGAAGAACTCAAAGAGTGGGCGAGCAATGCTCTTGGTAAAAATATCAACAACCTGCAAGTGAGATGGGACATGTTGGGTACGGAGTTTGCCAGCGACAACAAGTTCACGGAGAAAGTGATAGTCCAATTCAACATGTTTAGCCCACTTGTGTGAAACCGGATTGGAGCTCAAAAAAAGTGCACTCTTGTTGTCACATAAAAGAAGAGGCTGTTGTGGGAAGGATACTTGGAGGTCATGTAGAAGATGCGTGAGCCAAATGAGTTCGGCGGCAACGGAGGCAAGGGCACGATACACAGATTCGCAGCTGGAACGAGAGACAGTTGGCTATTTCTTAGTACTCCAGGAAACTAAATTGTCGCCAAGGTAAATAGAGTAACCAGAGGTCGAACGGCGAGTATCAGGGCAGTCAGCCCAATCAACATCAGAATAAGCAACGAGAGCACCAGGAGAGGAGGAGGGATGAAAAGTTAAGCCAAAATGAAGGGTGCCTTTGACATAGCAGAGGATACACTTAACAGCCAGAAAGTGATCGTCAGTTGGAGCATGTAGGAATTGACTAATAGAGTTGACAGCATAAACGAGGTCAGGACGTGTGATGGTCAAGTACTGTAGTGCGCCAATGAGAGATTTGTAGAGAGTGAGATCGAAAAACAGAGGACCATTGGCAGACAGATGCTGAGAAACAACCATGGGAGTGTGAACAGGCTTACTGTCAAGCAACTGAGCTTGAGAAAGAATATCCTGTGCATATTTGAGCTGACTAATGAAGAGACCATCAGAAGTGGAGAAAGCTTCAAGACCAAGAAAGTAACTGAGGGGGCCCAAGTCCTTAGTGGCAAACTCAAAATTGAGTTTACAAGTGAAGCTGTCAAGAAGGGAAGAATTGTTGTCTGTAATAATGATGTCATCTTCATAAAGAAGCAGGTAAATAATATTCGACTGCTTATGAAAGATAAAAAGAGATGGGTCAGCATAGCTGCAAGAAAAGCCAAGGTGAGTGGAAAAGAAGCTAAGACGCTGGAACTAGGCACGAAGGACTTGCTTAAGGCCATAGAGAGCTTTCTTCAACTGGCAAACATGATTGGAAAAGTGAGGATCAATATACCCTGGAGGCTACTCCATATAAACTTGATCAGTGAGAGTACCATTGAGAAACGCATTATTGACGTCAAGTTGACGAAGAGGCCATTTTTGTGTCACAGCAAGAGAGAGAACAACAATTACAGTGGTAGCCTTGATTACAAGACTGAAAGTATCAGCTTAGTCAGGGCCAGGTACCTGTGTATGGCCTTTAGCAACAAGGCAAGCTTTGAGGCGCTCAATGGATCCATCAGGCAGGTATTTGGTCCGAAAAACCCATTTGGAGCCCACAATGTTGGTGTTGACAGGTCGAGAGACCAAAATCCAGGTACGATTACTTTTGAGTGCATGGATTTCTTCATCCATGGCAGCAAGCCAAGCAAGATTCTTAGCAGCAGATTTGAAACCTTTAGGCTCAGTCGATGCAAGAAGAGTAGGAAGAAGGCCATAGGAGCCTAAGAAGCTAAGATTCGTTGGGTGGTGAGTTTTGAAAATACCAGCTTTAGCTCTCGTACGCATAGGGTGAGAGCCCAACGGAACCACTACAACAGGAACATGATCTGCACTGGACTCAGGTGGAGGAGCCGAGTGCTGCAAAGAGGGACCAGTAAGGACTCATTCATTGAATCAGTACACATAATACACGGGCTAGGCACAAATTGAGTAATATGTGGGGAACAGGTGTCAGAGGGAGGCGGATCTGTATGGAGGAGACTGGATTCAAGGAAATTGGAAAAGTGAAGTGAGGATATGGGTTGGGCCTGAGAGGTAGAAAGAGTAGGAAAATCAGTTTCATCAAATTGAGCATGGCGAGTGATGTAAAGCCTAGAAGTGGTGGGATCTAAGCAGCGAAACCCTTTGTAAGAAGGACTGTAACCCATAAAAATACATGGAATACTGCGAGGGAAAATTTGTTAGACATATAATTACGTAAATAAGGAAAGACACGGCAACCAAAATGATAAAAGCTTTCATAATTCGGAGAATGACCATACAAAATCTCAAAAGGTGATTTACCTTCAAGAAGTGGTGTGGGCAAACAGTTGGTGATGTAAGCTGCAGTGCTGAAGACATCAACCTAAAAATGAGAAGAGAGGTGAGAATGAAAAAGAAGGGTTAATCCTGTCTCAGTCACATGGTGGTGTTTTCTTTCGACGCGACCATTCTGGACGGGTGTGTATGGACATGAGAGCTGATGATGAATGCCAGAAGAATGAAAATGATCTTGAAAGAAATTACTAGTGAATTCAGCACTTCTGTCACTTTGAAAAATTTTGATACGAGCAGAATATTGATTTTCCTCAAATTTTTTAAATTGAATAAAAATATTATAAAAATCAGATTTCAATTTCAAATGATAGAACCACGTGAAACGAGAATAGTCATCAATAAATAAAACATAATAGGCAAACCCTAAATTTGATTTGACGGGGGAAGGACCCCAAATATCGCAATGTATAAGGTCACGCACATTAGACGACCTATGTTCATTTTGAAAATAAGGCAAGCGATGACTTTTTGCACTTTGACATGTGCTACATAAAGTAGGAAAAGGCAATAAAGAGGTAAGATAAAATTGTCCTTCTTTATTTAAAAGAGAAATAACGGAATGATTGGCATGTCCAAGTTGTGCATGCCATAAATCATAAGACGCATGAGGCGATTTATTTTTAAGGATAGAAATAAAAGCAGGATTGCCTCGTTCGAGCATATATAAGCCGCCACCACCGTTCCTTGCCAGTTGCCACCACCGTTCTTGTTTTGTGATTCTGAATAGTGAACAAATTATTAGTAAAGGTAATAGATAATGGAAAATCATATGTTAATTTACTAATGGAAAGCAAATTTTTGGTGAGGCGAGGAACAACTAGGACATCGAGAAGATGGAAATTCGGGATAGGAGAAATGTTACCGGTTTGGGTAATGGGAAGTGACGCACCATTCCCAACAATTACACAATCCTTACTTGTGTAACTTGTGGACTGGGTCAGTTGGGTTGAATCCGTAGTCATATGGGCCGAAGCCCCTATATCCACAAACCAGTTGGAGCCCACGTCTTCAGAGAGATTGCAAGAGCTGGTGAAGGCTTCGGCAAGTTGAGCAGATGGCTCACTTTGAGCGTAACACTGGCGACAGCGATCGGCATAGTGGCCTTCCATCCTACAGATTTGGCATCGCGGAGGACGACGGCATTGACTAGTTCTAGAGGAGCCGCTGCCATGACCATTTGTACCACCTGGAGGATTGCGAGCAAGACCACCACGATGGGAGGAATTGTTGGTGGCTGTAAAAGCCGCAGCAGAGGAGGAAGAACTCTCAAGAGATTTTTGAGAAATCTCAAAACTTTATACTTTTAAGATTAAATCCGAAAAACATGGGAGAGGGGTTTGGGCCATTTGAGCAGTGGAGAAGCTCGAAAAATCAGGCCCTAGGCCGCAGAGGAACCAGTGCACCTTATCGGTGCCATCAATAGGCCGGCATGGAGCTGGTCACAAAGTGCCTTGAAGGCACGAGCATACGCGACAATGGAACAAGTTTCGCGTTTCATCAACTAGAGATCATCCTTAAGGTGGAGCTCTCATGCTTTCGAGCAGTGGTTTAAGGTGTTTTCCATGGCAAGCCACACCTTGCGAGTGGTGGAGAGGCCTACAACTTCGGCCATAGCTTCCTCCGTGAGGGAGGAGAGAAGGAGGCTGAGCAAGCGCTAGTCCATGGCCTTCCACGCTGCGTATTTGTTGTTTGGAGAGGTTGGTGGGTCAAATTGAGGTGGCAGCACAATGGTGCCATCAACGTAACCGAGCAAATCTTGACTCTCAAAAAGGGGAAGAAGTTGACTCTTCTAGAGGAGATAGTTTGATGATGATAGTTTAATAGTGACCATGTGAATCATGGTGTTGAAGGGAAGGAGGGTGGGTGCAGAATCAGAGGCCATTTGGATCGAAGGAGGTCAATTCAGGTATGCTCTTGATACCATGAGAATGTTTTAAATCCACCTTACTTCACGGTGGTGAATTGTATTGCTTTATATAATTGTTACAGAATGTATATAGTTAATACAAATTAATGAATTTACAATAAAAATGAAGCAATGTACAAATAAATCTCCCATAATCACGATAGTCAACTTTGGCATATATGGGAAGACTTTGATTGAGGAGTGATATCCTCAACAATTATTGCCCAAGATATATAGCTTGAGGTTCACACTACTCACTAGTGTGCATGTATATGTATGTATACGAGTAATGCTACATACAATCGTGGAATGTGTAAACGCCGTGCAGTCGCTTTGAAAAAGAGTGGGGTCCACTATTAAAAAATTAATTTCTTTTCATGTGGGTCCCATATTTATTCACTTTTTTTCAAAGCGACTGTACGGTACTTGCACACTCACAACTGCAAGTATCATTTCTCGTATGTATACTTACTGTATTTTAAGTTAGGAAGTGAAGTAATTTCAAAAAGCTTTTAACAAGCTCCCAAAGAAGTCTCTTATTATTATAGAGCAATGGCATTGGAATAGTCATTTGTTTAACTTAGCCATATTTTAACTAAGTTATCTTCATTTTCATCTACATTGAAATAAACATTGATGACTCGTTTGGATACAGAAACCATCTCAACTCATCTCATTATTATAAGTTTATCAAATTTACACACAAAATATAATAAATAATTTTAATTTTTTAAATTTCAAAATAATAATAACATTAAAAAATAATATATTAACAATATTTTATTCAACTTGTCTAAAATTATCTCATCTCATCTCATCACATCACATCTCACTATTCAAATTAGCCTTGAAGAGGCAAACTTGACTTTAACCATAATGGTTCAACGTGTTTATTGAAGTGTCTATGAGACAAATAATATAATATTCTTATTTTCTCTCTTTGGTTTTGATTCTTGAACACCATTTCCATTTTCTCGAGGGTCTTGGTAGTTTTGGTTAGATTTGTCTAATTTGTAGCACCTCTTTTGTTCTCTTCCTCAAATTTTAGGTTGATAGATGGGTTTTATGTATTTTGATGCATAGATTATTGGAAATTATGAAAAATAAAAATAAAAAAATATTTAAAAATAAATAAGTAAATGCATTAAAAAAGTAGATATTTAAATAAAAAATAATATTTTATTATTATAAAGAGTGAGATGACTAATCTAATATAAAATTTAAATTTTGAGTGATTAGTCAAAAATTAAAAAGTGACATATTAGCAAAATTTTGCCTAAATCAATGACAGTGCTCTTAAACTCCATATTATTATTGCTTCAAAGCATGAGTTTAGGGGCATACATTAATCGAATGTGTGCGTGGACTTGGATATGGTATGCATAGGGTACTTTTGTGGCATCGTGATAACGCGCTTGAGATTAAAGATCTAATTGCTTGATCGATCTAGACCGTACGTTGCATGATTATATATATGATCCAATGATTAAATTTAATTGACCAATAATCATTCGAATTTTAATAATTAAGTACTATTTTTAAATTATAGATTCAAATTAGATAATTACTATCATTAAGTTCGATATTCAAGATGTAATGACAATTATTTGTAATAGCTATGTATTATAGAGAAAAGCTTGTATGCCGCCCAAAATTATACCGCTGCAGAATTTTTTTTTCTTTTTATATTTTTTTTAATTAGTGATTAAGAAAATGATTTTAAGTGTATTGGTATATTTTTTTATTTTTTAAAAATATTTAAATATATGAAAAAAAATGTTAAAAGAAAAATAAAAATAAAAAAACTAAAAAACAAGAAGCGGTATAAACGAGCGGTGCTACTCAGGTGGCAGAGTAGCACCGCTCTATATTATATATCTAGCAGAGCCAGGATTAATTATACGTTAACTCACAGTCATAAACTATAATTAATTACTTTTAACTGCTATAAACTATCCTGCAGTAATCAATTATATATATAGAGAAATGATAGTTGTAGTTGTAAGTGTGTAAACGCCGTACAATCACTTTAAAAAAAAGTGAATAAATATAGGATCCACATTAAAAAATTAGTAATAATATTTTAATAATAAAACTCTTTTTTTTTAATACGACTACACGACGCTTGCGCGAAGCATTACCCACTTCGTGGTCATTAAGGTTTTGTTTAATGCAAACACATAACACTTGATTTCTTTAAAAAGGTACTGCACGTGTAATCATTCCATTCACACATATAAGAGAGAGAGAGAGAGAGTGAGAGAGAGATGGTAACGTGAATGTGGATAATGCAGGCAATAGGGATCAGAAATGTTCCCAATCTTTATCCATATATATAGCTCTGATTCAGCGCTCCATTCCAATTGTAATATTTACATCGATCTGTATCTGCATGTGCATGGGCCTTTATTGACCCTTTAGTGAATGACTCATTGCACTCACCGATTTTTTCAATATCGTCTACATGTTTTATGTTCGCATCTTTCTCCGACAGCAGATCTGAAATCTGAATACAAGCATAGGACCCATGTTCTTGCTCTTCATGTTCTTGTTCTTGTTCATCATGTTCATGATCATCTCGTTTCGATGATTCACTCGAGACACAACTTTCTTACTGTATGCCTCGAATTGGGGGCAAGAGCTATCAGCTAGCTCTATTTTATAAGCTCAGTTCCAACGTACTTGGAGCATGCACACACATCATCATGATTCATGATTCCCATTTTACTTTAGGGAAGAGATCTATCTAGTGCATGCGTAAATTTGGCATTTTGTTACTCGTAAAATTAAGTTTCAAGCATCCTTGAGTACTAACTCGTACATAACTCAACAGTAAGTCGCTGCCATCTAATCCTCATACCAACCTTCTAGAGTACTCTCTTTTTTTTTTTTTAAATGTATAATCTCAAACTATATATCTGCATAATAAGCATGATAGAATATAAATTATAATAGAAAAAACGAGGAGAGATGAAAATGATGGAGATAAATTTTGATGGCTATATCTTTACTATCGAATACAAAGTATATGTATTTATATATAGGAGAATTATATAAAGATGAGATATTAAATATCTTAATCATTATGAAAACCAATCACTTGTAATTGGATATTATCTGCAACATCTCTTCAAACTCAAAGTGAATAACTTTTGAATCTTGAATTTAAAATTTAATTACAACATTCAGAAAGATAAATATGATCTTTTTCAACAAGAATCAAAAGGTCGAAGATGGGTTTGAGATTTCAAACAATGCTAACAACATATCAAAACCTAAAAAAAGACTTATAGCTGACAAATATAGTGCAAAGGCATAGACTTGAGATGAAACACGATTAAACAACATATAAGATTCTAAAAGAAGTAAAGCTAGTGGAAAAGTTTTAAAAAAATAGTTTACAAGATCGAGTTTAGGATTAGCGATTAACTCCAATATAATAGAAAATGACCAAGGTTTAGAGGAAGAAAGAGACCGAGGAAAAAAAAAAGAAGAAGAAACTACTAGTATATTATCTCAAGAGGATTGCATAGCGAATATGAGAGGCTATAAGATTGAGGTTGTGTTTGGTAAGTGGTTCATTATTATTCGTAAACAATTTATTTATTATTGTTTTATTATTATTTACAGATCATTTAAATCATCTTAGTATCTAAACGTAGCCTCGTTTAGAGAGTTGAGAGAGAAATTTCAAACTGCCTCAGTACTGAAATTTTACTAACAGAAAAAGCATCGGTTACATGATCTTGTATTCCATCATTATTTATTTTCAACACTATTGTTAGTGCTAATATCTTTACACATTTCAATATTTCAAACAACGAAAATAGATATGGTGTCCATTTTTTATTTTATGCAAAGACATTCCCTTGCAGGAACTGTACATAAGAACATGCAGTTGCATGACCTGGTCCCTGGATACCCATACTTTACAAGAAGGTCCAAGAAAAGGATCTATCATTGGCGACACGTGACGGCCCAATTGGACTGTTTAGCAAAACTTCAATGTTAGGATGGGTGTAATTAAAATTGTCATGTGATCTATCCAGCTTGGTCATTAATGCCCCTGGATGTCCTGGTTTCAGGGCAAAGGCAATCCTGAATTGACATAACATGATAGCCCCCGACTTTGGTCTTTAGAAGGGCAGTCCACAGTGAAATAAACCAATAAAATCCCCAGGGGTACTCATTTTCGGACAAGTAAAACTGATTATTTAAGGATGGTGCTAGCGGCCGCCAGCGTTACCGTTGGGCGTGCGTTAGTTATAAATTTTTTTTTTAAATATTTTTAATTATTAAAAAAATAAAAATATATATAATTTCATTAATAATTATTTTTTTAATTATTAAGTAAAAAATAAATAAAAAAATACTATGAGCTAAACCCTGTTGGAGGATGTGGAGCTAATTATTGTTGTAGCGAAGCAGTAAGTTGTAGAGGCAGCTTTTGCTTTATAAATAGAGTGGCAGAGCAAGAGACTTCGTTTCACAGTGCGGCTTTGCAGGTAGGTTGTTCGTTGGTTGGTTGGTTGGTTGTTTACCTTGGGGCAGCCCAAAATGGCTCTTTCCATTTTCTCGTTCACTGTTCTTCTCCTTCCTTGCTTCATTCTCTCTTTTGTGCTCTGCAATGCCTTTCCTGCCCACCATAACTTCCCTTTCCACCACCGCCACCCTCGCTTTGCCAGTCACAACTACAGAGATGCTCTCACCAAATCAATCCTCTTCTTTGAAGGCCAGAGGTCTGGGAAGCTCCCTTATAACCAGAGGATCACTTGGAGGAGGAACTCTGGGCTCTCAGATGGCTCAGCTATGCATGTAATTAACACCACCTTCTGTTTTATCTCTGAATACCTCTGTTTTTAAGCTTCTCTTAGTCACATTGTGGGAAATGTGGAAGTGGGTTTTGCTCATTTTTGTGTCTTGAAATGCAGGTTGATTTGGTTGGAGGGTACTACGATGCTGGGGACAATGTGAAGTTTGGGTTCCCTATGGCTTTCACCACCACTATGCTTTCATGGAGTGTTATTGAGTTTGGTGGGTTAATGAAAGGTGAGTTGCAGAACGCCAAAGAAGCCATTCGCTGGGCTACTGATTACCTTCTCAAAGCGACTGCACATCCAGACACCATTTATGTCCAGGTTTGTATTATCTGCTCCGCATCGTCACATTTCTGCTTCTTTTTGTCTTAGCAAATGGGCATTTTGGGTTCTTGTGGATGCATTTGGGACATTTGATTCCGGCTAGATAAGAGGAGGCTGGGGTTGATATGTGGTGTGTTTGGCAGGTGGGTGATGCTAACAAGGACCACGCTTGTTGGGAGAGGCCTGAAGACATGGATACCCCGAGAAGTGTGTTCAAGATCGATAAAAACTCCCCTGGTTCTGATGTGGCAGGTGAAACAGCTGCTGCTCTTGCAGCCGCTTCATTGGTTTTCAGAAGAAGTGACCCAACATACTCCCGGCTTTTGGCCATAAGGGCAATAAGGGTAAGGCTCTAATTAGATTAAAAAAAAAACAATAATTAAAAAAAAAAGGTTTCCCCAAGTTTATCATTATACTAGTTTCCCGGTCTAGGTGTTCGAGTTTGCTGATAAGTACAGAGGATCTTATAGTAACGGGTTGAAGAACTTCGTGTGCCCCTTCTATTGCTCTTACTCTGGTTATCAGGTAAACTTTGTCATCCTTCAACCTTTAAATATTGTTTCCGTCAAGGTTGGTGAAATTAAGCTTTTTTGGCCATCTCAAAATATGCTAGGATGAGCTTTTGTGGGGTGCTGCTTGGCTGCACAAGGCCACCAAGAATCCGGCCTACCTCAGCTACATTCAAGTTAATGGACAGACCCTTGGGGCTGCAGACTTCGATAATTTCTTTGGTTGGGATAACAAGCATGTTGGAGCGAGAATTCTTCTCTCTAAGGTCCCTGTTCATTTGCTTTTTAACTCTAATTTTACAATTAATAAGCCAATGAAGTGTTCTATATTGAAACTTTTACATTTTCAGGCATTTCTAGTCCAAAATGTTCAATCCCTACACGACTACAAGGGTCATGCAGATAATTTCATCTGTTCTATCATTCCAGGGGCCCGTTTTTCATCAACCAAATACACCCCAGGTCCTCTCTCTCTCTCTCTCTCTCTCTCTCTCCCCTCCAAAGAGTGGTCCTTTTTTTCTAACGGCTACTTTTGTTTTTTTGTGCTTGAAATCCAAGTAGGTGGACTTCTGTTCAAGATGAGTGATACCAATATGCAGTACGTGACCTCCACTTCATTCCTGCTCTTAGCCTATGCCAAGTACTTGACGTCTGCCCGCCGGTTTGTTGATTGTGGTGGAATCACTGTCACCCCAAAGAGGCTCCGGACCCTAGCCAAACAACAGGTACCCTTATCATATGCCATAAATGCCATTCCTCCTCTCTTATTTACTTGTTAGTTTACATTTTCCGTTACTTAAATTGCTTGTGAAGGTGGACTACCTACTCGGAGACAACCCATTGAAAATGTCCTACATGGTGGGGTATGGTCCAAGGTACCCACGAAGGATACACCACAGGGGCTCATCACTGCCATCGATTGCTTCACACCCAGCCAAGATCCAGTGCTCCGCAGGCTTCAACTTCATGAAATCCCAAACCCCCAACCCAAACATCCTGGTGGGTGCAGTTGTGGGTGGGCCCGACAAGAATGATAGGTTTCCAGATCAGCGATCCGACTACGAGCAGTCGGAGCCATCAACTTACATTAACGCACCCCTTGTAGGCACACTGGCTTATCTTGCTCATTCATTTGGCCAGCTCTAGAGATCCTTACTAACTCTAGCTTTGCTAGGTGTCTGTTTTAATTGCTACTTCTATTACTACAAGTAGTTGCAAGTCTCTGTATTCCTCTGGTGGTGCACATGGTAAACTGGTTATAGTCTCAAGACTGCTCGAGCCCCAAACCTTGAAAGCACTAGGGTCAAGGGGTGGATATTATTTAATACAGTACTGTTATTGGCAGTTTTCTTCCATGGTGCCAGCAACGGCATTTACGTGTAAACTTTGGACTTTAAAATCAAAATAGCATTGTTCAATGCGTTGCTTTTCAAGGATGTTAGTCCATTTTGGGGACTCGTAATCTGTCCTCTTGTGTTTAACTTCCTGCTAATTTCTAACCCCCCTTACTTTCTAATAAAATTTTCTTCATTTCAAACCATGAAATGAGTCGTGCCCCACCTCCTGGATTGCCCCCGCCTCCTCTTCCAAGAACTAAGTTATGATGTTGCCATTCGATCTACCAAATCAATCGCAGCAGCTGTTTGTAATTAGAGTCATGGCTAGACACAACACATACCTACTGCCCCTCTTCAATTGAAGGAGAAGCCGAAGCAACTTTTCTATTTCTTTCCAAGGAAAAAATTTAGAACGATAGAATATAATCTGATGATTCCTAATTGGTGGAGTGATTACTCAAATCTGTCATGCTTGTATCTAAAACACATCGATAGACTGAACAAGCGGCTTAAGTGGGCAATTTGTATTGGATTTATTATGGTGCTCCACTCTTTTTGTCTCCAGTTGTCTTTTGGCAGTCAGTAAGATAATCTCTATATGAAATAAATAAAGCATCAGCTACATTTCATAGTTGCTTCCACAGAAGAACAAAAAGTTAAGCTTAACTTTATTTATTTTTTGTTGGGCTAGCTAGAAGAAGTATGTATAACTGAAAGTGATTGTTGTTCTAAGGGATTGTCAGTGAATATACAAGGGTTGGGGGGTTCGAGTATTTGACCATTGGAAGTAAGGAAAAAAGGAGGGCAGGAGAGGATCGAGCAAAAAGATTTTGTAGAGCATGTGATATTGTGGAAGGATGTGGGTCACGTGGTCAAAAAAGCTGGTTTTAGCAGTCCTGTCAGGCTTGGCAGAGATGTCAGGACTGAGACTTTCTGACAAAAAGATAAAAAAAAAAAATCTCTTACCACCCTACTGTTAACAGTAAAGCCCAGCACACTTAAAAAAAAAAAAAAAACTATTTGAGATGTGTGAAGAGTGCAACCGTATAGGTATAGTAGTAGAGTGATCTCTAGCATTTCTCAAAGATAAAAAGAGGCAACCCCGGTATGTGTATACACAGTGTGGTCTGAAACCCTAGGGGAAGAGTTATCGAGGAACCGAAAGACATTCCTCCAGTCTGTCTTGAACACTTCAAAGCGAGGCTTTTCTGATAAATCCTGGATGTATAAATACACTCATATTCAGTCACTTATTTCAAGTCCAACATGCATTTTATTTGATAGACATACAAAACCATTTATGAAGGTACATTTCCTGAGTTGTTTTTACAATGTTCAGTATCAATTAAAATGGGGTCTTTTGGCAGGCAGCATTGTTGGGAACAAAGGGAGAGGGCCTGCTGGCAAATCAATTCAAACTCATGACAGCTACAATACTGGATTTCACTCCCAACGTTCAAAAGAAATGCCAAGTTTCACATAGAAAAACGCTTCAGAGTTTAATACATGTGCTGTTACACATGCACCCAAACAGGTTGATGAATTTACAAATTATTCAACACACGAAGAGAACTTTATTCAATGCGTACGTGTAACGTTACGACTTCATGAACAGCTTGACTCGTTCTTTAGCGTGGGTCATCATCGGTCACCCTAGGGACAGATTTTGCCTGAAACAAGTTAAAACCATGGAAAAAGTTACTTGCATATCAAGCATATTTAGCACTAAATATATATACAAAATCAAAGCTGTTGAACTATAAAACCTAATGTTCATGCTTTAAACCACTTCATGAACATTCATGGAGTACTAGTTATAATTAGAACTGTAAGTGAAGTAAGTTGTTCGTGAACAAATCAAGCTTGACTGATAGATTTTTATTAATGAAGAGTATAATTTAACAAGAGAATAGTAAATTAATAACCAATCAAAAAGGAAAATAATTAATTAATCAAATAGCGCAAGAAATGCTCAAACTAGTTCGAAAAATAAATAAGATTTGAGTAACTTGGTGATGAACTCAAGCTCTGCATCCTCTGGTCTTGTACTATACAAAATTAAACAAACTGTATTTAAATATTCAACTGGGTTACAGCCCTAATACTTATATGCCCATGCCTTTCACAGAATTTCTAGGCGTTAACAACTTATTGAGCAAGTCTTAAAGTACTCACCAAACCACGGAACTTGAGAATGTAGAACATCTCGAGGTATCGTCGATTCTCACGCCGCTCTAGTTTTGAAACATGCTTCCAGAAACTATAAACTCCAGCTAATGTCATTAGCCTTTCGGAATAAATGTCCCACGTATACCTATAAAATTATAATTTGCTCTGTAAGCCTCATTTATTACATCCCAAGGAAGTATCAATTTCAGCAAGAAACACAAACCTTTCATAAATTCTTTGAAGTCCCCCATCAGAAATTTTATGCCAGTGACTTGGATCCTCCTTGGATCGCTGAAAGAAATCCGCCATAAGAGCTGCAGCTTTGTCAGGATGATATGGATCAATATTAAACCCTGATACACCATGCTCAATAATCTCAGCAGGACCACCATGGCAAGTGGCAAATGTTGGAAGGCCACAAGTCATTGCCTCTACAACTGTAAGTCCAAATGCTTCATAAAAAGCAGGCTGCAAATTAGAGAAATGCGCACTTAGCATAAAGCCACAAGAATTGTAATTCAATAGAGAAGACCACAAGGACTTTATACCTGAACAAAAGCACCTTTTGTGTCTGCTATGTAGCGATATAGCTCACCATTGCGTGCTCGATTCATTTGGGCTGATATCCATCGACATTGACCTTCTAAGTTATATTTCTTAATAAGAGCATGCATCTTCTCAATTTCTGCAATTTCTTCTCTGTCTTTGGACTTATTTGAGTCATGGTAGCCACCAACCACAACAAGATTTACCAGTTCCCTCAGTTTGGTGCTCTTACCATACAGTTCAACCAACCCGGTAACATTTTTCACACGGTCCAGCCTTGCCATGGTAAAAATTAAGGGCTTCGATCGATCAGTCAACATACCGCTGCACGATTCACAGAAGAATTAGTGTTTAGGGTCTAATATCCACCATAACCTGTGTCAAGAAGTTCAATAAATAGAACTATGTAAATGGTAAAAGTTTTAGCTAACCGTTGTATACCACCTACCATTACCCATGCTACAAGTTTTATTAACAGATCTCTACAGTTAACAATTTATGACCTGAAAGAATGCAATGTCTACAATCTGTAGGAGTCAAATTTTCTATCACCGCTACGAATGTAGGCTTCACGAAGAACCTTAAGATTTATCTTTTACCCTTGGTTGAGCATCTTCTTTCCTAGTTTAAAAATAATATTTGAGTAGGGGGTAGAACTTTTGACAAGCTACTTCATACACATTTGCTGATTTAGTTAACCATAACTCACAGCTGATGGACCTGATCTCAAAATTGAGAAGTCCAAATGATGTAGATTATAAAAAGAAAATGGAAATATACTGTGCCTCCTGCGTTCAATGTGGAAAAACCAATTATCTTGCCATGTTCCTTCTGGATCCCTCAACTGGGATTGATGCTCTACATCTAGGTCCCAGAAACAGAATTCTTGTGAATTATTTGTCAGATGAATTTATTTCTTTCATAAAGATTTTTCCTTTTATAATATTATTGTAGAAGGAAAAGAGGCATAGAATGAAGAAGACTCACATGTGCTCGTCATTCTGCTCAGGATCATACAACAATTCTTCAATGGAACCATGTAGTGCTGTAAGTCTTTTTTCCTTGTCAGAATATGGGAAATAGATACCCATATCTGCCCCAGGAGAGACAATATTGAACTTTGGATCAAAAACATTAATGCCATGAACAACTCTGTACAGCCCTGGAAGAGTGAAAGCTGTGTGGCTCTCGTACTGGCCAACAGTATTTTTCCTGAAATAAAAGAATACAAGTGAAACACCTGACCTAACAAGCACCATTAAGAGTCAGACTATAAAAAACACTAGGTGTCAAGGAAGAATCACTAAGTTCCATAATCAATTTTTCAACTTATAAATGCAGTGTTAATGCTTGAATAAGCCTTGTCATAAAAGTGAAGTCAGGAAAATTTAATTCCCATGATTGATACCCGACTAAAATAAACATAATTGTACCCCGACAAAAGAAAGGAATAAACACGACAAATTATATTAAATCAATACCATTGAGCTTTTATATCAACAAATAGATTAAGAAATCTTTTTCCTAGGTGGAAGAACACCCTGAATACCAATATAAACAGTATCTTCATACAAAAATTTTAAGATACATGCAAGTTGACCAAACCCTGGAAAGTGTCAAGTTTTTTTGAGCATTTTGAATAAATTATAATCTGAATGGACTTCAGGCCGAGCCTTTTCTGCCAAATGAATCCATCTGTTTGCTGTGCATCTTAACCAAATGAACATTGGAATTGGGCAAGGAAGAAGCAAGATAAGTCATGGTGTAAGTTGGATCGCATTGCTATCTTAAAAAAATTAAGTTTCCTACTACATAACCCCACCTTTTCCTGTCCCCTCCCCCTCTATCTTCTGTGGTGTATTTGAACATGCTGGTTATCACATTGTTCTGAGTCTTTTGGGTCGTTAAAAGCAAAATTTCCGAATCTCAAGAACTAACTAGCCTGAGGCACTGTTGAAGAGGACATATAGTCCTTAATGTGGTCTTCAAACAAGGCATTCATCGCATAAAGCAGTAATATGCAACTATGATGCACTCATTGTATAATTATCAATTGATAGTGTTTTAAAAGAGATTGCCAGTCTTTCCAAATTATGTCAAATTATTAAGCAGGGATAACAATATCAGAATTCTTTTAAACACTTGGTATGATGGGTGGCCACGCATAAGCATATTTCGTTTGTACAGTACATTTATAAGTTGCATTGTAATACTGCAACTTACTTATTATAAACATAGTTAGCCACGAGCATTAATAAAGCACAAAATAAATTAAGTAGCTTTTTTCTTAATATAAAAAGTTCAATGCAAAAGCCAGCAGAACCTACACTACAAGGAAAAAGACTTACGTTCCTGCAATCTCCTGGTATGTACTGGTGATGATAAAATCAGCATTGTTCATGGCTATAAGATCGGCAGTGAACTGACATGAGAAATGGTACTTTTCCTCAAAGTTTTTCCAATAAATATCAGAATCCGGATATTTTGTTTTCTCCAGCGCATGCGCAATTGTGCACTACAGATACCAAAGCTTTTTACCATAAGATTGCCCTCTCAGTAGATAATAGCATGGATGTCTCATTTGCATTATCATAATACAAGAAATCATTTCTAACCTGTGTGACACCCATTTTATAAGCTAGTAAAGATGCAACAAGGTTTCCATCACTGTAGTTTCCTATAATAAAATCTGGTATGACCTGTAGCTCAGCAACAAGTTCACTTGCTGCATCCTGATCAAACACAACCAGAAATGATAATAATATTAGCAAAAATTGTTTTTAATTTCTGTAAGCCTGGATACAATGACTCCCAAGTGGCAGGGTGCTATTGAATAATAAAGGACGTGGCGATGCGGGTGGTAAATGGTACACTAATAAAGCTTATCAATAAAACTTAATGAAGTAACAATGGTCAAGCTTTAATGGTAAGGTTAATCAGATTCTCTTAAAGAGTAGTCAATTTTTTGTAAATAATTAAATGATTTGCATGCAAAGCTGACTGAGCAAGCCAGATGTAATTTTATCCAGTCTTTCATTTCCCCCCTTCCAACCCACCCCAAAAAAAAAGAATAATGCTTTTATTTGAAGAATCTAACTCTGTGATGTTTATAAACACCATTTTTTTTCTCTCACAAGGCGTTTGGACTTAAATGTACATGATCACAAAATGAATCTAAAATATACATTCCAACCATAGCTGTTAAGCATAGATTTAAAACAAGAAAACTCCATAAGAAGAGTAATTCACTTTACAGGTAAAATACTTTTACCTCTGCAAAGGTCTCCAGATAGGGCCACACATCAAATCTTGAGATCCATTTGCGAAGAACTCCTTTCTCTGACCTAAAAGGAACTCGCAAAATATGTGCATGATCAGTTCCACTGACTCTTTCCAGCCGCTGATTGCATGTTGTTCCTTTTGAATCAGGTATTAACCTGGTCACCTTGGATAACCAGTAGAAGAAGTACAATGTTAAAAAGAACATTAGGAAAGGTTATCTAAACAATGTCTACCGATCAAAGATAAGCACAAAAACACTTACAATAAGAATCCTAGGAGTGATATCCAGTCCCTGCTTACGTATTCTAAGAAGCATTTCTTTCTCCAGTGCACGAACTTGGTCCAGTATGTACACAACCTTTACATTAAAAAAAAACATTGACAGAATTTAACCAGAGTTTTACGCCAATCTATGAAACGGGAAGGAGAAAAAATGAACAAATGAGCTAGACAAAAGATGGAAAGGGGGGGGGGGGGGGGGGGCATGTATATTTTGCAGCTCAATTTTAATGATTTATTTCAAAAAATATATGAATACCTGGCCACCAGTGTCCGGTAAACCGAGAACATTTGCTTGCCCAAAGTAACCATGTGGAGATAAAATGACAACGTTAAACACCATGGGTATTCTCCCAAGGAATGTCTCTAATGTAGATGGGTCAGGGGCCTGAAGGATGTCCAAGAGAAGATGCATCATCTCCAATACTCGTTCTGCTTTATCACCCCAACCTCTTTCAAAACCCATTCCTTGTAATCTGGATGCAAGTGTAAAAGTAAAACCAGAAAACATCATGGAATTGAGACTTGACATATTACCAATCAGAAAAAAATTACCAACAAAAAACATTGTTTTAGAGTTGACATCATGTAGAACGTACGCATATTCAAAATCAGAATAGGGAGCATCAGACGGAAGCTTAGAAATATATTCCTCAGCTTTGGCCAATGCAGACTGAAGTCGTGATATGCTCTGTATCCGATCATTTAACATCAACGCCTGCACATGCACATAATCCTCGATCAAAACGTATAGTTCTTCAAATTTCCCATACGAAGAAAGATTTTACATAATTTTTTCAATATATTCCACTCTTAACATCAACCCCTGCACATAATCCTCAATCAAATCGTATAGCTCTTCAAATGCCCCATAACAAGAAAGATTTTAAATATTTTTCAAGATATTCCCACTCCCGAGCATAATAATACCAAATACGATTATACCCACAATACGCAAAGAAAGGATATTACACCACGACACCTCAAGAAATACAACTAAAAGTAAATTTGAAGTTTTGATCATTTCCAAGTAAAAATTATGGTATAGCACAGTGAAATTATTGGAAAATAAAATCAACATTGGAGAAGGCCCCTTGCTTAGCACACTTACACTTCCTTTATATTTGTATGCTCGGAGGAAATCAAGTAATGGCTCCAACGACTCTTTGTTACGAAACATAATTGAAGAAAGGTGACGGTTGAGGAACTGAACACCATTGCCAATGGATGAAGACCGGCTGGGGCGAGGAAAATTTGCATTGAACGGCTCAAAGTCGAGCTCTAGTACAAACTTGTCATTGGGCCTAACCCAGAACAAATACAGAAAAAAAAACATTATAAAGAAATACTCGTTGTGTTATTAGCTAAGATATACATAATCTAATATATTATTTTTCATATAATAAATTTTCAGTGTAAAGAAATTGCTTACTGGTCTACAAGATCTTCTTTGAAGTGAAGATATTCAGACACGCTCAGTTGCTCCACACTGAGTTCATGGACGTTAACACGAACATATTCCCAAACACCAGGTCTTGGACGAATTGCTATGGCCACAAATGGAGGCAGAACTATGGCTTCCTGTCACCAAAATAAACCTCCTTTTTTTATATAAAGTGAAAAGATTAGCGGTTTCATATAACTTGATGATATGACAAATACTCTTGAGAACAAAATTCACAAAAATAAGGACAGCATTTTTACTTTTTAACAGCTTCCAAGAGATCATTCCCCGTTAAAGTTTCGTCTAGGCTCACCATAATTTCAGCATCGGGTTGGCCTTGGTACTCTAAAAAATTGCTTCTCTTTCTTAACGTTACCAAACCCCAAAGAAAAAAAAATTAATTTACAAAGAAGTATTTAGCCAATATATTAATAGAGAACATGACGATGCATTGAAACTATTCAAAAGTAAAAACAAGATTTTCTAACTATAAAAACATGTACTTAAAAACAGCTGATCGGCTAAGGTAACCACCTGAAACATGATATTATTTATCAATCAGAATATGACTTCCCAACGTGAATAAAAAAATATCACCAAAAACTTCAATAATTTTTCCATTTCTTTTCCTACACTTTCACCTCAGACTAGAGCTAAGATTAACACATCGGCTTCCCATAAGGGGTAATAGAAACTGGAAAATAAAAAAGAAAAATAAAAACTGGATTTGAGTGACAAAAATTGGTTCTTTGTAAACAGAGAGGGCTCAGAAGAGAAAATTCACCTGTGCAGATTTGAGGATATCGCTAAAAGGACCATCCCGGAGGTGTAGCCTGGATTCATCGTCACCGATGCAATTGTCGAGCTCATCTATCAGGGTATGCGGTTGCAGAATCCCTTTACCCTGAGCCACGTACCTTCAAACCCAACAACCAACCAATACTGATTCAATCAAATCCTCAAAACTCACAAACAATCGACAGGGTCTGACAGAAACATCCAAAAAACTGTCACTATCAAACATGATCTAACCCTTTGTTAGGCTGACGAGAAAGGTGGAAAAAAGAAAATGCAAGCACCGAAAACAAAAGAAAGAAAGAAAAGAAACGAGAACTCGTGAACGCATTGATCAGAAGCATCGTGATCTCATCCTTCATTAAAAGAACAAAAAAAGGCAAAAAAAAAAAAGTATACTTTCCCACATTTTTTGGAAACAAAACAGAGTATGCAGAGAGAAGTAGAACGAACCTGGAGAGAAGGGAAACGAGTTCGTTACGGTGAGCAGAGAGAGTGTCCTCCACCCTCTCCCTCATGCTTGGGATTCGAGTTAACTTAGGGTTAGACATAATTAAATCTCAAAGCGAAGACCTGCCTTTGTGTGAGTTTCAGATATCAAACCAGAAAAAGAAAGTGAAGGTGGCGAAGTTGAAAGGCGTATGGATACTGTGACCAGATTGGATAAGATGCTATTTATAAGGAGAAGAAAGGAGAAGGCTTGTTCGAAATTGTGGGAGACATGACGTTTTGGAGAGGCAAATTCAAAGCGGTGGTCTGAGACCGTGATGTCAAAAACCAGGGGGCCGGAGAGTTTGCTTTCGGTTTTGGTTTTTGGGCAGCGTTTTCTGGTTTTCTCAGTGGTCATTATTGTAAACTCTCCTACTGCCCTACAATCGTGACAAGTGTATGATTTTACAATTTTAAACGGTTATCGTTGGCATGATCAAGCATGTTCAATGTTCTGGGACGTGTCGTTTTCTTCCCTATCCTTCTCTCTTTTCTATTTTCTTTTTAGTTTTTTGTTTTTCTCTGAGGATAATATGTCAATGATAAAGCAACACGTGTGATTATTATGTGAATCGGATTGAAAACTCTTTAGGTTGAATGGGTCTACTTTTCCTATTCCCACGACAAATCAAGTTCTACTTACTCTTTAGGTTGAGTAGAATAACTCTTTTTCTCAATAAATATATAAGAATAAATATAGATAGAAATTAATATTTGGAGCATTCATTTTGCACACATGATGTGACATCATCTAAACCACACATCTCTCCAAGTGAGTGTTAGAAATAATCAACTAGAAGCAGCCACATAGTGAGTGCAAAGTGTGTACTGCTATAGTGGCTTCTCTCTAACATTACTCAATATATAATGTAGAGCTGTTGAGTAAAATTTTTCATATTCATATAGGTATCGGTTGTATATAGAATTACTCTTTTAAAATTTGTCATAAATTCATAATTTCATTTTAAAAAATCACTCAAACATAAATCATTTTTTAATTTCAAATTTTTTACATTTTTATTTAATCAATATCTAATCATTATTCAAACACAAAAATCAATTATAAGTTAATTATTTTCTTAAATGTATACATTCTATTACTAAAATTTTATAAAATCTCATAAGTTGTATTAATTATTAGTTAATTATATTACCATCAAATAATTTTAGTTAGATAAATAAAATATATATCTGAACTTATAAAAGTTAAATTGCCAAATCTTATATTTAAAATATAGCTAGCAATGCTATTCTTTAACTTAAATCTTATCATCTTTAGTTATACTTATTGATGTATATAGTACAATTCAAGTATTTTTATATGTGGATCACTTAAATGACAAATACTTAACATGTTTTATATAACTTGTGTGATTAAAAATAATAAATTTCTCTTTTATGATTATCTGCATAAGAATTCTTGTCACAAAATAATTTATTTATAAAGAATAATGATAGCCTTACAACTCTTCTACTACTCTTCTACTATTATTTTTAATTTTTTAAAAATTTTTCTTTTATTTAATGGTCAAGAAAGTGACTATTAGTGAAATTATATATTTTTAAAAAAATTTCTTAATAATTATAGATATTAAAAAAATACTTAAAAATTAAAAAAAAAATACACTAAAAATAATAAAGTAAAAGTTAAAGGGTTGTAAGTCTATAATTACCCATTTATAAACCCCACAACAAAATTCAAAACATATATGCAACCTTTTCAAGGATGCAAGTTAATGATGAGGAATAAAATAATTAAATACTCAAAATTCTGAAGTAAGAAAAAGATATATAATGAATACAAAAGACGTCTGTTTTCATCTATTAAAAAAAAAGAATTTTATTATGTACAAGTAAGTTTACGTACTAATCTGCGTATTAATATTTTTATCTTCATATTCTAAATTTAAATTAGTATTATTTTTAATAAAGACTACTTTCTGACCAATCATATTAAATGAGTGCGCATATTAGTACGCAAAATCGCTTACAACTATATTTTTCCAAAAACAAAAAAAACAAAACAATGCCATCCAAAATTCCACACTTGGCCAATCCGATTGGAGGCTCAAACTCACAATTTGATCCATCGCCTTCCTGCCACGTAATAATGTTAAATAAGAATTTAATCAGTAAGATATGATTGAATAAATTTTGTGCACTTTTTATTTTAAAAAAAAAAAAACTATTATTAAAAAAATTAAATTTTCATATAAATCTTATATTTACTTTTTTTTTTTAAATGAGTGCATAATATTTACGGACTCTATAATTACAAATAATATTTATAAAAAATTTAAACTATCTTATGTAACCTATTTCCCACTACTGTCTATTTATTTGACTATTAAAAAAAAGGGTGCAAACCCAAGTAGACCGTCGCCAACATGTATGGATACTTGAACCTTGTCCCACATATCTCTAGAAGATAATTTATCTTATTCTGAGTCCTGACGACATGCAGCATGGTGCTGCCTTTGGTTTCCTTTATATATGGGCTTGACATTGGTATTATAAAAGAGTCATGTTGTTTACGATCGATATTGCATTATTTCTCGGAAGATCGCTCGGCAATGGTACTTTTCTTGATCGATGGGTCAATAAACATAATTTGTAAATAAATTTTCTTATATAAAAACTAAGATTACATTAGATAAATCTCATCTCGTTTCATCTTAAAATCCTAACACAACTCAAACATAAATATTTTTCCATTTTTAAATTTTCAAATTTTTCATCAAATCATTACCTAACCATACAACTTTTCAAAAGTTTCGAACAAAACACAAAAAATAATTCAACTTATTCAAGTCTCAAAACAAAAATTATATTATAACTTTATAATATTTTTATTCAATTTTCTCTCTCTTTTTCCAAAATTTCATAAAATATTTTAATTTAAATTATTTTATTACTATTCAAAAATCATTTTATTATTATTCATAAATTTTTTCATTTCATTTTATCTTATCTCAACATTAAAATGAGACATAAATCCATTTAATGAGATAAACGTATATATCCTCGTTAAAGGATGAAGTTCCAACAATTATTGAGTTCTAGCCTAAGTTATTTTCTGAATTTATATATATATATATATATATGAGTAATTCTACATGCAACCGTGAAGTGCGTAATCGTCGTATAATCGCTTTGAAAAATAGTGGAGTCCACTATTAAAAAATTAATTTTTTTTCATGTGGGTCCCATGTTTTATTATTTTTTTCAAAACGATTACGCGGCGGTTACACAATTCACAGTTGTAAGTATATTTTCTCTATATATATATATATTTATGTTCTTGGTACCCAAATATAGTAAACAAATGAAAAGATCAACATATAGCAACGTGTAGATGCTCTGGTTTTGGCTTACTGCCTCGGCCCATGGTTGTTTCAACTTGGGAAGATATGGTTTGATCTGTACTACCCATGAATCAAATCCGGATAATATCTTCTTCTTCTTAGATCTTTTGTTTAGACCAAACTTCTGGGGACAGCGATTTCACGCCTCTGTCTGCGCTAGATTTTTCCAAAATTAATTCATATGGGTCCACCACTAAATATTACCGTCGACAAACGCCTACTGATTTCTGAAGCCATCATTATCGTTTCTTCTATGATAATATAAAGACATTATTTATTTTTTTATCATCTTTTGATCATCTTATAACGTGATATTAAATAATAAATTTATAAATAAAATATAATAAATAATCTTCAATCATCTAATATCACATCATAAAATAATAAAAATATAATAAAATTAAGATGATAAATAACATTACTCTAATTTATTAAATTAGATTAATGGATAGGTTTATATAGTCTCTGGCCTTCTTCTGTAGTCCTAAGGTGTAAGGATTAACATAGATCTTAATTAATATATATATATATATATGTTTAATAATTATTTCAGAAATCATTGTAATTCCAACATTAGCTATTCTTTTGCCCAATTACAAGAGAGACAAAAAACTTTCATTACCTTGGCCTTAGGGCCGGCTAGAAGTATCATTCTCCGGATTAGGACAAAAAAAAAAAAAAAGATAGCAAACATATTCATTGAAGAAAATTAGGATAATAATTTCTTCTTCTATATATAATTTGTTGTCTTCAAATTCGGTAAAAATTAAATGTTTGTGAATTATTAGGGCTAATAATTTATCAGACCATCCATGCATGATTAAAATTCAATATTAACATTATTGATGTGACAGATCACATGCATTAATCATAAAAAAAAGATTAGAATTAAAAAATGAAATTATTATAAGGTTCAAATTAAACATGATCAATAGAGTAAGCTGATAGCGACATGCACGTTCAATTAATCTTGAGGCAGGTGCTTAAGGGTCGTCTAGTACTAAAGCATATAAGGCCATGATCTTCCAGAAAAGCACGACCTTTAAAGAAGAATAAATATCAATCAAACACGCTAGCTAAAGAAGAATCCAATGGAAAGCAAGGAGGACATTTCTAGCTAAGACTTTATAAGAGAGCTATGGAATTAATTCAGAATCAGTAATTTTCTCACTTTTTAATATTCGTGTCAAACTTTTTAAGTTGGAATACTCTTGAACATGTCAAGTTTGAGACCCAACACAACTTTCCAACGATCCAATGTATAAGTGATGAAAAATACATGAGGTATATATGTACGTTATTCAACATGCATGCATGTAGGTTGGGTTTTAAATAAAAGATCAATTTAAATGCGAATTTATATTTTATTAATTATTTGGGTGGATTTCAAAATTAACGAATGAATTTAAAATCTAAAATTTAATAATGATTTGAAATTTCAATTTTGTAAATATAATATAATTTATGATTAAAATTCTGTTTGAATTTATTCCAGATCCAAATCTAGTATTAAGTTTATTATATATATATATATATATATATATATATATATATGAGAATTTAGATTTTAAAGGCTGAATTCCAAGTTATTTCTTCTTATTATAATTTAGATTTGACTATATATGATTACCAGATCATATATAGTCAAATGATTTAACAGCTCTTAATATTTGTTGGAAGAAAATTATTATTATTTATTCTGTATTAAATCTAATTAGTCAGGACTCAGTACGTACATGAGTGATAAAATAAAAGAAAAAAAAAAACTTTGCCCGGATTGGAGCTTATATATATATAACTGTACGACGTCGTCTTCCAATTAATTAGCATGCATATATGCATTTCCAGATCAACTTGATTATTAAAAGCATTAATTTAGATTACATTTTAATTAAAGCTGCCGCAATTAATATTTATCAAATATTTCTCTGATCAGAAAAGCTATATATATTATATATAGCGTAAGCAACTGAAACGGCCAATGCTCTTTTGGTCGACGTTAATGATATATGCTTGGGGACCGAATCTAGTAAAAAGTTTTGAAATATTATATTGATATGCAGGAATCTCTCCGATCGAATAACTAAAGTGGATGACATGACCAAATTAAGAAGAATCTGCAAACTCAATTTGAACAGTCTCCTCGTACTGCATGCAAATTGACTTGGAATAAGCATTACCGCCTTTTTTTCTTGTTTTTTTTTTTTTTTCCTTTTTAGTAGCTAGAGTAATACGTACGTACGTACGTACTCACTACTCATGATATATACGTTATATATTTTTTAAAAGAAAAATAATTTAGTAACAAAATGGTTACATAAAAATAAATCTACAAATTAATGTAGCATGATATGATACGTTAGATTATAAAATTACTTTTATTATAAAGTAGATCTAACGGATTCTATGAAACCACATCAATTTGTAGATTTACTTTATGTAACTCGTTGTATCTGTAACAGTTCTCTTTTTAAAATGACATCTGATGATCAAGTTTCATCAACATTTTATATAGAGCATATTCTCACAATATATTTCAAAACAGGGCTGTAAGATAAAAGTATTTTTATAAATTACCGTTCACTTAATACATTATTATGAAATATATTGTGAAAAATATTATATATAGATCATTTTCCTTTTTTTCTATATAGAGCGATTCTAGATAAGAAGAGATACCGAATTAAACTGGTACTTACAGTAAATAAATTACTGATACAAACTTGTTGCAATAGGATGAGAACACCACGTTGTCTTCATGTTCTAAGAGTATTCATGAGCTTAATTTCAACGTTATATATTACTGATTCCAGTGACGGAACTAGTAATTGTGTAGAGGGAGGGCCAATTTTTTTATTGTATGATACATTTATATAAAGAGTAATGTTAAATACAGTCTTAGAGTATGTAAGTTCTACGAACTCATTTTGAAAAAAGAAAATGAGGTCTACCATTAAAAAATAATTTTTTTTTTCATGTGAGTCTTAGATTTACTTACTTTTTTCAAAGGAAGTGAGCAGAGCTTGCACATCATGATCCTAATAATGCAAACATCATTTTTTTTTGTAAATTAAAAAGAGAATGAAAAATCATAAAATCATAAAAATATAACTACAAACTATTTTGTATATAAATTAATCATCCACCTTAAATAATTTTTCTTGTATTTTCATTTTGGATTCCATATTAAGCTAGAAATCCAATATTGTATAACAAAAAATTTTGGGATCCATATTAATAAGTCTATTATTTATCCTAAACTTAATTTTAATTTTAATTTTGGGGAAGCCACATCTTTGAAAATAGATAATATATAGAAATTAAATAAAATCTTGAGACTATAAAAAAAAAAAAAATTGGAGAAAGACATTTCTAGATATATTGAAATTTTAAAAAATTTTAGAGAACGCATAGAGATTATAAATTCTTTTGGGGATCATTTTCTATATTTATAAAATTATGTATAAAATCTATGGGGTTATTTTATGATTTCAAAAAGTTTTGGGGGGCCATGACCCTCCCTTAGTACAAGGTGGGTCCGCCACTACTGGCGCTGATATGATCTAATCTTATACACACATTTAAATCTAACACTACATGACGAGCATATTCTGCAGGACTCAAATCTCGATCTTAAACACATGCAGTGGAGCTAGGGGTGGGGAACATCATGGAATTAATCAGTGCAAGCTGTCTCTCTTTATATATATTCAACTTGACCATCAATTAAAAAATAAATGACAGGTGAGTGAATGCATGTGTGACATTCATATTTTTCGGGTTGGAAATCTATCAAAGTTGGCTCCCCTTTTTTGTTTATCGATATGATCCAAAATGTCGCGGAACTGATCTTATCCATTTGCATGAACGATCTTTTTCAGCTGATCACTGGCCGGCTTGGATAAAGCTCCATATACTGCCGAGGCAAAAAAGCTAGCTACAAACAAAAAATAAATAAAAAAATGGATCTTTTCGGATCATTCCTCGATCAATTATTGTTTGCCATCCCTCTTCAGCTCCTGATGTCCACCTCCCATCTGGCATCCTCATATTGCCGGATCATACACATATCATGTTAATTATTAAAAAAAAAAAATCTATTTATCATCTTTTATATTACACATTAATATGTGATTTATCATTTTTATCATTTTATATATTTAAATATAAATATAATATTTAAATATAAATATATTGATAATGTAAATACATTACATTTCTCAACGCCTTGATCATCTCGATCGTTTTGTTTGGTAAGGAAAAGACAGCTGATCACTAAGTAGTAGATCATGATAGACTAATTTACACAAATAAAGAAATTAATTATTAAGAGTTGCCTGCACACCTCGGTCGTCGCCAGCACTACTTTACTTTTTAGATATGGATAAGAAAGTTACGTTTTGCAACGCCACGCACAGTGCCACCGAAAGCAAATTTATTCTATGATAAGATGGATAGCAATATGGATAGCCATGTTGCATCATGTACAGATAATGCAAAAAGTTTAAAGAAAATTAATATCATGACTATAAAAAGCTAAGCGTCCATGGCCTTTGTGCAGCACGTACAGTACTAGTTACTTTTTAACAGTAAATATTCCTTAAGTTCTTAGTGAATTAGAGAGAGTAGTAGTACGTACGTACGTAGTACTTGGGTTGAGATGGCAACTTCGACCGAGCTTGAGGCAATTGGAAATGAAGCGTTTGCGTTGTTGGATGAGTGCTTGGGGCGTAAGAAAAGGCCGCCCCCACACAACCAATATCATCAGCATCGTCCAGTGCTGCATCCAGTACTTCCATCTGCTACTACAATTAATCATACCAAAGCGGCCATTGATTGCTATCAAGCAGCCCAAATGTTTGATGCTGTTTTGATTGTTGACTATCGCAACAAGAAACCCCCATCACCATTTCGTAAGTAATTTATTAATTAATTAGGCTATACATAGTTATGGTTAAAAGTCCCTCCTGTGTTAGTTTGTATCCAGCTTGAAGAATGAATACGTACAAAGATATAATATGGAACGGCCTGCAGGATTAATGGCAAATTAAGATGCCAGTCTTCTAAGTGCCTGTTGTTAGTAGTAATCTCCCTTGTAATCAGAATCCGTGTTAGTATTAATTAAAGTGCAGTATAACTTAGCAAATCTCTCTCTCTCTCTCTCTCTCTCTCTACCAATAACTTATGGCCAGACAAGTTAAAAGAGAAAAAAATAGGGCATAGCACGGTTGTGTAAAGTGAACATGCATGAGTTTGTAGTACTACTAATATCATCATATTACTATATTTATACATATATGCATGGTTAAAGATCGAATGAAAATGAAATTTAAATTTCAGCAACCAGCTGGTTACTGCATGCAAGATCCTATTTTCAACATATATGGTGTAATTAACTCAATCGAGTGTATTTTTAGCATACAAATTACCCTGAAGCAGAAATTCATAAACACGGCGGTGTGCGTTGTAATAACTCAGTTCAATATTTTTAAGGTATCGAATATAGATAATTTTGTATGTCGGGCCTAAATTGTGTTTAAATGGTCATTTTGGATAAAACCATAAACTATACTTTATTGAGGTCGCGTGACTAAGAGTTTTAATTAGGCTTATAAACCCAAAATTATATTTTAAAGACGTTTAATGGATGATTTTGGGATGACATTAATGGTTGAGACCGACGTGATAACATATTAACAAGCATCAAAACCCCTCATCCTCTCGGTTTGCACCACACAGACGAGCACCGGGCACCAACGGCTGCTCAGCCACACCCAGCCGAAGACCACCAATCAACACACTGCCCATCTCTCTCTCTCTCTCTCTCTCTCTCTATAGCTCTCCGTATCTCTCCCCCTCTCTTGTACATGTTATGGGTTATATATGGGTTTGGGTTAAGTGTTATGGACTTAACTGGGGTATACACATTTATGAGAGTGTAGGCCCATGAAAGGTTAGACTATTGTGAGGGTAATTGTCTGGAAGTCGGAAACCGAAGTTGGATTCATGAACATGAGGCTTATGGTTTTAACGTCGATGTCAGAGTTAATGTGATTTTAGGGTTTAATGAAACTAGATGGACCGTTGGGACACTGAAATTATGAGATTTAAGGTTTAATAAAATATAGGTTAATTTAGTATTTTAAGTTTTAATTGCAAGTAATACTTAAGTGAAAATTTGTGCAATCTACGTGTCTATTTTATAGGATGACGATTAATATTCACTTGGCACTGTTGTAAGGAAATTCAGAGCATGACCATTGGGATAGTGAAATTATGATGATTTATATTCGCTTGACATTTTTGTGAAAAAATTATGACCATTGGGACAATTAAATTATGAAGATTTCATAAAAATCATTCTTTAAAGTTTACAAAATCTAAGACTTCATATTCCCTAAAACTCATTCCATAAAAAATGTAGAATTTAAAACCTAGGCTCTGATACCCAACTATCACACCCTTACTCGAGGCGAACCTTTTTAGCCTAAAATCCAAAAAATATAAAACTTAGATATAATAATCCTTCAAAATCAAATGTCTAAAAATTTCTTTCAAACAAAATAAACTAAACAGTGGCAAAATTTCTTTTAAATAAGAATAATCCATTTATGCCACCTAGCACTTATCTCACATTTCTCTTATAAACATGTCATGTTCCATCTATTTCAATTGTCACAACCATTAAGTACCTGAAAAAAGGTGGACAAAGGGGTGAGTCCAACGATTCAGAAAGCAGTGAACCTATACTAGTCATGATGTGTAAATATGAGCCAGTTATAAAATATGGAAACAAACAGTTCCAAAAAATATGGCAGTGGTATTTTCAGAAGCATTTCACTACAATAATAATATATATAAAAGACCTTAGGCACAAGTATACTGAACAACATAAAAAATAGAAACAGAGGCCATGTTTACCCCTGTGGCAGGGTTGTGCATGTCTGCGGTTAGCCAAACAGAACATAAGTCACTGTTTTGTCACCAAAGTGATTCACTCAAAATAGAGACCATGTTTACCCGCATGGCAGGGTTGTGCATTATATGAAAGCCAAACATAACATAAATCACATTGATACCAAAGTGATTGCACTCATAACACAATCCATCTTTACTACCGTAGCAGGGTTGTGCATTCTGTGAATAGCTAAGCAGAATATAAATCACATTGTCACTAAAATAATTGCACTTAGAACACAAGTCGTCTTTACTAGCAGGATTGTGCATTCTACAGATAGCATATAAATATCTTGTCACCAAAGTGATTGCACTCAAAACGGAGGCCACTATTATATTCTGTGACAGGGCAATATATCATAAGTTACTATTATATTCCGTGGTGGGGCCAAAAATTAGAGGCCACTATTATATCCCGTGACAAAGCTAAAAATCAAAATAGAATATAATCTTATGTCTTAGGTTGGATCAAGCAAGGTCTAGCTAGCAAAACATGCATATTCTTCTCCACACACACACACACACACACACACACATTTATATGAGAATTGATATTTGAAAGTCTTTGCACCACACATTATCTATATGGTATTATTTGATTTTTAATATTCAAATTTTAATATTTATCTTCCAAATTAAATTAGAGTCCTGCTACAGGTATCGATAATCGGCATTGATAAAAGGACCGATAAGTACATTTTTGTTTTTCCTTTTCTTTTATCTATTTTTAAGCATCTTTAAATATTTAAAAAAAAACCACAAATTTACTAATAATCACTTCTTTAGTCATTAAGAAATTAAAAAAAATATATAGTTGGTCAAACCATTGGTTCACTTAGCATTTCTCGTTAAATTATAGTACGTGAATAGTGTGTAGTGTAAAAACCTTTAAATAATATTATATATATATTTATATATATAATCAAGTGCGAGGGTTCGGAGCTTTACCGATTCTTTGTTTTCACTGGGTGGAGGGGGTTCAGAGCTTAGGCTCCGACCACCTCCTCCCTAGCCAGCCCCATAGGTTTTTTAATGTATATAGTTTGTTGTCTGTTTTTTTTTCTTAACTTTTTATGAACCGCTCCGTCCCCGAGGGTCCGGAGAGTTAACTCATATAACCTGATAATCAACTCTAACAAGGTTAGAGTACTTCCAAATTCAAGAATATATATTTTCCTAAATCTCAAATCAAACGTAAATACTTCAATTAAATAAACCATATAAACTCATCTATCCAATTTTCAATCCAGCAACTCAAATAAAATCAACTCTTCTTCACGTCTCAAATAACAAACTAGAAATAATGAAACATTAACATAAGTCTCCATAAACCGTTTAAATCCATTGAAGCAAACTTAAGAAATATAAATAACTTCCAACATCAACACTAATACCATGAGATACCCAACAACCATTCACTGCTAATCTTCTCCATAAACTCTAATACTGATCCTCAGCTAAACCATCAATGTCATCTGAAATATTATGGAGATAAGGGGGTGAGTTATCAACAACTCAGTAAGCAGAGAGCATATACTAACATGTAAACATGAGCATTTATAACATTTGATAAGCAGAACAAAACATTTACTTTCAGAATGCAGAAACAAAACTTTGTACAAAAGCATTAGAGCGAAATTTTCAGAAAAATAAACTTATTCCAAAAAGAAAATCCGTTGGCATTTCCAAACTAAAACATTATAATTAAATCATCTCTTAGCATCACATCGGGACAAAACCATGTTTAACCCCCGTGGTAGGGTTATAAACTACCATTATACCCGTGGCTGGGCCATATTCCATGTTTCAACCCCGTGGTAGGGTTATAAACCACCATTATACCCGTAGCTGGGCCATATTCCATGTTTCACCCCCATGATAGGGTTATAAACCACCATTATACCCGTGACTGGGCCTTAACAGAAACAGAACAAATTTCATCGAAAATCCGATTACAATCATATACAGAATCAGAACTTTATGCCAAGGTTTTCAGATGACACATCATATCAAAACAAAACACTGAAAAATTTCAGATCATTTCACATATTCGAGATAAACATAAACAAAATATTCTCATTTGTTCATAACAAAACTTTTAGAATTCCTTATTCGCTCTTTTACATAGTTCAGAAACAAAGTGCACAAAACTAGCTCATGTCTACACCAGTCATGACAGAAAACACTTTCTCTTATATTGAATTTATGCATATGCAGAATAAACATCTGAGGTTGTTTTCAGATCATTTTTTTTTTAAAAACAAACACGTTTATTTTCAAAGTCAACCTTATTTTATTTCTTTTATGCAAAACTAGTATATGAACCCCGCTTACCTGGACTTTTTAATTTTTCAGAATTTTCCTCAAAAATGTCAAGTCGACTATAAATCGTCACTATAAAAATAATCACACAATTTCCGTAAGTTTTCAATCAATCACGGATTTCTATATTTAAGCCTAAGCTTCTAAAATAATCTATATTTATTTCTCAAAACTTAAAACCCTCATAATCCCACAATATATCACTACTTCCTAAAAAAATCACCAATATCCACCATGACCAACGTCAAACTCAAAACACCAATATTTAAATCTGAAACAGCCAACAAATTTCATAGCATAAACCAATCACACAAACAACTCCATCATCCAATCCAACCGACCCCCTTACTCTTCGGACTCAGTCCGGCGCAATCAACCAGTTCACAGTAAATATGAGTTAGCGCGAAAATACATTTAAATCTCAAAAGTTCTTTGAGAAAAATACTTACAATGCTATAATATAATTTTTGAAAGATCACGGAGGTGCTAGAAGCGGCAACGCAGTAACAAAACAATGCCAAATGCACTGTGGCCATGGGTCTCAAAAACCCACTTTTGAATGGGTGCAAACGAAGACCCGAGATTGATAGGGTAGGTCTTAGGGATGTCGGTGAAGCTAATGGTGGTGATGGTTGGCCGTGAGTGGCGGCACAATAGGGGGTTGAAGTGCAAAAACACCCAAAACGGAAATGTTGATGGTGGGGCTTCACCGGTGACAGATCGGAGGTGGGATTGGGTCCATTGGGTTGCTAGAAGGTCGAGGATGATGTGGTGAGAAGATGGTGGCCGGAGGTGGTGCGACGGCGGTGCAGCGGCGCAAGGATTGCCGCGGCTTGGTGATGCGCGTGGGAGCTAACGGCAGCGCGGTTAGGGCTGAGATTATAGGGGGTGGTCGCCAGTGGCTGGGAAGGACAGTGGGCCAGGCGGTGTCGCGCACGGAGGCGCGAGGCGGCGGGGCTGGGTGGAAGAAGAAACGGACGGAGAGAGAGAGGGGGAGAGTCGTGCGGCACGCGGGAGAGGAGAGGAGAAAAAGAAAAGAAAAAAGAAGGAAAAGAAAAAAAAAAGAAAAAGAAAAGAGGAAAGATAAAATGTAGGGAAATAAATGAGATCCAATTCTCATATCTTGGGTCACAAAAAAGATCCAACGGAAACGATTTTAAAACAGCAAGTAAAATAAAATAATTCAAACGTAATGATTAAAATGAAACTAAATAATTAAACCCAACAATAAGTTAATTTAATATGAAAAACAATTTAAATGTATTACAATAATCAAATATAAGAAAGCACTTCAGAATAATTTTCACAAAATTAAAATCATAAAAATAAACCCACTAAAAATCCAAACAATTTTAAAACAAGAGAATAAAATTTTAAATTAATAACAAATAATCTTTCAATTAAAAATACACTAAAATACGGGGTGTTACATTTTATCTAGTTTTCTCTCCTTAACACCAATTCTCCCCGATCTATTGCCTTCCGACAACCTCCGACCAACACGCGATGCCGGTTTAGCCTCTCTAGTCGCTGATCTTCATGTTCGTAGAAGAAGAAGGCGTTTTTGCCCGGCGAGTTCGATGCACGCGCGGCCACAGCCGTGTGGGTTTTTCAGTCGCAGCTACATAAGAGGGGTTTTGGCGGCCACGAGCGGCCCCACCGGTCTTAGAGGCCTCAGATCCTTCAGATCTGCTCGTCCGTTCACCTCCTCAGGTGGCGCGTGTCCTACACGTGCCGCCACTGCCTGTGTTGGTCTGTTGCCGCCGACTCGGATTGGATTCCAGTTGCTCTATGTTACTGCTATCCCTAACTAGTGATCTTGTAAGAAGGATCGTGGATCTCTCCAAAAATCTACTCAAGACAATATGTGACAGTGCACCCGCCATCTACACCGCTTTCAGCCGAGGAATAACTGTAGTTCTATGTTCGCTTTTTTGTGAACACTTTTCTGTCTTTATATAAGACGGCATCCTATTGTAGGACAGGGGTAGGGATCAAAACCCCACCCGCTCCTTATGTATCACTATTTAACACTGTTTTCTATTGCTTTGGAGTGTTTGTTGGGAACCTCACCCCATCCTCATGTTTCACCTTTCCTATTTAATGAAATTAACTTAAAAAAAAAAAAAAGTGCGGGGGAAGGAGATCATTGAGGATATATATATATCTGCCTATATCTTAAAAGTGTCTATAACATCAACAGTAATGAACAATTTAACTCAATCTGGCGTCGTCTTCTTCTTAGTTGAATGTTAATAACCTAGCAGCGTCGTCTTCTTCTTCTTCTCTCTCGCATGTTTCTTTTCTTTCTACGGCTCAATCGCATGAAGAGAGGTATATTTCTTCTTCGTTTCTCTTCTTCCCCGTATGATTTCTTTCATCATTTCAGATGTATTTTCGAATCTCGGTTTTGTTTCTTCTTCGTTTCTTTTGGTTTGAAGAGAGGAAGAGAGAGAGTTATCGTGTGCGTGTGAATGGCAGTGTGCGACGGAGAGGGAAAGGGAGGATCGTGGTGGCAGGGTCTGGTAGAGATTGTCGCCGGTGTGAAGTGGTGGAGGTGCGGTGGCCTGGGTGGCCGCGTACGGCTGCGCTGGTTGAGAGAAATGGGAGAAACCCATTTCGGATGGGTTTCCGCGAGAGACAGATATGGCTGCGCGTTGGGGACAACGGTGGCTGGGTTGGTCGTCTGCGTGAGGGGGAGTCACCTGTGGTGGTCGTGACGGCAGGTGGTCGCGTACGGCAGCGCCGATTGAGAGAAATGGGAGAAACCCATTTCAGATGGGTTTCCGCGGGGGAGAGATAGGGCTGCGCGTGGTGGACATCGATGGTGCCTCGGTCGGTCGTCGGCGTGAGAGGGACTCCCCGGTGGTGGCAGTGAGGCTGGCCGGCGCACGGCGGCGCTGGACTGGGCTGAAGAAGAACGGCCCGTGTGGATGAATCGGGCCAGAGAGAGACAACGTGAAGAAAAAAAAATTTAATAAAATCATTAGAAATTCACTACAAAAAAATAATATATACAAAAAATCATAAACAAATTATCAGCAGCTAGAAAAATTATTTACATCACAAAAAATCATATTTATTTACTCTCTTATTATTTAATTAGTTGTGATGGGAAGTACTGGAAAGTAAAAGGGAAAGATAAGTATTTTTAACTTATATATTAATGTATGATAATATGTCATTTTCTATATTTTGTTGACCGGTGGACATATATGGATATACCCACGTAATTTTCCGTTCAAAAATGAATGAAAAATTTGCTTTTCTGGGGTAACCACAAACGTGGATCAGGAGGGAATTGACAATCTATCTCTTCCCAAACAAAATTATTGAGTTCGAGGAAGAGATTAATAGATTCTTAGATTTTCAGATACTTTTATATATTTTTTTAAAATATTATTTAAATATAAAATATTATTTAATTTGTTAATCTAATCATTACAATTTTTTTAAATATAAATTTTTTAAATTTTAAAACAAAAACTACATTAAAAAATTATATTCCAATAATATTTTAACTTTTATAATATTTTTATTTTAACTTTTTTTCTCTCATTTTCTAAAATCAAATAAAACATCTTAACCCAAATAATTTTATATATTACTATTCACAAACTATGTCACTACTATTAATACATATATCCAAATCATATCTAAGGATATGATGTCTACATGTGTTGTTTTTGTGAAATGGGTTCATATTTAACTTATTTTTAAGAATCTTTGAGAAATAAATTTATTTAAAAAAAAAAACTCATTTGCAAGATAAAATTCTAGATATCAAATGAATGTATCAAATGAGGTGTATAAATATTAAATACGACCACCGAATATAAATAATTATAGAAATTCCAAAAGTCTTGAAAAGTGGGTACTAATGTTTCAAACGGCTCTATTATATTCCCACAAAGATTGGATCTTTTATGAATCCGAAGATCATAGAATATGTGATGACCATTTGAATTCCATTGGAGTACTACTCACAAAAAAATTACTAAATTAAGATTCCACAAATCTTGAAAAGTACTCGTCTCTAATTAACCAAACCCTAGATATTATTAATCCCACTAAATTTTGCCGGGAAATTCTTCAAATTGGATTAATTAAGTAATGGCCCCACAAATACTTTATTTCCAGGACTCTACATGATGACTCTGGATGAAAGTCTTGATCAAATGAGTCTAATATTGCACTTAAAATGCATTACTGTCCCTAATAATTCAAGTTGGTTAGGTGAGAGTGTAAGCTGATGTATAGTATATCTGCAGCAGCTAAACTATTACTAAGACCCATATTGTGCAATGTAGATGCTATATATCTCTTTCTGATAGAGAAGCTAGCTTGACCCCAAACTCAAAAAGATATTGCCAAAATCACCATTTTTCCTTCATCCCTCTTTGTAAATTCACCATAAAATAACCTCACAAATCACAAAATTACTAAATAAATTTTCACACAATTCACAATTCACTACAAAATCTCAAAATTACTGAACAAATTTCTATTCAAATCTCAAAATCAACACACAAATCACAAACCAACAGATCTGTGAAGAGAGAAGGCAGAAGCTGGGGCTTCAGCTGAAGGAAAGGAGGAAGAGGAGGGGTCGTCGGCGAAGGACGAGGCTGCTGTTGGTATATTAAAATTTTTAAGATTTAAATCTAACCCTTCATTTTACCACTTCTCATTTTTTTTTCTTCGGTTGGACTGCTTCGATTTATGCAGTGAAATACTATTACTATCACAAAAATTCTCCACATCTTTTTTCACTTGTTAGGTGCAGAAATTGAGTTCATAAAAAATTCTCTATATACTACTTATTTTATTTATGATTATGTTTTTTTTTTTTTTTTTTTAACCCAAAACATATTTATATTTTATAAAATAACTTATTTTTCATTCAACTGGACAAATGTGCCTTGCACATTGCCCAACCGCTAGTGTGTATATATATATATATGGATCGATCATGGATATATGAGTAACGTACGTCTAGAGGTGGCCAGGGGTCCAATCATATGATATTGGTGGCCTACGATCTGGTGATTTGTCGAGTTGTTTTTATTTTCATACATTAAAAAAATGAGCTGAGTAAATTTGTCATATATGTACAGTAATTTTTTCATGTAGTTTTCCTTTTCCAGTACTTTTTCGAGTCAAAAGAGCGAAAATAAGTGAGTTCTGGACCTCTGTGGAAAGAGAAAACCTTAACACCGGTCCGTCCAATATTACCCAATTAACAGCCCACCAATAATTAAGTGACACGTAGACATCCCATCACAATTATCATGGAGATCTCAGTCCCCACTCATTTCTCCCTTCGCACTCGTTTCTCCCTTCACAGAAAAAAGCTTGTCTCCCACCTCATCCCAGAAGACATCTCCATCGGTTTCATCTCCCACCTGTCTGGCAGTGACTCCTTAGGCAGCTGCTCCATCTCCGACTGTAGTTAAATCTCCCTTGTCGCTGTCTCCAGGGTGCTCGACGCTGCACATGAGGTGAAATCTCTAAATTAAGGAGTCAGATACAAGAATATGGAGAATAGAGTATGTTTTTCCCAAAAGGTTCGAGGCTTCGACGCTGCATGAGAGCAAAATCTAGAAAATTCATGCTTGAAAATGGGAGACTGGGAAAATTTCTCTGTTTTCGCTATTTTGATGGATTAGAAAAAATTTCCCAAAAGGTTGGCTATTTGTATCGTGGAAAAGAATGATGGAAATACAGAAGAGCTGCTGCGATGGAGAACACTGTGTGCATTCAATGTGTTTGCTAAAATGTAGAAGAGAAAATCACAAGTGTATTGTGTAAATATCAGGTTTTTCATATGCTATTTATGGTTGTGTAAATATCAGGTTTTTCACAATCGGGGTGTTTTCATCTTGAACAAATTCAAGAAGCAAATAACATTCTTATTCCTCTTGGTTTTTTGGTCTCAGATTTTAGGAGTATGGGGATGGTAATACCTCGCGTTGTAGAGTTTTTTTTTCCCCCCTTTCTTTTTAGTTGATCTTCATAATAATTTGAGTTGTTTTCATGAAGAACAAATTCGAGAAGCAGATTTCAAGCTGATTATTGTTGACTTTTGGTTATTAAGAGGATTTATTTCATTCCGTTTGTTGAAATTTGGTAACTGGGTTTGTGTAATTATTTGGGGACTTTGAGGTATGTCAATGGGAGCTTTGGAAGAGGGACACTTGGAAGTGGAGCTTGAGAATGAAGTGAAACTGGGTTGCACTGAGCTGGGATTTGAAGCAAAATCGGATACTATAGACGTTGAGGACGGGAGAGAGGAGAATGGGTTGGTCACATGATCTGGGATAGAGGAGAGGGGTTTGTGTGTGGTTGAGACTATTGATGTTTTTGTGTGATTCCTGACGTGGCAGCAGTGCAAATGAAGGCTGTTTTACTTCAAAAAACAGCCAGACCGCTTAGAAGCGGGACTGCTGTGGAAAACCCATTTCCGCTTGGAAAGTCGGACCAATATTACATTCTTTTATCGGCCTGGATCTATTCATAGTTTGTTTGTTTGTTTTTTTTAATGGACTGCCCTACAAAGTTTAGAATCATATCAAATATTGTTTTTATAAATAAAACCTCCTTGGAGTCATGAAATTTATATTTTTAAAACTCTCTTTAATTAAAAACTTCATAAAAAAATTGCGAATAATTAATGGCCGGCATTCATTCATATAATTACAGAAAAAATAGTAATCAATATATAGGATTGCAATGCAAAATCCTGAAATCGTGTATTAATTAATTAATTGATCTCCAAATTAAAAAAAAAAAAAAAAAAAAAAAAAAAGAAGAAGAAGAAGAAGAAGATTAAAAACCATCCTGCCGGAAATCTTTTTGGGTAAAATTCTGTTTCCCAATTTGGTGGCTGTAAGGGACATTTACATATGATCAACCCAGGGATCCTCATTATGGGAGCAGAAAGGTTACTAATATTGGGAAAGGAATGCACTGTCATGGAGAAACTAATTAACTAGTAACTACTGATCTCTAAATGATCGTTCAGTACTACTCATTTCAGTTGAACCTGCTAAAGATAGTTAAGTTGGTAACAGATTACTGAAGGTATATATAACTTAGCTTAAATCAAGATATTTGCATAAGTCCCAAAGCCTTGAGCCTTGATCGCTAGCTAGCTTAATTTACATTTAGAGACATAGACCCGCTAGGTAGCTGCAGTGGTTTTAATATGGCGGTCATCACAGAAAGATTTAAAGCAAAGGTGGCCATTCTCGCCCTAGGATTAATATTAGCTTTGCTCTCTAATTTTATGGCCGAAGCTACGTCACGTCGTGGCCTTGTCGGAGGTGGTTCCGGAGTTTTCGATGTTAAATCCTACGGTGCAAAGGCAGATGGTAAGACCGATGCTGCCATGGTGAGTTCAAACTTCAAAACACGTTCAACTTTTATTACATATTATTATGATTTAATTTATAAGAGGACGATAACATTTATGGGTGAGGAAAACCTCGTGGTTACTATTTCAAACACCTTAGACAAACCTGCTGTGCGTGCTTAGGCTCAAAACTAGCTGTAACATTCTATAAAGGGTGATCTCTCTATATATATCTTTGTGTGTATATATATATATATATATATGCTTCTATGTATTGTTATTAAAATTAGTACCGAAGTTATTAATATATTTTGCAGCCCAATTCAAAATATGTATTGTTTTGTGACCTATATTGTTTTGTGAATTATATGATTCAGGCATTTGTGAAGGCATGGGTTGCAGCATGTAAATCTGGTGGCTCGGCTAAGCTTTCCATTCCCAAAGGGACATATATGGCAGGGCCAGTCGTGTTTCAAGGGCCATGCAAAGGCTTCATGACTGTTGAAGTTCAAGGAACTATTAAAGCAACAACTGATATTAGTGAATATAGTTCTCCTGAATGGTTTTCCTTTGAACGCATCGATGGTTTGATAGTCAATGGCGGAGGAACTTTCGATGGTCAAGGCGCGGCTGTGTGGAAGTACGATGACTGTAAAGATAACTCAGACTGTCAACTTCTCCCGAGCGTAAGCTACCAAAACCATTTAGATTTTCTTATATATATATATGAACAGGGTACTGCTTATATATATATGTATATGTATATTTATATATTTATATGATTTTGTTATGTTTTTGATGCATGCTGCAGTCAATTAAATTCATGGCGGTGAAAAACGCCATAGTTCATGAGCTAACTTCTCTGAATAGCAAATCGTTCCACACGCACGTTGTTAATTGCGACAACTTTACAGCCCACGACCTTACTATAACTGCGCCAGGTAATACCCCGAACACGGATGGCATGCATATCAGCAGGTCCAATCTCGTCAGTATATCTAACAGCCAAATTGGAACCGGTGATGATTGCGTTTCCATTGGACAAGGGGCAACTCAAGTCTCCATTCAAAACATTGTTTGTGGCCCCGGACATGGCATAAGGTATACAAAATCTTATTCTAGTAATTTTCCTAAAATTACAAGCATCGATCTAGTAATTAATGTCATTTCCTATATAGATCATATGGCTGCAGAAACAATTAATACTGCATGTCTGCATTGGTCTTGTTAAGATATTCATGGTTAATTACTTAATTTCACAGTTTTTTTCATCTTTTTAAATTTCTGAATCAACAACGGATAATTCAACAGCTAGGTATTGAGATTTATCACGACTTTAATCTTATATGCTTGTGTTAATAGGGCGTTTTTCTTTTGGTTTTCTATCCTGCAGTGTTGGCAGCCTTGGCAAATATAAGGACGAGGAGGATGTGAGTGGGATTTCCGTGACTGGTTGCACACTGAAAGGCACCACGAACGGTTTAAGGATCAAAACATGGCCGGGCTCTCCTCCAAGCAAAGCCTCGAGCATTGCTTTTGAGGACATAACTATGGATTCAGTTAAAAACCCCATTATTATTGATCAGAACTACGGTTCCAATAAAAAAGCGGTAATATATACACCTTATAATTACTACTGCAAACTCAATCTCTCCTTTTGAAAAGACAAGAAAAACAAAATAATGATTCGGATTATAATATATATTTCGTTTTCATGTTGCGCGCATTTCAGCCATCCCAAGTGAAGATTAGCAACGTCCGTTACACGAACATAAAGGGCACCTCGATATCACCTGTTGCAGTGTCAATAGTTTGCAGCTCAGCGGCGCCGTGCACGGGGATTGAGATGACCGACATCGATTTGAAATTCATGGGAAAGAGTTCAAAATCGGACCCCGTTTCATCCTCATGCTCCAATGCAAAGATTACCTTCGGGGGAAAACAGAATCCACCAGCTTGTGATGTTTAGCTTGCTTGTGCCTTTTATACGGTTTACCGCAGGGCAGTACTACTGGGCCGGTCATGTCGATGTAATAACTAGAAGCTTGCATGCATGCATGCATGCATTGGTTAGAGACAGATCAGAACTTTTTTTTTTTTTTTCTTTTTCTTTTCTGGGAGACAATATCTTCTTTGCAAGACGTTGTATTCTAGTACTTAATGTATGCGTTCTCAGAAAATAAAGAAGAAAGAGAATTAAATTACTGGCTGAATGTCGATCGTAGTACTGGCTGCATGTGGACGTAATAACGCTTCAATCTATAACAATTTTCTGAATTGATCTCAATACAATATTTTCATGATTTTTTGTTACACATGCATGCATTAGAGGTCACTTATTTAAAAGTCTCCAGAAAACTTAATTATTAATTAATAAACATAGATCATATTCCTGAAGAGATCCGATCCTAGCTGCTAGTTAATTTGGAATATAAAAGCCCTAAAGCAATTAAAAATAAAGAAAACAATCCTAAAACAAAAAACCTGAAGATTCCATATATATATATATATATATATATATATATATATATATACAGGACATAATTAAACTTGACATATATTATTGGACCCTACCCTCTCTCTCCTCTTCTCTATTGTTCGAGCAGTTTTTATATATCATCATGCATCATTCCCATTTACCCATATCTGGACAAAGTCTATTAATATCGATAAAACTATATTAACAAAATTAATGTACAGCTAATTGACACTCGTCCAAAACAGAGGATGAAAAAAACAATATTATTGGTTAGCTGATTGAAGTTTGAACGCACTCTTTCTTTAGACGTTACATGAAGTGCTTATTTAGTACCATGCATGGCACCTGTCACTGGTCTTCGATCGGCCAAACTAACATCGAGCCAAGTTCTCATTTTGAGAGATCATTCGATTCTCCCTTTTCTATTTAATTTGTAGAAAAAAAGAAAAAAGTACCATGGTTAATAATTAACCTAGCTAGCAAAAGAAGGATGCGATAAAAAGACCCATATATCAGCTCCTCTCTCCCAGAAGCTTTTGAAACTCAGACCTCCCTGCTGCAAAATGTTATCATCTTTCCCCCTTTTTCCCTCTTTCGACTGACCTTTCTCTTTCTCTCCCTTAATTTATTTCTCAGCATCATTTCCCCCCCTCTATTATGTCAAGCTGTCCATTTTTTACACATATGAGATGCTAGATGTATCTACCGTGGTCTACCCCTCATCGACACATAGATGCCCCATTCGTGGAGCTCCTTCCACCAAATCTATCAAAAAATACTCTAGCTAGACGTCATCATGGTGGGATAATGATGACCCCAGACATTGTCAACGGCCTACAGCCGCATCAAGCTACACCCGTGGCGAGGAGATCACCTGATCTAGATAACCTAACCATGGGACCTCATTTGGGCCACCCCATGTTGGGTTTGTGGAGTCTGGTTTTATAAGGTGAGAAGTGCCAGGTAGATTGCTTGCTCGACTCAGTGCTCGAGCGAAACTCAAATTATTCGTTCGAGGTGCGCGAGACAGTGGGTTCGAGCGAAGCACAATCCTAGTGTTCGCTCGAGGTGCGCGCGACAGTGGGCTCAAGCGAAGCTCAATCTGTGAGTTCGCTTGAGTGTCACTAGATTGGCCACTCGAGTCAATGTTGGACAGGTTTTTCTCTCGAGGCACGCTCGACACTTCACTTTTGCCGCCTTAGGGTTTCTCACATCGTGGCCTATATATATGTTATGTTTTGAGGTTTGAAAGAGTATTGAATGGGAAAAACAAAGAGAACAACATTGGAGCATTAGAGAGAGAGAGAGGCCCTAGAGAGAGAGTTGAGATTTGTGAGTAAAGTGTTGCTCTTGTAACTCACTATATGTTGTAATCTCATTTGAAGAAAATCCACTGCATCTCTGTGGACGTAGACACATTATCGAACTAAATAAATCTTGTGTCATGTGATTGATTCATGTGTTTCCGCATTTACTTTTCACTATCTTTCTCGTTATCGTTGTTTGTGGGTATGGTGTTATTTTCCCCAACATCCCATGTAGGGTGGCGTCAGGGACGACCTCAATAGAGTCTCATTTCTTTTTTGTTTCTTAGGTTTTTTTTTTCAGCTAGCTAATTTTATTCTTTGATTTTTGAGATTTATTTTGAATTTAGTTATGATAGAAAATAAAATAAAATAAAATAAGATGGAGAAGAGAGAGGGAGCGGGAGAGACTTTGAAGGTTATATTTTTACTATTCTCAATTGTTGAATACAAATCATTGGTCCATATTTATAGGAAAATTATATTGAGATTAGTTAAGAATAAATCGAAACACTAGAAATAATAATTTCTTTCGTAAAACGAAGATATTATTAGTTCAATGACTATGATTTATTTTATGAATTACTATGAAAAATAATATGAAAATGATTGTTATTTTTTCAAATAATATTATATACGAAAATACTATTATTTTTAAATCTAAGAAGAAATATACAAAATATCCTTAGTTGTTAATTTGTTCCACAAAAGTTCAATAAATCAAAATCTTCAATTTACATTATTTGTAAGTTATTAATATTTCATTCTTATTGTTATTATATTCTAAGTAAGATTAGAATAACAGAAAATTTACTTGTATTTTTAACGATGAATTAGAGGATAAAAATGTAATTGTGAAAATGATAACAAAAATCTAAATGTCAACTCAAACAAAAGTGAAAATTCATGAGGCTATAACCTCTTTTATTTATTGATATATATATATATATATATATATATATATATATATATATATATATATATATAGACGGAGGGACTTAATTAATAGAGTTATTAAATCCAAAAATGGAATAATAGAATTGAAAACCTAATGAGCGAAAAGAAAAACGTGTAAAACCTAGAGGCTATTTTATATCTATTCACACATGATTAGCATACTTACTAAAAATTAAAAAATCTAACTCTGCTCTGGCACTAACAAAACAGATGTTTTGTTTTTAATTTTTCAGTCGGAGTCGGAGTTATTATTGGACTGACTCTAACTCTGACCCGATCCGACTCCTATTTTATGCTAGCTTCGATTTCAACTCCGACTTTGCCCTCCGACTTCGATATTGTACATAAGTTATAAAAATATTTATTTGTTTATATATTTATCATATATACTAGTATAATTATATAGTTATATAACTAGAACTTATATAGTTAAATTCAATAATATAGGAATGTGAACTAATTATTTTAAAATAATATACTTAATTATACAATAATTAATATAAATAGACTAATGATAGTTTAGTATATGTAAATATCATAGTATTACTGTCAAATATAATCAAGTATAGAAATAAGTTAGACACTAACATTTAAATAAGTCTAGTATAATAAGTTAATAACACATATTAATTTACTAAAGTATAATAACATGTAATTAGACACTAGAAAGTCTAGTATATAATTAAGTTAGAAATAAGTTAAACATTATTATAATAACATGTAATACTAATTTATAATAACATGTAATTAGACGCTATAGTATAACTCTTTTATAGAAATAAATTAGACACTATTATAGAAATAACTAATAAGTCTAATATAATAAGTTAATAACACATAATACTAATTTACTAAAATATAATAACATGTAATTAGACATTAGAAATAAGTCTAGTGTAGAAATAAGTTATAAATAAGTTACACACTAGTGTAATATAATAACATGTAATATTATAGTGTGATAACATGTAATTAGACACTAAAAATAATATGTAATACTATAGTGTGATAACATGTAATTAGATACTTTATAAGTCTAGTATAAAAATAAGTTAGATATTAGTATAGAAGTAATTTAGCTGTGAAGGAAATAGTTTTAGTTTTTAATTTTTTGGAAAAATTAAAATTTGAAAGCCCACAAAAATTCTTTTTTAAAATGGGCTAAATATGAAACTTAAAAAAAAAAGCTCAAAGAAAGCTCAAATCCGACTCCACTCTGACAAGTTGGAGTCGGAGTGGAGTTGGATCGGAGCCTACATAAGTTGAAGTTGGAATTCGAATTTGAACTCTAACAAAGTCCGAGTCGGAGTCGGATTTACTCACCCCTACTCACTGCATGATTACAGAAATTTCAAACAACGAAAGGCAAAAACTTTCTTCCTTCAATGTGATTTTGTCTCTTGAGCTCTCTTGGCCAACTACCTCTTGCAGTCTTGACTCTTTATAATTTGTTGTAAGTTGTTTGTACCTAGTAGGATTTCTTTGCCGTTAGCATATATTTATTTACATTAATTAGATTAGTATTTTATTTAAGATTCTAATAATATTATGGTAATATTTTATAAATATTTTTAAGTCAATATTTTGAATTTAGGTATTGATTCTATTTCTTTTTAATACCCGGGTCTTATTACTCTATAAATAGGTCACCCCTATACATTGTCAATGCACATTGAATTTTAGAGTTTTCTCACATTCAAGTTTTTACATGGTATATATTAGAGCAGACACCATCCTGGTGCCTCTAGTCTTTACTGTCTGTATCACGCCTTTTTGTAGTAGCCATTGCAACTCCCTTGTTGTTTTCTTGACAGTCCACCACAGTTGCTACATTGATTTTATTACACTTGATAGTTGTAGCTTTCACACACTTTTTGTTTCATGTATGCTATATTTTTTACAAAACCAGGCCACCATACAATTCTTTGAGTGTTGTTGGTAATTCTATGTGAAAATCGTATAATTTTGGACCGTAACGCACCTTCATGAACCTCTTAAGTTTGCTGGGCGCCCGCCCATCCACTCCATGCACCAATCGCTCCTTCGATGCATCCATACAAATGCAGCATGTACCCCCACGTGCACTTCTTTGTTTGCTATAGTTTGGTCCATCTTTTAGCCCAACTCAACTCATTACAACCCAAACCACTTCAAGTAAGTTTCTATTCACTTTGTAGTCCACTTTTATTTCTTAAGCCCATACCTTCTCTCAATCCATAGTCCACACTCTCAACCCATAGCCATTGCCACGTCACTAGGCTTGACCTTTGACTTTGATTGTTGACTTTTGTTGAGTTTGACCGTTGACCCATAAAAAGACTCTTTCAACTTTGATGATATTGTTCGTCTCATTGATAATATATTAGATAGATCAAATTATAATACGTGGCCCAAACATGGAAGTTTTTTTACATAATTGTAAATTGTGGTGCTATATCTCAGGAGAATGTTGCCCCTAAGCCACAAGAGGGCAAAAGTATTGAAATCTTTGCAAGCAGACCTTGAAGATTGGCATAGTGTGCACTATAAGATCCTCTCTTGGTTTATCAATACTACCATTCATTTGATTCACAGTTTGCTCCCTAAATTGTGATATAATTGTACTCTTGATACTTCATTGCAGTTTTAGCTCAAGACTAAACTTTAACATATGTGACAAGAATCATGTCAATAGATTGTTGATTTCTATTCTCAAGTTAATAATCTATGGGAACAACTATCTGCTGCAAAATGTCAGTTGAAATGTTTTGGAGATATTGAACTATTTGCAACCTATGATGATTGTCTAAAGTTTATGCACTTCATGATAGCCCTTCATGAGGACTTTTAAGTCTATGCATACCTTTTTCCTGGAATGCAAACCGCTTCCAACTCTTGAAACTGCTATTGTTGAGCTCATTTTTAAAGAAAATCAACAATCTACAATGAAGTTGTAATCTCCAAATTTCGTTGTAGCCACTACCTCTAAGGTGTCTTCTAAGTCTTCTTTTGGCAATGTCTCTGGATCTTACCATCCACATTGCCAACCAAGATTGCTTTCTACAAATATTGCAAACGCCGAGGAAACTCTGTCTTTGAATGTTTTAAACTACATCACAAGAATCAAGCAAATACCATTGTCTCAAAGACTGCAACCGTAGCTTCCACTACTTCTGCACTAGACTTCTTCTTAGTCCACTGCACTCAATACAACTAACATTGAAACATTAATTCTCAGGTTTTATCTCGATCTTCTACTACCTTTTTCATCACCTAGGCAAATCTCCTTGGTTTATTGACTCTGCGTGTTAATCACTTGACCTCTAACCCTACCTTATTTTTCAAAAAATCTACACTCTCACCTAATCTTATCATTTACACTGTTGATGGCTCTCGTTTGCATGTTAGCCATATAAGGTCCATTTATTTCTCAACACTATATATTGCAAATACATACCTAGTTCTCAAGCTATCCTTAAATCTACTTTTTGTTGGTTAACTTTGTGAGTTAGGTTTTACACTAACATTTTCCAATAATGGTGTTGATGCAGAGGATCTTCAAACGGGTCAGCTTATTGGGACCGACCATAAGATTGGACTTCTGTTTGAACTCTCTTCATTGCAAATTCCCTCTATAACACCCGGCCCACAAACATTTTTTTTCTTTTTCTTCTTCTTTCCCCCTTCCCCCCCTGAAGGTTTCTTTTTCCCCAACAATATTTCCCCCATTTTCTCACCTCCACGATGCTTTGTCACCCACCCATTCACCCATTTCAATTTACTTTCTTTCTGTTACTATCTTTTCCCATTTCATTCTAATGTTTTTCAACTGTCTTCAACATTCTTTTTTGTGCCACCTTCTCAACAGACTCTCTCTCTCTCTCTCTCTCTCTCTCTGCCCCAAGATCGAGTAACATGTCCTTTAGTTTCCCTCATCTCCATTTGGCTTCAGTCACCGTGCACCACCGCTGGGTCTCGCTCGGAGCAGGTAAGCCGATCTCTCTCCTCCTCCAGTTTTTCTTTTCACTCTAATTTTTCCTCGATATCAATTCTTCCCCTCTCATCATTTTGTTGTACCATAGCACATCCCTCGATTTTCCCTCATCTCTGTCTAGCTTCAATCATCGTGCAACATTACTGGCCAAGGCATTAACATCGGTTGATTTTCCCCCCCTCACGACAGGGCGCCTCTGTGTCGCCGAACACCTCCAAGCCATGGAAGCCCAGTTCAACCAACTGAAAGTTGAGAAAATTCATGTCATTCGCTCAGATCAGCCGCTATGAACACCTCATCCGTTTTGTTGCCGATCTCTCTCATTCTCTGTTCTAGTGGAGGGGTTTATTGCTCCTCTTTGAAATGTCGTGAGCCAACCCAGACAACTTACTGCCACTCTACTTGCAACATCGTGAATCATTACATTGCGACCTCTCAAATTGTGGTATAACTTTTATCTCACTATCTTGAGATATATTAAATTGATGTAGTTAGAGTTTGTGAAATTTATGGACTTCACGTTGATATTGTGAATTGTGCGCAGTACGAAGTGTTGAAAACTGTGTAGTTGTGATGTTGATTGTGTGCTGTGTAAAGTGATGGGAATTTGAGAAATTATGAATTGAGCGTTGTGGTTATGATAAAAATAATTATGTAAATTGTTGGGATAAAATGTGTAGTTGTGCCCTATGAAGTGTTGAGATAAAATAGGTGGCGGTGGTTTTGTTTAAAACAGGTGATTTTGGGGACATATTTTAGTGTTTGAATTGTTGGTTTGTGGGATGTTTGGTTGTAGACTTGTCGGGAGTGTGGGTGGTTAATTTCCTGACATGGTGGGAGTAAGTGTACGTTACTTGTTTGACTTTTCGTTGTGTTTAGTAAAGCGGAATTAAAGAGTTTGGGCTAAAGTGTTAGTGTAGGAGTTTGGAGGTTATGCTTGTGCCATGGTTAGAAACTGTGACATTATTACGGATTAAGTATACTGATTTATAGTTAGAAGATTTGGAGACATGAGATTGTTGTAGTAGAGTCGTTTAGTTGTGACATTTATTTTGGATGTGACAGTTTATTTGTATTAGTGTATAGTATTTATTAATCATGTCCAGGTGTCCAGGTGACGATCAATTTACTTGACATTGTTGTGAAGATTTTTTTAGAGAAGTTGAAGAGTCAGGTAAGCACATTCCTATGCTAGATTTTGCAGAAAAAAAATGGATTAGGTTTATGAAAAACATGCATGTTTTGTTATGAAAATAAATTTGAAACAACCTCAGTTATTTGTTTTGCATTACTCATAAAATCTATTTGGAAGAGAAAAATATTTTCCGTTATGGCTAGTGTAGACATGAGCAAAATTTTTGGCATTAAGTTTTCAATTGTATAAAAAGAGCGAACATGAAATCTAAAAATTCGTGCATGATTATATGAAGATGATATGAATCTATTCAGTACTTTGTTTTGATATGATGTGGCATTTGAAAACCTTTGACATGACACTTTGATTCTGTTTCTTGTTTTGATTTCGATATTTCTGATTCTGTTAATGTGTTGGTACCAACATTTTTTGTTTTGCTCTGATTATGGCCCTGCCACGAGATATAATAGTGGTCTCTAGCCCTGCCACGAGACATAATATTGGCCTCTAGCCCTGCCACAAGATACAATATAATAGTGGCCTTCAGCTAGACCACGGGATATAATAGTGGTCTATGTTTTGAGTACATAATATTGGTGACAAAATAGCGAAATGTTCTACTTGACTAATTGCAGACATACATAACCCTACTACAGAGGTTAAACATAGTCTCTGTTCTATATTATACTCTGATATGATATGATGATGCTCAATTATGATATGCCAAAAGATTTTTGTATATGAATACTTCTGAAACCGTTGCTCTCCTATGTTGATAACATTTTTGTTTTGCATTTTGAAACTAAAAAAAATTTGTTATGCATTCTGTATTCTATAAATGACTCATGTTTACATACAAGTATATTCATTTGCTTACTGAGTTATTCATAACTCATCCCTTATCTCCACAATATTTTCAGATGTTTTGGATATTTCAGCTAAAGAGCAAGAATAGGAAGCATGGGTAAGGCTATGTGAGCATAATGGATTAGCCTTGTTTATTCTTTGAGATGAGATGAGTTGAGATGAAAGTTGAATAAAATATTGTTAGAATATATTTTTTTTAATATTATTTTTGTTTTGAGATTTGAAAAAGTTGAATTGGGATTTGAAATTGTTTATTATATCTTGTGTGAAAATTTAAAAAAATTGTAATGATTAAATGAGATGAGATGAGATGAACTGTGAAAACAAACGAGGTACAAAGAGAGTACTTTGATTATTGGAGAATTTTATTCAAAATAGTTGTTTTGTTATGTTGACTTGGTATTTTGGAAGGTTGACGTTTATTTTGAAATGTTTACGGGGCATTACAGTTGGTATCAGAATTAGGTTTTAGATTTCTACGAACTTTATGAAACAATTTTTAGATTTAATGTTTAGGATTCTACAGACTTCAAGAAATAATTATGTTGATATTTAAGATTTAGAATCTGTAGGTTTTTGTGAATGTGTTCAATGAAATTTAAGGTTTTAGATTTTGCAAATTTTAAGAGTTGATTTCATGACATTTGAGATTTTAGATTCTATAGGCTCATTCTGTAGATTTTACATAATGATTTTGATAAGATTTAAGATTTAGATTTATATAAGCCTGATCGAGTGCTAGGTTTTAAATTTTGTAAAATTTAATATATGAGCTTGTCAAATTTGAAGTTCCCAACTTTTGAGGATTTTACGAAATAATTTTTCGGATTATGAAGACGCACATAGGTATGATCAAATCCTAGGTTTGAGATTCTACAGATTTTAAAATTTGATTTTAATGAGATCTAAGGTTTTAGAATTTTAAGAACTTGATATATGATTTTGATGAGATTTAAGGTTTCAGATCCTACAAACTTTATGGAATGAGTTTTAAGAAAATATGAAGTCTTCGACTTTGCAGACTTTAAGAAATGACTTTTATGGGATTTATAGGTTTAGATTTAGTAGACTTTAAGAAGTGGTCTCGCTAAGGTTTAAGATTTGGATTATGTAGATTTTAAGAAATAATTCCTGTTGAGATTGAAGTTTTACATTCTGTAGACTTTAGGAGAACAATTTTTATAAGATTTGAGATTTTAGATCCAGCAAACTTTAATAATGAGTTGGATGAAATTTAAGGTTTTAGATTTTCCAGAATTTAAGTAATAATTATTTTTCAGATTTAAGGTTATAGGCTCTACCATTTTTGGAGATATTGATTATTATCAAATTTGAGGTTATAGGTTCAGCAGGTTTTAAGAAATGATTCTTCTCAGATTGAAAGTTATAGATTGAACAAGTCCAGTAAATGATTTTTGTTGGTGCTCAGGATATAGTTCCAGCAAACTATTGAAAATTATGTAATTATTTTGATAAGTTGTTGGATATGTGGTCAAGGAGTGTGGACTATCGGAATAGGTAGATTAGCCTTTATTCAAGTTGGTTTCGATTATGAATTTGGTGGACCTTAATGGTCGTTGAGATTGATGTTGATTACCACAAGTTTAAATGCAAGTTGAAATTCAGGTGATGAGTTTTTGAAGTCTACGTTGTTCGGTTGAGTTTTTGAAGTCTACGTTGTTCGGTTGAGATTTGTAGATGTGTTTATTTATTTGGTTGGGATTGGGTTCGGAATTTTGGAGCTGGTTTATTTTTTTTTAAGTGTTGACGAAACGATTTGAATTTTCTTTACCTATGCTTTAATTTCTGCTACCCTTGAGACTCACTCTAAGTGATGCCAGCTTTATTTTTCCTACCATTAAGACCTCGTTATACTAGTATAGATCCTTCCATCAGTTCTTTGCAAAATGTATTGTATAACATGACTTAAACTTATTATTATTTATTTTAGTTATAAGCCATTTTCTTAAGTTTCTATTTTTTAAAAAAAAAAAATTGTTTTGCCTATATACATTATTTGTTTATTTATGGTAGGCCAACCTCTTTGTCCAACTTAATGAAATCTTTTTGGCAACTTACTTAGTGTTCCGACAAGGATATTTTGGGGTTGTTTTTGACAAAAGGTTAGAGCTCTATTTATGAGTTTTTAATAGAAGGACCAACCTTGAACCCAATTGCTTCATTGTGACCTTCCTATTCAATGTGCGAGTCAATTTCTTCCATAGTCACTTGGCCGAGCACATCTTTGGTATCTAAATGTGATTTCATCATATTGTCTCTCACCAATCTGACATATGAGAAAATCCTAACTTTCACCTCTTCATCTTTGACTTCTGACCACTTCGTCATGACTACTCAACCTTATTTAACCCCATGAGCTTAACTTAGTGTATGGGTTTTTGAGTTCTCAGATCATTCCAAAGTAAAATGATGGTAAGGATGTTGTGGGTGGACTATTTTAGATCACTTATTTTTTTTAGCGTAAAATTTTACCCTATTGATACAGCGATATTTGTTTTATGAATGTTGGTATGTTTTGGGAGGCATGGGTAGTAGTATGTGGCCATCAACTATAAATGTGTACTTAAGGGTTATTGATGTCAGCTATGAATGAAATAGAGTATCTAAGAGTATCAATGAGTATGCATGGATTTGGTAGACAAGAAGTCTATTTGTTATCAAAGGGTAGTAAGAGTCATTTTGGTAGCCGGTAGGTGCTGAAATAGATTAGACTTCGCGTTGATGTATTTATGGATCCTAATTGTAGACATTTTTGGTGAAATTATCAGAGTGCGCAATAGAAGACATGGGTAGGCGGCATTGAGGAAGTCGCGGTGAAATAAGTATGAGATTAAGTTGGTTATACTATAAAGGTAAGAGTGGGATTTTATTTTTTCGTGAAATAAGTGGAAGATTAACGACCTTGAACATGGGAAAGTTTTATGATGATATTTATTTGAGATTTTTATACTATGCGGAGAATTCTATTTGCAATTTTTATATAAAGTCAAGCTAGAATTTAGATGGAATTATTATTAGGCTTTTAATTTTATTGTTGAGATTTACATTTCTAGACTTCATCTAGACCTTAGAGAGTATGATAATCGGTAAAATGTGCAAACGTGCATGCCTAAAGGGTGATATGTGAGGCACCGGGCTAAAGTCTTGGAGGATTCAGATTTTGGAACATTAGGTTTGACAGATGATCGATGATTGAAATAGGCATGGAATGGACGTGACAGATAAGTGTTTAGGTTTTGCTTGAGGTACTAGCAAATTTTTATAAAGGAGGAGGGAGAATGTAATACCCAGGCCTAGGCCTAGGCCCATGAAGATTTTTTTTTTCTTCTTTCCCTTACGGTTTCTCTTTCCCCAACAATTTCTCCACCATTTTCTCATCTCCTCGATGCTTTCTCACCTACTAATTCCCCCATTTCAATTTACTTTCTTTCCATCACTACTTTTCCCATTTCATTCAAATGTTTTTCAACTGTCTTCAGCATTCTTCTTCGTGCAGCCCTCTCAACAAACTCTCTTTCCATCTCTCTCTCTCTCTCTCTCTCTCTCTGTGTACCAAGCCGCTAGGCACCATTATGGAAATGACACTACCTTCGACTGACCCCAAGATCGAGTAGCACGTCCTTCGATTTCCCTCATCTCTGTTCAACTTCAGTCAATGTGCACCGCCGCTGAGTTTCGCTTGGAGTAGGTAAGTCGATCTCTCTCATCCTCTGGTTTTTCTTTTCACTCTAATTTTCCCCTAATCTCAATTTCCCCCCTCTCATCGTTTTGTTGTACCATAGCACATTCCTCGATTTTTTGCCTATCTCTGTTCGGCTTCAGTCATCATGCATCGTTGCTGGCCAAGGCGTTAACATTGGTTGCTATTTCCCCCATCACGATAGGGTGCCTCTGTGTCGCTGAACACCTCTAGGCCATGGAAGCCTAGCTTAACCAATCGAAAGTTAAGAAAATTCATGTCTTTCGCTCAGATCCGCCACTGTCAACACCTCCTCCATTTCGTTGTCGATCTCTCCCTCGTTCTCTGATCTAATGGGGGGGGATTGTTGCTCCTCCCTTGAAATGCTTTAAGCCAGCCCAGACAACTTTCTGCCACCCTGCTTACGACACCGAGAATCATTACACTGCGGCCTCTCAAACTGTGGTATAACTTCTATCTCCTTGTCTTGAAATATATTAAGTTGATATGTTAGAGTTTGTGAAATTTATGGACTTCACGTTGATATTGTGAACTGTGTGCAGTATGAAGTGTTGGGAAACTGTGTAGTTGTGATGTTGATTGTGTGTTGTGTGAAGTGATATGAATTTGAGAAATTATGAATTGGGCATTGTGGCTGTGATCAACATAATTATGTGAATTGTTAGGATAAAATATGTAGTTGTGATGTGGTTGTTGTGCCCTATGAAGTGTTGAGATAAAATAGGTGGCGGTGGTTTTGTTTAAAACAGGTATTTTAGGGACTATTTGCGGTGTTTGATTTGTTGGTTTATGGGTTGTTTGGTTGTAGACTTCTCGGGAGTGTAGGCTGTTTAATTGCCTGACGTGGTGGGAGTAAGTGTATGCTGTTTGTTTGACTTGTCGTTGTCTTTTGTATAGCAGAATTAAAGAGTTTGGATTAAAGTATTAGTGTAGGAGTTTGGAGGTTATGCTTGTGCCATGGTTAGAAACCCATGCATTATTACGGATTAAGTATACTAATTTATAGTTAGAAGATTAGGAAAGATGGGATTGTTGTTATAGAGTCGTTTAGTTGTGATGTTTATTTTGGATGTGCCAGTTTATTTGTATTAATGTATAGTATTTATTAATCATGTCCAGTGATGATCAATTTACTTGACATTGATGTGAGGATTTTTTTTAGAGAAGTTGAAGAGTCAGGTAAATGGGGTTCCTATGCTAGAATTTGCATAAAAAGAAATAGACTGGAGTTGATTTATGAAAAATATGCATGTTTTATAACGAAAAGAAATTTGAAACAATCTCAGTTATTTGTTTTGCATTACTCATGAAATCTGTATAAAAAATAAAAGTATTTTCCGTCATGACAGGTGTAGACATGAGCATAATTTTTAGCATTCAGTTTTTAGTTGTATAAAAATAGCAAATATGAAAGTTGAAAATTTGTGCATGATTATGTGAAAATGCTTTGAATAGGTTTTGATTATGTGAAAATGATATAAATTTGTTCAATACTCTATTTTGATATGATGTGACATCTGAAAACCTTTGGCATGACATTTTGATTTTGTTTCTAATTCTTATTCCAATATTTCTGATTCTATTAATGTGTTGATATCAACATTTTTGTTCTGCTTTAATTATGGCCCTGCCACAAGATATAATAATGGCCTCCGGCAACGCCACAAGATATAATAATGGTCTTTGTTTCGAGTGCCTCACATTGGTGATAACATAGTGAAATGTTCTATTTGGCTAACTGCAGACATGCACAACCCTACCATAAGGGTTAAACATGACCTTTGTTTTGATATGATACTCTGATATTTTGTTATGATATGTCAAATGACTTTTGTATATGAATACTTCTAAAACTATCGCTCTAATATTTTGATAAGATGTTTTGTTCTGCATTTTGAAACTAAAAATATTTTGTTTTGCATTCTGCACTCTGTAAATAGCTCATGTTTACATACTAGTATATGTCATTTGTTTACTGAATTGTTGATAACTCATCCCTTATCTCTACAATATTTTCATATGTTTTAGATATTTCTGGTGATGATTAAGAATATGAAGCATGAGTAAGGCTATGTGAGCATAATTGATTAAGTACAAATAAAGTATTTTGATTATTGGATAATTGTATTCAAAAGAGTTGTTTTGTTATGTTGAATTGGTATTTTGGAAGGTTGATGCTTATTTTGAGACGTTTATTCTAGGTAACAGGAAGTAACTCCCTGACCCTCTGGGTACGGGATGTCACACCCTGCCATGCATCTATACTCGTTGCTGCTCTCACCACTTTCTCCCATTTATGGCATTCTCGGTTAGTTCATGCATTTTTTCCTCGTGTTCAATTTTTAGCCTCTTAAGGTCATTTAAGGTTTATAGATTTTGAGTCTTTTGATTGTGTTTCATGTCAACTTGAAAAACAAACACATTTTTCATTCAATAACAGTGACTCATTTTCCTTTGCACCTTTTGATTTGATTCATTCTTATATTTGGAGTCCCGCTCCCACTCCCACAGAGGGCGGATCTCGTTATTTTGTTGATGATTATTCCTTACTTGGATATATCTCTTACAACATCATTCCAAACTTGCTTGTATTTATCAAATCTTTAACAAATGGTACAAACTTAGTTTTCTCATACCATCACAATTTTCCATTCAAACAATGCTATGGAATACAATGTTATAGATAATTAATTGCGGTAGCAATTGTTCACAAATGGAAATTATTTCAGATAGATGTCAAAAATGCATTTGTCAATGGTGATCTTTTGCAGAAGAATTATATATGCACCCTCCATGTGGCTATATAATTCTTCACAAATGGAAGAATTATATCTGTTGATGCTGGTACTATTCTTATCATTCTCTATGTTGATGATATGATTATTACTAGAGATAACATCACTGGCATTAGAGATCTTCAAGGTTTTCTCAGTTAGAATTTTGAAATGAAAGATTTGTGGAATTTAAGCTACTTTCTTGGACTTAAGGTCACATTGCGCACATATGTTTATTATCTTTCCCAAGCCAAATATGCTTCTGATTTACTCTTTAAGCTTGGGTTGAATGATAATAAGACAACCAGAAACCATCTGGAATACAACGCTAAGCTTCTTCCCACTAATGGTACGCCTTTTTCAGATCCCACACTCTATAGACGGTTGGTAGTCTCATTTACCTCATTGTTACTCGAACAAATATTTCTTATGTTGTCCATTTGGTTAGTCAATTTATGAGCAAGTTGCGCTCCACTCATTACGTTGATGTTCTTCGTATTCTATGCTATGTCAATGACACTTTATTGCATGGACCTTACTTCTCCTCACACTCTTCTCTTGAGCTCCGGACTTACTCTAATGTTGATTGGGCCGATGATCTCACTGATTGCTGCTCCACCATTGGCTATTGGGTTTTCTTGAGAAATCTATGATATCTTGGCATAGCAAAAAACAGACAGTTGTATCTTGATCTAGTACTGAGGCTGAGTATCGCGCATTGGCTAATACCACTTCAAAATTGTTATGGCTTCGATGGCTTTTAGCGACGTGGGCATTCAACAAAAGACTAGTTCTTCCATTCACTATGATAACCACAATGCCATACAGATTGCTCATAATGATGCCTTTCATGAACGTACCAAATATATCGAGATAGATTGTCATTGTGTTTGTCATCACCTTCAGCAAGATACTTTGCATCTTCACTTTTTACTCTAAAGACAATCTTGCTAATATTTTTACAAAATCTAGTCCACTTGGTCAGCTAGGTACTCTTGTTTCCAAACTCCAGTTGGCTCCACCATCTTGAGTTTGAGGGGTCGTTGTTAGTATATATTTACCTACCTTAATTAGATTAGTATAACGTCTAAGATTCTAATAATATTATGGTAATATTATGTAAATACTCTAGGTAAGAATATGTTGTATTTAGATATTGATTATATTTTCTTTATTACACATGCCTTATTTCACTATAAATAGGCCACTCTTCTATTTTTTTTAAGGGAAACTGTCATTATTCATTTATCAGAAAAACTTACATCCATGACCTGATACATTCTGAGATATCCTCATATCAAACATGAATGACATCATAAACCAAAATAATGCATTTGGAGCTCCACCAATACACTATTTCCTTTTGTGACTGGTCTGGTCTTCATTATTACTGATACTCTCTATAGACAAACGTCTAAGAGACAACACTCTCTGCCTAAACAGAGACTTAACCTCACCCTTCATTGAAATAAAAGACTCAACCTCTACAAACAAATGTCTGAGAGATGAATTTTTATTTTTATTTTAATTAACAATAAGGAAATAAAAAAAGAAAGCAGTAAGATAGATGTGAAAATTGACGGATTACAGTTTAAACCAACTCAAGTAGACTTCAAAATTTGTGACAGTCCGTGAAGGCAACACACTTGTATCTTTTCATCCACAAATGTAAGATTTGAAAAGTTTGGTGATGGTGAGTCTGGTGATCTAGGCGGCGCGTGAGGACCATGCACGGTGATTTTTGCAAAACCACCACTTTTCTCCGAACGATTTTCGACTTGTGAATCTGCTTGTACCATACGTGTCTCTTGGTAGTTGTCGGAAAGCTGTAGATCTATCATTTTTGTCCTTGAAAAAAGTAAAATAAGACTAAGCAAAAGAAATCTTGATAGATAAGGTGGATGAATGGAAAAAAGAGGGAAGGAGAGGGAGGAGGAGGAAGTCAAGGTTGGCCTCCTCCCTCCCGGCGAAAATTGAATATGGAGCTCTCGGCTAAAATAAGACTTTTTGTGTAGTAGCATCGATCATACGAGGTGGTCTGCTCCTTGATATCATACTTGGATGATATTTAATGTTTATGACTAACAAAAAAAAAAAAAAAAAAAGGAAGAAGATTCGAGCTGGTCTTTATTTCAGGATTTCCATTGGTCCCTTTGCTGCCGTAATGCATGCCGTCCTTATGGTCCTGGTGCCAGTCGTGGCGTTACAGAAACAGCTAGAACTGTATTTTGATGTTACAACCTATGGAGCCAAAGGACGACGACTATAACAACTACGCCGAGATGATTCCAAGACATTGATGCGCCTTTTGTTTGTACTATTTTCACTATAAATGTATCCTAGGCCAGTACTTTAGTTTATTGTACTTGCGAGCAACAAAACCTAGCTTATTTTTTTCCCTTTAAGCTTACCATTACAATACGAATCAACCCTTCAGATTACAAAAGAACAAAACAAAGCCAAATGCTTCAGTATTTAGATGTATGAACAGAACCTTTGATGCTCTTCCTCAAAACAACGAAGAAGGGAATTAAAGAAAGAAGGGAAAAAATTAGAAAAAGAATGAAATGCGCGCACGCAGAGAGCCTAATTATTTTGTGTATCATCATCATATCTGTAACCTGTACTTGAAAATAATGATAAAATTATAAAGTTTAAATTATATGTAACTACTTTTGGATTTGTCTCATTGAATTGTACTCATGATTCTCTGAAGAAGGTGGCAGTAGTAGTACTGCATGCAGTGCAGCCTCGATTGAATTCAGTCGAGAAAGGAGGGTGGGTGCAATGGTCGTCTCAAATTTGCATATATTTCTCCGCCTTGGGTACGTAGAAATTAAGTTCCTTCACGTGCTATTTGATTTATATAATTGAAGCCGAATGTCTTTTGGAAAATAGAAAGAAGTTGCGAAGTGGCAAATCTTAGTAAAAAACAATGGAAGATTTCCTGTCCGGTCCAATCAAAGTTGGATGCTCGTCTCTATGGTGAAAACAAGAGTAAACATGCAGAGATGGAGACACCTTTTTCGAGACTGAAACATGGTATTAGTACAGAAATGACCGCTCGCGAAACAGCCAATGAATCAAGAAATGCATAAACTAAATTAAAACAACCGATGAAAATTGTTTTTTTCCTTGATCAGGAAAACGAGGAAAGAGTCGTGGTGATTATTTACCTATGATCATAGTATAAATCGACCATCAGTTTTGACGGCGGCCACTATGCAGAAGGAAGATAAATATCGGGCAACTTTGGAAGACTGTGGGATTGAAAAATCTTGGTTTCTCCATGGAAATGAAGGGATCACCTGTTTCTCAACCTCCTGATCCAGCATCACTTGTTGCAAGTTCAAGCAGAGAAAGAGATGATAAAACGATGTCGTCTGGGCTACATGAAGAAAGTGAAAATCTTAAAGAAATAGAGCTCCCTTCACCTTCAAAGGAGACGTCTCGACATTCTAAAATATCCTCAAAAAAACCTTCTCTGGCCAATCTCTTGCCAAGATTACCAAGGAAGCTAACCCGGCAAGAAGTACTCGAAGCGGCGAGATGTGGGCCTAAAAGGAATTTCACAAACAATGACAAGAATCAGAACATTTCCTTATATGATGGATACCTGCCCGCTTGTCAGTCCAGAGTTTTGATAAAAGTATTCATGGGAGATTGTAGTGGCATCCTTGAAGCAGAAAAAACATCAGCTGGGTCTATGCAACATAAGTATATACAGGAGTTGATAGGATACTGCGAGTCATGTGAAGATTGTGCTGTTCTGGTCTATCCGTTTGCAGAATGCTGGGGGAACCTGGATGAATATCTTACTGGTAAGTTCTTCTCCGTTTTCACATTCCCCCCCTTTTTTTCCTTAATAATCTGTTGATTTGTAGCTAATGATGGGATATATTATCTGCTGTTTATGCACTACAAACACAGGCTCAGGGGAGACCGATCAGTTGAAACTGACATTTGAAGATAAGCTAAACATGGCTATAAAAATTGCTGAAGGTATTCGATACTTGCATGAAGAATGTCCCGGAGGCCCAGTAGTTCATGGTGACTTACAACCAATCAACATATTTCTGACATTTAACTTCCGCCCACTGGTGAAAATTCCAAATCAGAAGTGCTTATTTCGAGGTTTCAATGTTAGTGCTCCAATTACTTTTCTCTTTCGTAATTGATTGTGATTGAATGCAACAGATATCTGGATTTGGAAAAGCAAAGTGGCTTCATCTAAAGCGAGGATTGCAGATAACCCCCAACAGGTTTACATGAGCTAAACTCCAGGCCAAGTTTCGGAAGTCTTTATTATAGCTTGTTTGAAGCACTAACATTAGTACTCTTTTTGCCTGATTAATTACTTTAACTAACAAGTTAATTTCGGTGAAAAGTGAAAACAGGTGCCGCCTTAAGGATTTCTTGGACCATGAAACAATGTCTCTAGTAAAATCCGACGTCCAAGCTTTCGGAGTTCTACTCTTGAGGTTGTTTTGCCGAAGATCTGCACCAGAAGATGATGAAAGCTTGATTCAGTGGGTTAGTAAGGCTATTAAAATCATGATCTTGAATGTGACATGATCTGATCTCTATTCTCAAAGTTCACGTCAAGAAACCCAACTTCTATCTCAGCATCATGCATTTTTCTCTGTAAATGGCAGGCTCGGCCATTGGTGTTGGAACGAGCATTCCCTGAGTTACTGGATGATGACTCCAAGGATTATGACCCATATGGAGTTTATACAGTGTTTTGTGCGGCTGCAAAGTGCACAAGTAGTAGGCCAGATTCACGTCCATGCATGAGTGAGGTACTTCAAAACCTGCCTAACCCATTCTCAATCTTCTTACTTTTGAAATAGACAAGACAGTAAGCCACGATTAATGTTTCTATAATTTCTTTTCAGGTGATCTCAATTCTTAAACAAGAAAGATTCTGCGAGATCGATATGCAATTATCGCTACCTAATTACCATAAAATGGGGAGTCTCACACTCGCAGAGTTCACTGGGGCCTAAATTCCCAGCTCAATTATATATGGCTTGCATCCATGACATTTATCTTGAGGATGCCATTAGCCCCAGAGGGAAGATAAAAGCTTCAGATCAGGGAGAATCATGCGATCAAGAAAATTAAAGTTACAGAAAACAGCAGAAAGCTAGCATAACCGAGATCTTCATGAATTGATAATTTTATATCTCTTGACAGGTCGTGTTGTCAAGTGATTATAAAACTATTTTGCTATTTTTCAATTACCTAGTACTCGATCCCGGCCCTTTTGATGTCGTTTTGGGGGATGAATGATAGAAGGATGATGATCAATAACGTACAGATTTCAGATAAGAAATTCTACTTTGTGCAACGTTATACGTTTTCATAATTCAAAATCATGTCGACTACTCTTCCTACTGATCTCTATATCAATTTCTACAAATTAAAAGCACAACGTTGAAATTTAATTAGTCCGTGATGTGGATAGGCCGGTCATGTTTGGAAAAAAAAAATACTTCTAATTAGCATTCAATTAGCTAGCTTTCCATCTCAAATTATCAATCCTGTCATATTACATGATCTGCATATATACTACCAAAAAAGTTACTATGCATTATCTTTTAAGATATATCCGACGGTTAAAATTATGTTTATACATCGATCACTTGTTTTTACCTATCTTCGAATTACCCTTCGACCTGAATTGAATAGTTGAAGAATGCAATATACATATATATTAGCACTAATATTTTGGCATATATGCATGTTGGTTTTAAACAAGGAAGCAAAACAGAGAAGTTACTTGAGAAACCTCAACCCTTTTAATTCACGGATTGATACTATGGTTATACTATTCATCTTCCGTTGATCATGCTTTTATAAATTTACATAGAGACTCACAAAATTAATTTAAAACAGAAATACAACTTTCAACTCAGACTAATAATAGGAAAGCTTAATATAGTAAAACATAAATAGAAATATGAAGAGTTCTCTGGAAATAATCATCACACTTTAATACTCCTCCTTGATGTGATTTCCAGTAACTACAAGCTGTGATCTAAGAAACTGAAACTTGTCTCTTGAGAGTGCTTTTGTGAATATATCGGCTAGTTGCTCTTCTGATCTACAGAACTTCAAAGCAATCTCACCATTTGATTCAACCTCACGCAGGAAATGATATTTGATGATAGCAATATGTATAGTTCTATTGTGTTGGATAGGATTCTTGGCAATGGCAATAGCTGATTTATTATCATAGAAAAATTCAGTAGATCCCAACTGTTTTTCTCCCATATCTTCAAGTATTATTCTCAACCAAATAGCTTGGTTTGCACAGCCTGCAGCTGCCACATACTCGGCTTCTGCAGTAGATTGTGCCATGTTACTTTGCTTTTTTGAACTCCAGGAAAACATAGTTGATCCTAAACTGACACAGTAGCCTAAAGTGCTTCTTAGATCATCACAAGAACCTGCCCAATCTCTATATGTAAATCCTACCAATTTAGTATTTGATGTTTTTCTATACCAAATACCAAAATTGATAGTTCCTTGCAGGTATCTCAGAATTTTCTTGGTTGTTCCAAGATGAATTTGACTAGGACATTGCATAAATCTTGAGAGCAAATTGATAGCATACAGGATATCTAGTCTGGTATTGCACAGATACAACAAACTTCCCACAAGACTTCTATAAATCGATGCATCTACTTTCTTTCCACCATCATCCTTTTTCAACTTCTCATTAGGAATTAATGGAATTGCCACTGATTTGCAACCTTCCATGTTGAACATTCTTAAAATATCTTCAGTGTATTTTCTTTGATAACATAAAATTCACTCAGCCTCTTGACTCACTTCCATGCCTAGGAAATAATGCATTATTTCCTAAGTCACTCATCTCAAAACTTGCCATCATTTCTCTTTTAAAATTTCCAATCATTTCAACATTGCTTCCTGTAAAAACCAGATCATCCACATAAAGAGATAGAATAATCAAATCATTACTGTTTTGAGACTTTATGTATAATGTAGGCTCACTCTTGCTCCTCCTGAAGTCTTGCTCAATAAAATATTGATCAATTCTCCCATACCAGGCCCTTGGTGCCTATTTTAATCCATACAAAGCCTTTTTCAGTTTATAGACTTTGCCTTCTTCTTTCTCAAACCCCTCGGGTTGATCCACAAAAACCTCTTCTTCCAACTCCCCATTTAGGAATGCTGATTTCACATCCAATTGCAAAACTTTCCAACCTTTTTGAGCATCAAGTGAAACTAAGGCTCTAATGGTATTCATCCTTGCAACATGAGCAAATGTTTCATTGTAATCTATTCCATGTTGCTGCACATACCCCTTGACAACCAACCTTGCTTTATGCTTCAAGGTATAGCCATCCGGATTTAATTTAGTCATAAATCCATTTTACTCCAATAACTTCTTTATTTGCTAGTAAAGAAACCAACTCCCAGGTTTCATTTTTCTCTATCATTCTGATTTCTTCTCTCATAGCTTTCTGCCAAATTTCCTCCTTTGAAGCTGCTGCAAAGCTATTTGGTTCAAGTATAGCATAATTACAATGCTCGTATACTTCACTAAGAAGTCTTGTTCTTCTTATTGGAGATTCAGGAGTTGATTCTTCTTCATTGTCATCAGAAAATACTTGAGTAGCTATAAGACTTTTTGTGTGAGTTTGCTGAATATCACTTGTTTCAGCTTCAACTTCTTCTTCTTCTTCTTCCATCTCAGTTAATGATTGAACTGATATCTCAACTCTTGGTTGAACAACTTTCTCAGCTTCCTAGTCCCAAAATGCATGTTCATTGAACTTTACATCTCTGCTTACAACTAGCTTTCTAGTTTCCAAATTGAAAATTCGAAAACCCTTTGAAACTAAACTATAAACCACAAATACACCTCTTTCAGCCTTCTCTTCAAGTTTGGTTCTTTTCTGAGATGGGACATGTGTGTAACATATACAACCAAATACCCTTAGAAAGCTGGCAGAGGGTTTTATCCCACTCCAAGCTTCAAATGGTGTCTGATTTTCAACTGATTTTGTAGGCAATCGATTAAGCAAGACCACAACAATGTTCACTGCTTCACCCCAAAAATCTTTGGGTAATTTTTTCTCATGTAGCATGCATCTAACCATTTCCATCACTGTCATATTCTTCCTTTCGAATACTACATTATGTTGTGGAGAATAAGCCACAGATAACTGATGTTCTATCCCCTCAGCTTCACAAAATTTTTCAAATTCTTTAAAGTTATATTCACTGCCTTGATCACTCTTTAAAGATTTGATTTTATGGCCGGACTGCTTCTCTACTAGAAGTTTAAACTTGTTAAAAACCCCCAAAAACTTTAGATTTTTCATTTAGGAAATAAACCCAAATCATTCTAGTAAAATCATCTATGAAAAGAATGAAGTACCTGCAGTGATTATAGGTTGAAGTCTTCATTGGAGCACATACATCAGTATGGACCAGTTGCAGCCTCTCCTTGGCTCTCTAGCTGCTTTCTGATGAAAATGAAAATTTGTGATGTTTTCCAACCAAGCACCCTTCACACACTAGTGTCTCTTTTTTTAAGAGAGGTATATTGTTCATCATCTCCTTTTAATGCATTAATCTCAATGAATTAAGATTGTAGTGGCCAAATCTTTGATGCCGCAATTTGGTTTCATCTATAGTTGCCACCATAGCATTAGGAAAACTCCATTGAATGAGAAAATTCCCGCTCCTCCCCATTTTCACTTCAGCTAGTTCCATCTTACTCTTTACATCAAATATTCTGCATATATTATTTTCAAAGCACAAGGAGTAACCATTTTCCATCATTTGGCCTACACTCAACAGGTTTTGATTAAGGGATGGAACCAGCAATACATCATTGATGAATTTTGTACCATTCTTGGTCGAGACGACCATTGTGCCTTTACCTCTAGCTTCAACAAGTTCACCATTACTCATCTTAACTTTGGTTTTGATAGAAGTGTCCAAACCAGTGAAGATAGCCTCATCAGCTGCCATATGATTGCTACATCCACTATATATGAACCAGATCTTCTCTTCTTGAGTGAGGGCTTGACATGCAAAGAATACATGCTCATTTTCCTCATTTTCTTCTGAATAATTTGCTTGCTGATTATTCTTATACCTGCAATCATTTTCCATGTGCCCAAATTTTTTACAATTCCAGCATTGTGGCTTCCCGGCATGATAACAATTTTTTCTAAGTGGTTTGTTTTCTTGTAGATACCACTGGGAGGGAATTCACCCATTTTCCCTTTCATCTTGCTTTCCTTTTGAGCTTGATCAGAATTCTTGTGATCCTTTTGAGACTTCTTTTTATAATCTTTTGTTTTTCATATTCACTTTTGATTGAAATGCATGCTCCAAAGAACCATCATTCCTTCTAGCCAATCTTTGTTCATGGGCTTGAAGAGAACCCATTAACTCAGTAACTGATAGGGTCTGCAAGTCTTTAGATTCTTCAATAGCTACTACTATACGATCATACTTCTCGGGTAAACTGATCAAAATCTTTTGAATAATCCTTTGATCAGTCACCTCTTCACCATGGGCACGCATCTGATTAACTAATTCAATTAATCTGGAACTATATTCTTTTACTACTTTAGATTTCTTCATTTTTAAGTTTTCAAACTCCCTTCTAAAGCCTTGAAGTTTGATAAGTTTTACCTTAGTATTTCCTTGAAATTCTATCTGCAGAATCTCCCATGCTGCCTTTGAAGTTTCAGCCCTCATCAATCTTGGAAAGATTGATTCAGACACAGCCTGTTGTAGGTTGAGCAATGCCTTTGCATCTTTGGTAGTTTCTTGCTTGGATTGAGCTGAATCCGAAACTCTTACTGTTGGAACTGTCACCCCCTTTTCCACTACATCCCACAAATCATGAGAGATAAAAAAAAAGTCTTCATTTTGATGCTCCAATAATCATAACTTTTGCTACTGAAAATAGGAACAGATGTTGATGCTCCAAAAGTAGCCATTTTCGACCCTCAGATGAACATGGTTAGCTCTGATGCCAATTGTTGGTTTTAAACAAGGAAGCAAAACAGAGAAAACAGAGAAGTTACTTGAGAAACCTCAAACCCTTTTAGTTCACGGATTGATACTATGCACTACAAGAAACAGAGTCTTTCCCGGTGCCTAAATTCACCGCAAATAGCCCCACAAATCGCTGCAAATACTTATTTGCAGCGATTTATGCTGCACCGGCATTTCGTCACAATTGTTAAGACATTTAAAAATTTAGCCAGCGAAATCCAAAATTCGTCGCGAAAATTTTTTATTTACAGCGATTTTTTTTGCTGCTAATATTATTAATTACGCCGCAAATAATGTCGGGATTTCAGTCTCGTATCGCTGTGAAAAAGTATTTGCAGCGCTTTATATCGTTGCTAATACACAAAAATCGCAGCAAAATGAGTCTTATTTTTTGCAGCGATTTTTACAAACGCTGCAATTAAGATTATTTGCGTCGATATAAAGCGTCGCAAATATTATTCGTGGCGGTTATGTTCGCTGCAATAGATTATTTGCAGCGTTTTCAAAGTCTCACCAATTCTTCAATTTTCTTAATGCTTATTTTCGGCGAATCATTTTGGCCGCAAAATATTATTTGCAGCGAGTTTTTGTCGTCGCAAAAAAAGTTCTGCATATTTTTTTTAGCGTCCAACTATATTCGCCGCAGATAATGATTCAGTACTTTCAATGTTTTGTTGCGGCGAACTGGAAATCGCTGCAAAAAGAGTTCCAACAAATATATTGGTTTGGCGTCCATTTGTATTCGCTTCAAATAAATGGATTCAGTACTTTTAATTGTTTCTTGGCGAACTGGAAATCTTCCATTGATCATGCTTTTATAAGCTTACATAGAGACTCACAAAATTCATTTAAAACAAAAATACAACTTCCAACTCAGACTAATAATAGGAAAACTTAATACAGTAAAACATAAATAGAAATATGAAGAGTTCTCTGAAAATAATCATCACACGTTAATAATGCAAAGTATAAAATACTCTAATTTTTTCATTTCTAACTTGAGCCATGAGACGACCATGCCATTTTCTTCAGTGCTTCTACGTACTTTCCTCCACATATTTTGTAATCACTTCGGCAAGATAAATATAATGGCATCTTCTACCCCCCTAGCACGTTCTAATTGTTCTAAAACAATGAATCTTTAAAACCAAAGTACAAAAATCTCTTATATTTTATCGGAGCAAACGCAGAAGTATATATATAGAGTCGTGATCCTTTAGAATCATTGTCTAGGAGTACTAGGATCAGATTAACGTTGTAGTTTCAGCCAGATTAATTCTCACCAAACATCTTTGTTCAGCACGTCCAAAACTGTAAAATTTCTCCTCGCTTATCCTTTTCTTTCCCGTCGACTTGAAACCCAAGTCTTTACCTATATATAGTCTTTGGTGCCGTGACGACTCATTCCGGTCCCCAACAACCACACGTAGATGATAAACCATGCATTTTTTTCTCAAATGGATAAAAAAGAACATTCCCATCTGATATCTATAGAATTGACATTCCATTTCCGGCAGACAGACAGACAAAGACCCATAAAACAGATAGATGCTTTTCTTGACAGACATGAAGTATATTCTCAGTACTGTAGCAGCCAAAAAACGAGGGGTGGGGTTGAGAAATTAAGGAGCTGGTTCTGGTGAACCAACCTCGTTCCTTTAATCTTCTTTCGTTGGAATATTTATAGTTATTTTCTCTTCGATCGTGGACATAGAATCATATAATCTCACCAGCTACGTCGACAGAATACATAAAAAGTGCAGCATTAACTTTTACTGCACTTTTGTTTTCCCTCGATACATGCACTATCTGAAAGATACTCATTATTTCAACACTTTAATAATTACAATCCTGATTTTCATACCCTAAAAATGAAAAGGTTAATTGGCTGCAACTGTGCTCTACGCTTTTTATCTCTTGCGTTGATATTGGTATAATCATTAGGGGGACTAAATTAATTATATAAATTATGTCAATGCTTATATAAATCATGAATATGCTCTTCTTGGACCATGGGGTTTTTTCTTTGAAATTTTCTTTGTAGGAAAGTGGGACATTTTAATTTTAGGCCCCTTGGGCTCGATTGGATGGTGAGATAGATGAGATGAGATGAGATGGTTTTAGATTAGTATTTGAATAAAATATTATTATAATATTATTTTTTAATATTATTATATTATTTTGAAATTTAAAAATTTTGAATTGTTTATTATATTTTATGTGAAAATTTGAGAAAGTTATATTGATAAGATGAGTTGAGATGGTTTCTGTATTCCAACGAGTTCTTGTGCAGCTTAAAAAGTACTTTTTAGCACCTAAAAATGAGCTCTTTGATTTGGGTAAACAAAATAGTTTTCTGGTCTTGAAAAAAGAAAATTTGGATTTTAGAAGAAAAGACCTCAAAATGGTGGCTAAAAGTACATAATTGCTTGATCAAAGCATTATTAGTGACGCTTTTAAAGTGGGTTTATCCTGGCCCCTCCCTATAGTGATTCAAATCCTTTGAAACTCTGCATTAAGCCCTCTCTTACCTAAGCACTGACGTGATAATTTCCCAACAAAACAAGTCGGTGCTTTCACACCATTGTGCATACAGCTTCACATTATCATGTGTGTTTTGTTCATTAATTATATATATAGCCATCAGGCCAACCTGCACTTTGCACATTGTTTTCAAACATATTCAAAAGGAAAATAACAATCTTATAATTATTTTACAAACTCTATATAAAATGGAGGATAATTTTGTAATATTAAAATTTATTTTTAATGAAATTGCATGATTTAATCGATTGCTTGAAAATAAATTATAAAATAGTTATAAAAGAGTTGTACGTATATCATTACTTTATTCTAAATCCAAAATGTTGAAAAAATAAACAGCAAAAATAATACAATAACTTCAAAAACATACTACTTGTTGTAGGTTTCATTATATTAATTATAAAAAGTTAAATATTATATTTTTTTTTATATCTTCGTGGAACCAATGATTTAAATGATATATTAGAGCGAACCATATATATAGGGGGTAATATTTTAGAGTGTCTAACTTATGGAGAAGTTAGCTCAATTCAATGTCTTATTTAGATTTGGTTTTTTTTAGGTTGGCAGAATAGCATATCTAGGTTAGCTTCGTGACAACCTCGGACAGTATTGACATTAAGAAAACAACATCATCTTATAATATCTATATAAATATCTATATATATATTTCTAGTTGATCGACATGTTGTTGATTAAGGATTAAGTACTTTTTAAAGACATCCTGGTTTGGTCACATAGATGAAACTATCTTATCTCATCTTATATACTCATTATAATTTTTTTAAATTTTCATATAATATATAATAAACAATTCAAACTTTTTCAAATCACAAAAATAAAAATAATATTTTAAAAATATTTTTTTAACTTTTAACTTTCATCTCATATCATCTGTGTAATCAAACGAGTTCATATCTCATAGATATGCGTACTCAAGAAACCATTGAATTTTTTTAAAAAAAATTGAAAATAAAATTACCTTTATCATTATTCTTTTTAAAAATATGAAAAAAAAGAAGAATGAAAAATTAGTTCACTCGGAGTTTTTACAGGATTGCGTTTTAGATTAATTTGTATAATTTTTTAAAATATGGACCTCACAAAATAATATAAATTCCAAAATCTTCGCCTTTAAATATTAAACCCAGGGAGGAAAAATATCTTTATCAAACGGCATTTGTGTGGCCTCGGCTCAGCTCCATATCTATCGCTCACTCTCTCTCTCCAAATTATCTTTTTCGCCTCCTTCTTCGTTTCAATCCCTCGCTTATTTGTCCGAAAACAAAAAGTTTCGCTTACACACGGAACGCTCTTCTAATCCCTCGCTAATTTGGCCCATGAAGCTCTGAGCAATGAGCCTTTGATTGGCTCGCTTTCATATTTGTGAATTCTTGGTGAGGTTTTCTTGTGTGCGTCTTGTGGGTTGTTTAATGCTGAGCTTGATTCAATGAGATTGCTCTGTTCACTTGCAAATGGCCTCTGCTTCCTCCATGTCAGGTATGTATGTCTACTCTGTTTGGTTGCTGAGAAAATGTGGGAAAATTCAGGAAATTGAAATTACAAGTTTTGGTTTCCAATCTTTGTAACTTTGAAGCACGAGAAGGAATGAAAAAAAAAAACCAATACCCAGTGAAGTTTGCCTAGTACTACTATGCGGCTTATTTGAATCAATTTTGGTTTTTCTAGCTATTGTAATGTTTTCTCAGCTACCGTTAAGAATTGTCTCTATGTAAAATCTTGAGTTTTTGTCTTATGGTCATGGGGTTCTGAAATACTGAAAATTGTGGTTATTTAAATCTTGTAGTTTCGTTAGAATGCGTTAACGCGTGTAAATCACCAAATTGGCATGGGAGTGGAAGATATGATTGTAACGTTCTATCGTGCGCGTGGAAAGCGCCCAGGATCTTGACCGGGTTCCTTGCGAGCACAGCTCACCCACCTCAGTGTTCCTCGCCATCTTACGGACGAAATGGAAGAAGATGCCGGAGTAATTCTGTAATGTTTCTTGAACTGCCTTAGGAGATGTAGTATCTGAATTTTGGTTCCTGCCAGTTCAAATGCGTTTCCAAAATCTATTTTATGTTTATCATGTTCAAAACTTTGGATTTTTGTGCAAGAGGATTGCTTCTATCCATAAATTTGAAACTTTTAACTGAGGTCAGAATTTAAGCTAAAGTTGGGATGCTGATTTAATGCATGGGAAGCATCAAAGTGTCTCTTGCGAGTCACAATTAGTTGAAGTTTTTGCAGTATCTTAATATAGGATTAATATAAACTTGGCACTTTTTTTTTTTTTTGATAAGTAAGAGATAAACTTTATTGATATGAATGAAATATGCATGTACCAAGTACACAGGAAGTATACCTTGGCACGTTTTTAGAATCCTTATAATTTCTGAGAATGAGAAGTGCTGTTTATTTTGTATTAGATTTCACGTACACTTGCCCCCCTTTTTGCCAGACCAAATTATGTTATAAAAAACCTCTTGTTTGTGAAAGATATTTCTCTCATGAAACTCAAATCTTGAAATGATTTTTGTTTGTGAAGTGATGCTTGTCTCTTATAAAAGTTCATCACTCCAAAGTTACAATGCTTTTGTCACAAAAATGGCACTTGCACAAGAATTGTTGTATGCATTTGGAATTGCCGGTATGCTGATTATAGAAACTGGCTTGCATAGTTAATTTAACTGGAAAACCTGTCCAATGCTATCCTCTTCCAGAGATGCGAAGCCTTCGATGAAAGAGGTTGGTATTCTAGTGAAGGTTCTGACTTTGATATTTTTGGAAGACACTTCAAACCAAGCTTGCCTCATGTTGCTTGTAAAAGATGGCAAATGTGCTGTTCTTCATCCTTCTCTATGGGTGCATTCGATGAGGTTTCTCCTGAAAGGTTATGGGAGGTATAGTCCAGTTGTTTTTCAACATGACATCTCTTTGTGATTATAACAATAACGATATTTAACATGGATTTATCTTTTCCCTCTTGTTCATGTTATATGCTAAAATTGATCCTCTGATCCTCAGGATCTTAAGCCCACTATTTCATACCTTCCACCTAAAGGACTAGAGTTGGTCCTTAAAGCTCTTAAGGTTAGCTATGTGCTTGGCATGAAATCCTAGTATTATCATTCTTGTAAACCAATCTTTTGAAGTGTTGGTCATATCTAAATGTAGCTTTACTGTGGTATAGCTGGCTTTTGAGGCTCATGATGGCCAAAGAAGACGAAGTGGAGAGCCCTTCATCATTCATCCAGTTGAAGTTGCCCGTATACTAGGCCAACTTGTGAGTCTTACAAAATTAAAATATATGCTGTCCTTTATAATAATATTTGTCTTGCAATCTGCCATCTTTTTTTTTATTTTATAAGCACAATCTGTGGTCAAATTTGAATCCAATTTATCCTTCTAGGAATTGGATTGGGAGTCCATTGCTGCCGGATTACTGCATGACACTGTTGAGGATACAAATGTCGTTACTTTTGAAAGAATAGAGGAGGAGTTCGGTGCTACTGTGCGCCGTATTGTAGAAGGAGAGACTAAGGTACTTTGTATAATTATAGATGCTACTATAGGTATCTTTGCTCATTGGTAGCTTGTGTCGTTTTGGGATAACACCATATTAAATTGGTTGACCATTGGTTTAATATTCCTCTTTGCTGAGTAGGTATCTAAACTGGGAAAACTAAACTGTAAGAATAAAACTGATTCAGTACAAGATGTAAAAGCTGATGACCTGCGTCAGATGTTTCTTGCCATGACAGAGGAGGTAACCTATTTTTTATGATATTTGTCAATGCTCTGTCCCGGTTCTGATGAAAACCATTTTTGAGACTGAAAGGGCCGCTGTTTCAGGTTCGGGTTATCATTGTCAAACTAGCTGACAGATTACATAACATGCGAACTCTTTCTTACATGCCCCCACATAAGCAGGTGGTGTGTTATTGCTTTCATATTAGCTAGCAATTGACTCTTTTCTTGATTATTGACATTGTTATTTTTTGTACAGTCTAGCATAGCAATGGAGACGTTGCAGGTCTTTGCTCCTCTGGCAAAGTTGCTGGGCATGTACCAAATTAAGGTAGTTCTTTATGAGCTCATACATACTTTGTTAATGCTTTTGAGTTCCACACAATGTCTCATTCACATTCTGTAATCACATTATAATGCTGTCAGCAACCATGCTGACAGTAACGATTTTTTGTAACTGAATACTCTAATTACATATCAAAAAATGAAAAGCAACCATTGTTTTTTTTTTTCAATGAAATTCATAATTTATTGTTTTTGCATGTTGTCAAAGTTTAGAATGTTAAACATGATCAAGTTACACGTTTGGGTTTTATTGGGGGTTTTTGTGCTGATTTACACATGCTGACCAAGTGTTGCAACAATGATCCCAGACTACCTCTCTTACCCAAAGTTGCAACCATTGCTCTTAATTTAAGCTGCATTTTCGTATTGTATCTTATACATATATAATATATATTTTAAACTTAGGATAGACCCAATATTTGTAAATCTAGGGCAGGGCCAAAATTACGCCTAGAAGGAAATGAATAGGTGTTTTATGACAAATTCAAAAATTTTAAAACTTCTATAGATCATGATATTTTTTGATAAGTAAGATCATGATATTTTAGCAACTAAATATCAATGAAATCAACATATCAAAAGCAATAAATAAATCAACACAAAGACTTTATTGGCAATCTGGAAAACTTTCGAAGAACTCTTCAATAGAAAATTCCACTATAGAAGAAATTTTTACAACCACTCGATCTCTGCCCTACAATAGCTTTAAAACTTTGACCTCCTTAGCATCACGAACAAACTTGTTCTCAAAACTGGAACTCTGATCTAAGGATAGTCAAAGAAACATAAGGGTGCTGGTTTGTGTATAAGGAGAAAGAAATTTTGCTTGAACACACTCAATCTTACATACAATTTTCTCTCTCTCGCAAAGTTCTTAAAAAGGAAATCTGAAGATAATGCCCATCAACAAAAAAATTGTGTATGAGGGTGCTTATATAGGTATGGCTCAAAATAGGACTAAGAATCCTTTTTAAATACGTAATTCTAACAAGTTTGCTCGATTGAAGGTCTTACATGCATCTAGCGAACTCAATTTTGCAATTTTTGGTGGAGCATAGGTCTCATGAACATTCTAGAATTTTCGGTATGCCGGCCAGGGTATTACAATGGTCTAGCAAACTCTCAGATTTTTACATTTTTTGTTCCAATTTCAAAATAGACCCTACCCAATTTTTTTACAACTTAGTTGGACTTAAGTTTCAAGGTTGAATGTGCCAACAAAATATTTTTTACATTAACATTTTTGGGGAATGTTGTCCCATTACATTGTATTCCATTAACACATGCGTCCCTCCCTATGTTACAGTCGGAGCTTGAAAACCTATCCTTCATGTACACAAATGCTGAAGATTATGCTAAAGTTAAGAGAAGAGTTGCAGACTTCTATAAAGAACATGAGAAAGAACTTGTGGAGGTAATGCCGTTCTCTGTCGAAACTAAATAGAGCTCCAACAGTCTTATAAATTGCGTGGCACCTTTTATGGCATGCGATGTTTGAATTTACCTCTTTGGCAATCTAAGTTCAGGAGCTTTCCAGGCGATGTTGTCTTGATGGGATTTACTTATGAGGACTTTGTCTCTTTGAATCAGGCAAACAAAATTTTGATGAAGAAGATTGAGGATGATCAGTTCTTAGACCTTATGACTGTGAAAACTGAAGTTCGAGCTGTATGTAAAGAGCCGTACAGGTCAGACCATGAATCTATCTTGCAATGAATTCAGTTATTTATCTGCTTGTGCTTCAACCCATGATACTTGTTACGTCTGATCTGATTATATGCATCTTGTTGGAGACTTTTAAGTCTATCATCTGTGATTAAGTAGCTGATTAGGTCGTGCATTATGTATGTGGAGAATTGCAACATGAAAATCAACCACATACTTTGCAGTAATGTCTTACTCAGTTGTAATATTGGTTATATGTATGGGGCGTGTTTACAGAAGAGCTCTGTTAGGATCCCAAGAAGTCTTGGGAGAAGAGCTCTGGGCTTTGATTTGTGTAGATGTCTTAGTGAGGCATCATTTTCTTTCATGCTAAGTGTGCCTTACATTCAAGGGATTTTGTTTTCCTTTCTGGAACAACCTTTAGGTTTCTTTTCTGATGGCCTGTTGTAAGTGTTATATGTAGGGCTTTCTACAGGCCTTGAAAGTGATATTTTGTTGTTTACTTGCAGTATCTATAGGGCTTTCCTCAAATCTAAAGGCTGTATAAATGAGCTTAACCAAATTGCTCAGGTTTGTTGTCGTGTCTCCTTTAACTGAATTAAAATCTTATGAGGCAGAATACATGATGTTGTTATATCTGCTTATTCACATACTTCTTCCTGGTTGTCATAAACAGCTTCGTATTATTGTAAAACCAAAGCAATGTGTTGGAGTTGGGCCTTTATGCAGTCCAGAGCAGGTAAATCCTGGCCCTGATTTGGGTGTCTTTTACTGTTATCTATACTTTTACTAATCCTTTTTCCGATTATTGTATTTCTCACAGATTTGCTACCATGTTCTTGGTCTGGTTCATGGAATCTGGACCCCTATTCCTCGAGCTGTGAGTATGCTGCTGCTTTTTCTCTTTGTAGAGTAATTGGTATAGAATGAAAAAAAAAAGAGAGAAGAGATTGATGTATATCAATTTATCGGTTTTACTTTTTTAACAGGTCAAAGACTATATAGCAACCCCAAAGCCTAATGGCTATCAAAGTCTCCACACAATGGTGATTCCGTTTCTGTATGAGAGCATGTTTAGGCTAGAAGTTCAGGTAGTTTGGATGATCATTATTGAGCAATTCGCTTTTCCTGCATAATTGGAAAGAAGGCTTTTGTTCTGTTGATTTCTATTCTTTGAGTGCCTCTAAGGCTTGGTTCTAATTTCTTTTATTCTAGTTATTATATAATTACTTCTGAGGTGGTTGTTCATCTTTGGGTTATCTACTTTTTGGCAGATAAGAACTGAAGAGATGGACCTTATAGCTGACAGAGGCATTGCTGCTCATTATAGTGGGAGACTATTTGCAACTGGTTTAGCAGGAGATACGATGCCAAATGGTAGAAGTTCAAGAGGAAATGCCGTCTGTCTCAGCAATGCAAACATTGCTCTCCGGGTACTTAACCTTTTTCCCTTGACAAACTGTGATTATTTGCAAATCCTTCTTGAAGGGTCTTTGTGGTGAACCCCTTCAAGCCCCTAACTTGAATGCTAACTTCATATTCAAGTCCTTTGTTTCTTCCAGATTGGTTGGCTCAATGCAATCAGAGAATGGCAAGAGGAGTTTGTTGGCAACATGAGCTCTAGGGAATTTGTAGACACTATCACTAGAGATCTGTTGGGTAGCCGCGTCTTTGTGTTTACACCAAGGGGAGAGGTAAGACAGTGGGGTTTTTTAGGTATCCATTTTTTTTCTCTTTTGTTTTCTCTTTTGAATATAGATGAGGAAAGACAGACATAGTTTCTACATATAACGAACATACTGAAATTTCTTGACCATTGTCATTATGAACAGATAAAGAACCTGCCTAAGGGGGCAACCGTTATTGACTATGCTTATATGATACACACTGAAATTGGTAACAAGATGGTTGCTGCAAAGGTATTTTCCGAATCTGGACTCTTGATTTTTGTTTTCCATTTGGGGGGAAAAACCAATCGAAAAACAAAAATTTCAGGAAATCTGAGGTGTGGTGCGTGACTTTCTTTTATGCAGGTTAACGGGAATCTCGTTTCTCCTATGCATGTTCTTGCAAATGCAGAAGTTGTGGAGATAGTCACCTACAATGTTAGTATTAATCAAGTTGGTTAAATGGTATCTTAGCTTTGCATAAGAGAACATGTGAAAATTTCATGATTTTTCACTTAAATTTGACAATCACATATGGACATATCAAGATTATGTCATCCAAGTGGGGGTACTTTGTGCATTGCATGTCTAGGCATGCTAAGTCGGTGACACATGGCTTTTGCTGGAGCCTTGAGAGAATCTATGAGAATCAGTACTTCTTAAACAAAAAGCTTTACTCTAAAGATTTGAACTTGTTTTGAGCATCACTACTGGTGAATCGAAAATTATCAACGAAAATCTTTGTGCATGCTGGGTAAACCAACAAGGGAAAAATATAAGTTGCATCTCCATTAAAAATTGCATATTTGTTTCAGGATGCAAACAAAGTGGTACCTCTGTGTTTTCCATGTACGAGCATACGTTTTCATCATGATGACATGATTCTTTTCTTCTTCAAAATATTGTGCTTGGTAATATTTTTCCAGTATGTTGTGTATTATTCAATCAAAGCTAAGTTGTCCAGCAGATGATTCCAAACACAAAACAAGAAGCCGCATTCGAATCTTTTTGTAATCTTTGGGTGATACTTAATTGCATAAACTTCTTCAAGATTCACAATTTCTTAATTTACCAGGCTCTCTCAAGCAAATCAGCTTTCCAGAGGCATAAGCAATGGTTGCAGCATGCTAAAACACGAAGTGCCAGACACAAAATCATCAAAGTAAGCATTGTTATGTTGAATATGGATGCCACATTGCTCATATTTCTAGTAGCCTTTCTTCAAATACTTATCATTTTATCTTTTGTGTAGTTTCTAAGAGAGCAAGCCACACTATCTGCTGCTGAAATAACAGCAGATACGGTAACGGATTTCATTACTGATTCTGAAGAGGAGATTGAAGCAGAAGAGCTTCCAGATCCTTCCAAGAGAAGACCTAAGTGGGAGAAGATCCTTATGAATTTTGGGGAAATGTTGTCCCCAGAAAATGGACGTATTCAGGTCCCCAAGATCAATGGAAAGCATAGTAAGCATGTGCAACATGTAAGTTTGAAGGCTGAAGGGGAATTCTTATCACAAGGAAATGGTGTTGCCAAAATGATACAAGCTAACATTCCAATGTACAAAGAAGTCTTGCCCAGTTTGGAAAGTTGGCAAGCCAGCAAGATTGCATCTTGGCACAATCTTGAAGGGCACTCCATCCAATGGTTTTGTGTGGTGTGCATAGATCGAAGAGGTAAGTTTTATTCACTCCACAAAACCATGCTTTATTTCCCTCTTGCTTCAAAAGTAGGTTTGGAACATAAGTGGGGATATGATGCATGTCGGATGCATGGCTCCTCCTTGACTCTTACCTATTTTTAAGCCACCCATATAAATTTGAAGGAGATGCTCGTTCATGCTATTTAGTAAAAATCTTCTGTAGTTTTCAGTCATACGTGAGTCCTCCACCTAGAGTCAAGAAATGATTTCTCACAACACTACTCTGATAAGTTTAGATTTCCTGGATGAGTACGTCACTTCACTGAATTATTCTTGTCCAACAATAATTTCAGGCATGATGGCTAATGTCACAACTGCATTGGCTGCTGCAGGAATTGCTATATGTTCTTGCGTGGTGAGTGATTGATATTGATTTAAAACTCGGCTGAATGAATGTCTGTTGGTATGTTAGTAATATGTCATTATGTAACACTTTGACTTGTGTTGACCAGGCTGAGATTGATGGAGGGAGGGGAATGGCTGTCATGTTATTTCATGTTGAAGGAAACCTGGAATGTTTGGTAGTGCATCAGATCCATCTCCAAATTTGATATTATCATTACTCGTTTTCCTGCCTGATGTCTATTTATGTTGTGTTGAATCCCTGAAGTCTTGATGTAAATTGTTTGTCTCTCAGGTTAATGCTAGCTCAAGTATAGATCTAATCCTTGGTGTTTTGGGATGGTCTATGGGTTGCAGTTGGCCAAGCTCAACAGAGACCCGCCAATTCCTTGAATGTTGAACAATAAGCAGAGTCAATGATTACAGCAAGTTCGCCCAGCCCGCATAGCCTGGGTGTGAAGTTTTTGTCCACAGAAAATTCTAATTCGGGTGTGTTATATCTTAGATTTTGGGTATTTTGTTAGTTCTCATCTATTGTTTGGACACTCATTACCAAATAAACCAAGCTGCAGCCAAAGAGCTTAGTCTGTGGATTGAGGGCACTGTATATAGAAACAAGAGTGATAGGGTAAGTAGTATACGCTTTGTAAAGATAATTGAGAGGACAGAGTAGCAAAACAATTATAGTAAGGGTCGTAAGGAATTCTTGCTTTATAAATTCTTTTTCCTCAATCAACTATGAGTCGATTGATTATCCTCTCCCCCATTGAGTCCCATTGAGCATGCATGATAAGCTTCTCGTATAGGTACCTATCAAGGGCACACATCATCTCAACAATGCCCCCGGTAATGGAAGCGTAATGATTGCCTGGTTTCAATGTTGATGGAAGTTTTAGGGTGTGCAATGACTTTATGACAGTTTTCTTGGTCTTTTTTCTATCCGAAAGAAGAAATTTTCACTGGACATATACAAGAGCAGCACCTATGTCAACAACAATTTTCATAGCTAATAGGTTGTTAGACTGCGGTGCTCTCGCTTCAGTGCTCTGTAATCTGTCTTGCCTCCTTACTGTAAAAGTTCCTGTCATTAGAACTTTTAAACGTTGCGCTGTACCTAATCGATCTTGTTAGGCATGGGCCGCATGGCCTTTGGGTAATAAATTTCTCCAAGTTTTCGATACCTTTATATTGATGTTGAATCTTCCATGGAATCAGTCTTCTTAGTTCTTGGGATGGTTTCTACTTGTTTATGATCCCCAGTTGCTTGGTTTTTGCAAGATCATCTTGATCATACACGGTTAAATTCGCGTGGAACATTATGAACACAAAGATGCAAGTGTCAAAACTGGAGAATGGTGCTTTTTGTCAAGAACTTTGATGTTCTTATTTGACCTAAAGTAATTAAATACACTTCCTAGTGCCTTTCTACGATTCCCGGGCAATGAAAGAGTTATGACATGGCAGGTGTTGGTACAGCCTTCTGATCGTTGAAAGCCAGCAGCAGCAGCAGCAGCAGCAGCATTATTGAGAAAACCCAAATTCCTAACTTCGATGAGCGTGCTGGTTGATTATTTACCTTCACTCGCTTGTGCGTTTCCTTCCAAATCATAGTGGGTTCTTCAGCAGCTTCATACTTTAAGGCATAGCCATTCTCTGTGCTGTTAAAGTAATCACGCTTGACCAGTTTAGCTGTTTCATCTTCTTCTTCCTCTGTTTTCTCAACAGCGTTTTGAAAAATGAAGTCTGTTTGCTCCAATTCTTGTGATGAATCCAATATCAACTCTGCCGGCCAAATTGCTTCGGTATTCGATTCCATGGAAGAGTCCCCTGTCGTACCTTCCGAGCTCTCCTCGCCTTCCTCCACACTGCCTCCTTCCTCATCGTCTCTCTCTTCTTCTTCTTCATCTGATTGAGTTGTTGATTTTTCTTGTTCAGCCTTATCTTCTGCATGGACAATCAAAGAAGCTTCATTGGCCTTTTCCTCTTCAATGGTTTTGATTGATATCGAGTTGTTCTCCTCCATGTCGGAATCATTCTTCACCATTGTTTCTTCAATCAAAATAGGACTCTCCGGCACTGGCAACGAACATTTTCCCACGACACCACAATCATCGCAAGAATCAATGCTTAGTGTTGAATAATCACAAATAACGATCTCTTGATGACCGCTCAAGGAGTCCTCGTTTTCTTCGCTGATTTCATTCCTAGGTTTGTCTTCCTACAACAAATTAATCATGACATTAGCGTTTTTCCATGCAGAAGCACATAATAATTACAAAGGATTCTGACAGAATGCGACCAAAATCACTTGCATAAACAGTGAGATTTTCCTATCATACGCTACTGTTGAATCCCTTTGAGAGGATTTTCAAAAGGGGTGGAGGTGTGAATTATACGTACCATGATTAAACTTTTGGCAGACACCAAAGTCTCGCAGGGATCAATCTGGGTAACGCTCGTCTGTGGCATTCCACGACTTGTCAAACTGCAGATCGATCATATCCTAAAAAAATAAGCAAAAACAGAGATAAACACACAATCATGCAACAAAAATTAATGACAACTGGCTGACCATGAACCATGATACGAGGTTTGAGAAATGAAGCGCAGCCCTTCACTTCCTTCATCTTCTCTTTTGTTGTTCTTTGATTCTTTGGATACATCGCTGGGATTTCTTGGGTTATTATCGGCGTCCTTCTTTCTTCTATTTTTGAATGCGAAAACTGCAATCAAACCTGCAAAAGCCAAGGCTCCTCCAAACACCACCACCCCTCCAATGCCATCTCCACCGCCAAGGCTTATCCGGGTCCTCTTCATATCTTGCTTGCTCCTGCTCTTTTGCTCCTCCATATGAATTCTTTCTCTTCCCCTTTCTGGGTCAGTCTTGCCTTGCAATTTCTTTATTCTTTCGTTTGGGTTTTGAGCATTAAAAGGGAAGAGAGAAGAAAGAGGGTTTAGGGGGGGGAGGGAAGATTACTGACTTGGAGAAGCAGTGAAGCATCAATATTGGAGGTTGAACCGGGCGTGGCTTTGGAAGGATGGGTCACGTGGCATCTCCTTGCCTTGCCACGTAGTTCACAAACGAAAACTATGCGATCCTCACCCTACTTGTCAAGTTACATGGACCACCTCGAAGATTAGGGCTATAATTATGTGCTACAATTTAACTATGGGATGTACTCTCTGTACTATTGTCATCAACAATGGCGGCGAGGAAAAAGTTTGGTTAGGTTGCACATTCAATCGGTGGTTCTTTTGCTTGTGTACGTCACTATCAGGAAAATATTTTAGCTAAAGGAATTACATAAAAATAATCTCATAAACTGATATGGCTTGATACGATACGTCAGATTGTATTATTTTTAAATTTAAAATAAAAGATATGGTTTTTTATCTTGGAAATTAAAAGTGTGGTAGGTTCCAATTAAACTGTCAATTTATCTCTTAATCTGTTAAATTTTGATAAATCACTAGATGATCTTGTGCTCATAAAACTGACAATTATTACACTTAATTCTCACGATTAGAAGATTTGTCACGATTGGTATTTTTTTTTTCGAAGTTACAAGAAAATATCCATTTCTTCAATTAAAAGCATGTTTAGCAGATCAAGCTCAACAATAACGAAAAAATTTAAAAAAACAAGTGAAAACTTTGTTGTATTTGTACGTCCTAGCTAGGATGGCCTGCTTTTTAGGTCGTGGTTGCCCTGCCCTCATTATGTTTTACGGGCCACCAAATGTGTGGATGAATGAGTTGTTCCCTTGGCTTGGTGCTTTCCCGGTTCAAGATCATCAAAAAGAATACTTTCGATTCTGATCAGAAATTTTATGTAACCACTTAATGTAAGTCTCTTAATGTATCGAATTACTACTTTGCCGTGCCTTTTCAAATATACCTATTCTATGATTGTACCCAATAATCAGATTAATTAATGTCCTGATCATCAGGCTATGCATGGCTTGGATGCAGGCCGTTTCAGATCAGGGGAATTATGTTAGGTGGAGAGTTTTGAGTAGGGTGGTAGATGTTAGCTAGGTTGGGTAAGATCATCAGTTGAGTAGGAGTATTATTAGGTTTTTGGTTGTTGGCTCTTCGAGTTTTGCTGAACAAAGATGATGGTCTCACCCGTCCTTAATTACTTAGAATAATTTATTACTATTTAAATAATATGAATGATATGTTCTATACACTGATCGACTTGAGTATAAAATAATTCTTACTATCTCTTAATATCGAGTAAAGCCCCCAATTTTTATTTATTTCTTGAACTGATAGTAAACCCCAAAATTAATTCCATATATTTGATCTCCAACTTTAAACAAACAAAAAAAAAATATTTTATCTGCGCACAACTTCATCACTTGCCGCCAAGCCCTTTTATTGATATTGATGGTGTTAGCCCATTGATGATATGGGCTCGTTGATATCTTGGCGTTGGTTCTCCCTCCATATTAAAATAAATAATATAAATTATTAAATCTAATTCATCATATCGATTTAAATTTTGAGATAAGAAATGATTTCGCTTGATATCAAAATAAAGGTTTTAAATTCAAATTCTGACACTACACTCTGTTTCAATTAATTAAATATTTCACATGCTTGTCCGGAGCATTAAAATAAATTTATTAAATCTACGTGCTTCCTGACCTCCGTCTATTTTGTTGTGTTAGCATTTGGTACAAGCTTCAAGGCCTAAATGTTATGTCTTGAACAAAGTAACCAAAGATAGGAACTACGCTTCATTAGGCCTCATCTACTCTCAAGGGCAGGCATGCCTTCATCAGTGAAACAAAGTTCTCTACATTAAAACATATCTCCAGAGGAGCCAATTAAGAGTGTAGAATCAGAGTTCAAGAAGGTTATTAAGAAGGTTTCTTGAGATGTGTAATATTAGAAACCACCTGAATCAGAATTTGGTTCTGGAGTGAAAAAGAAAGGCCCAACAGTGTACAGTTTCATCTTCTTGTCTTCAAGCAGACGAAAAGATCCAAGAAGAGCACCAGCGATCCCTTTGTTTACGTCTGTGGGGAAGTTACAAGTATCCGAAGGAGAGAGCTCAAGGAAAGCCCTGCACTCCTTAAGCTTCCTACCATCTTGGACCTCTGCAGGAGACAATGTTGCAAAGAAGTAACCCTTTGGATTACAAGCATTACTTAAGAAGGTAAAAGGCAGAGTCTCGAACCCTTGTTCATCCACAGCTAGACATGTTATCCTTGTCACAGCTCCTACAATATATAGAATGAAGAGAACAACTAGTGAATTAGAAAGACTCAAATATAACTAATTTAACTCATTCATAGACAAGTAAAACAAATAAATAGCTATCTAATCATGATTTAATGATGAAAGGATGATAGCTAAAATTAAGGACGATGAATATAATAGTTTTCTCGACGAATACATGCATGCATGCATATAGATCAGTACTACTAGTCTGCAGTAATGTGAAGAATATTAATAGTTGTAGGAATGACCTTCAAGTGGGATGAGATTAGAGCCGGATTTGCAGTAAACAAGCCCTTGGATAGCTATAATGGTGGAAAGCAGGCCATCTTTTCCTACATTTGTTTTCTCAAGGTCGTATTTTGGGCTGTACCCTTCACCGCTTGCAGATGCATTAATCACCAGTACCAGGGAGGAGATCATCAAAAGCAGAGAGGCTGGAAACAAGACCAGGTTTTGATCAGCCATTATCAGGCACATGCAAAGATAAGCTGGGTCAATGGTGAAGTAGTAGTACTACTGCATGCATGTGAGGGAAGAATATTAATAGCATGATGTCCGTTTTATAGGGCGGGGAATATGTCTTATAATAATTTTATTATATATCTTGATCTTGGGTGCATGCATCTTTATAATAATTAATTATTTTCATTATGGAATAAAATAAACTTAGTAGGAACTTACTTGATCGCACGATATATAGCCCTATATATCGAATAATTGGAATGCTCAATTAAATTATTTGCATTCGACAAATTATTAATTAATTAAGCAACGTGCAAAATTAATTAGGCCAATTAACTCTCAAACCTTAGATAAATTATGCATCATTTTAGTCCTTATTTTGAAGATTAGATCATAAATTATGCATCATTTTAGTTCTGTGTAGTACTACTCGTGCATGTAGAGAAAAAGTTTCAAACTAATTCTATGACTATCATCTTAATTGTTAGTACCGTTTACATGACGAAATTAATTCATTTCCATATATAATTAAACATGACATGATATAGGACTAAATTTAATATAAATTCGATAGATCAGGTTGATTAGAAGGTTCTTAAGATCGAGAAAGAAGGTTAATTTAGCCTATTTTAACCGAGTTTTTGGGCTGAATAGATCACGGGTGCTTTCATAATTTTTTGTTGGAAGCTGCTACGGTGACCGACATATTGGACCGACAGGATTTACCGATTGACTGTTAGAGTATTAGCTGGCATAACAATTGCCGACTGATCAGGAAAAGATTTCAAAAATTCTGCAGCAACTACCAGCCTGCGGAATTGCTAGTCTACCTACTTTGAAATTCAAATAACTTGTAATCTCTATTTTATTCTCCTTTAGTTACTCAATTAGTTTTTATGTAAATCTATATAAATCTCTATATATACTAGTGAATACAAAGTAAACGACATTAAGTCATTCTCTTCAAACGAGTATCTGCAGAATTCTATTTACTCTGTTTTTATATTCTTACATGGTATCAGCCAACAAATAGGCAAACGCCTCATCCTTTCCAACAGCTTCCGCACAAACATCTTCCTCATCCTATCCCTTTCTACTATGGCTTCCTCTGATTCCATACATTTTTCCTCTACTCAACAGATTCAATCCATTTCACAACCCGTCAGCCAAAAACTTGAAGGACACAATTACCTAACATGGAGTGTTTAGTTTCAAGTTTTTCTTCGGAGTCATGATCTGAATGGTATGATTGATGGTTCTGAAGAAGCACCATCCAAACTTCTTTCAGATGACTCTCCTAATCAAGCTTATGCAATTTGGTTCAAGAAAGACAATTGTATTTTGAGCTGGTTACTAGCCTCTATTTCTGAGAAGCTAGTATCTACTGTCTTTAGCCTGAAAACTTCCAAACAAGTTTGGGATTCTCTTCAAACTCGATTTTCAGCTACCTCAAGGTCCCGTATTGCTCTTCTTAAGAGACAACTTCAAACTATTGTTCAAGGCAATTGGTCATGCTCTACATTCCTTGAAGATGCTAAGCAATTGGCTGATCATCTTGCTACCGCAGGCCAACCTGTGGATGATCAGGACTTCATCACCTTTTTACTTGGTGGACTCCGTGCCACCTTTACTCCATTTATTACATCTTACAATTTTGCTTGCAGGGATAAGGAATTATCTCTTGATGATTTTCAATCTGGACTTTTAAGTTTTGAAACATTCGTTGAAGCGCATACTCCGATGCAAAATCAGAATTTTGCATTTGCTGCCAAGAATTCTAATTATCAAAAAAGGAAGCCTGCAGGTACTGCTCCAAAATCTCAACAAGTTGCTACATCAGCACAGCCTCGTGGCCCTCCAAGATTTCACTCCAACAACGATCGTGCAACTCCACATGAACGACCACAATGTCAGATTTGTGAAAAGCATGGTCACATTGATTTGGATTGTTTCCAGCGCTTTAATTTTTCTTTCCAAGGCAAGAGGCCACCTTCTGCATTAGCAGCAATGGTTGTTGAAGCTAATAACACCTTTCAGCAGCAGACTTGGTATGCGGACAGTGGGGCTAATGCTCACATTACTGCCAATGCAACAAATTTAACAACTCGTCAGCCCTATGATGGTCTTGAAACTGTCCAAGTAGGCAATGATTCAGGTTTGGTAATCCAAAACACCGGCTTTTTATCTCTAAATACAGCTCATAATTCCTTTCGGTTGAATAAAGTCTTTCATTGTCCTCAAGCTGCAACCAATCTTTTATCTATTAACCAATTTTGCCTCGATAATGACTGTTATTTCATTCTTACTGGAATTGATTTTTGTGTTAAGGAGAACAAGACCGACCGACTGCTAGGGTTGTAACCGGTTCGGTCCGGTCCGGTCCGGTTTTGGATAGCCCCGGTTATCCTCCTAAATCGGTACCTCCGGTTTTACTGTTTCCGGTCCGGTTTTCCGATTTTTTTAAAATGTAAAAATATATAATAAAATATTACTTCTTATGATAAAATGTTATTAATAATTTAATATATATATTTTATGTTTAAAGCATATGATCAATTAAATTTCATCTTTAAGATTAAACTTTTATTTTATAAATTATAATAACATTATCTTATATATAATTATATTAATAACATATAATCAAACAAATTACAAATGTTCATATTTAATATAATTTATAAATTATAATATGAAATTGTTTCATATATGATATATAATTATATATATTATATATAAAAATTTAATATATATATATAAAACTTATATATATAATATTTTGTATAATATATAAAATTAATTTTTATATATATATTTTTTCCAACCGGTCTGGTTCGATCAGGTCCCGGAAACTACTAAACCGAAACTGGACTAGGTCCGGCCGGTTTTCATAGTATAGGAATCGGTTCCGGACTGAACCGGTTCAAAACCGGACCAACCGGTCCGGTTTGGTCCGATCCGATTTTTCGGTTTACATTTACACCTCTACCGACTGCTGCTCCACGGGCTGGTTGAGGATGGACTCTATCCAATCAATGGGAACAATAGCTACACCATTAAATTCTGCTATTTAACTTTCAAGTTAGGGACAAATGCCACCAGGGATCAATGGCATGATCGCCTTGGTCATCCTTCCAAGCCCACTCTAGATTATTTATCTTCTTTCCTGCAAATAAAAGAGTCAGCCAGCAAGTTTAGTGTCTGTTGTTCTTGCCAGTTAGGAAAAGTTAAAAGATTACCTTTTAGTGACTCCCATAGACAGTCCACAAGACCTTTAGCTTTGATCCACACTGATGTCTGGGTATCTCCTATCACTTCGGTTGGAGGTTGTCGCTATTATGTTTTATTTATTGATGATTTCAGTCGTTTTACATGGATGTATCCCATACGTTTCAAAAGTGATGTTCTTTCAATTTTTCAAAAATATAAAGCTCTTGTTGAAAATTTATTTTCTTGTTCAATTCAGCAATTGCAATCTGATAATGGCGGAGAATATTTATATAAAAATTTTCAAATTTTTTTAGATAACAATGGCATTTTTCATCGATTAACATGCTCTTATACATCTCCGCAAAATGGTATAGCTAAACGCAAACATAGACACATCCAAGAGATGGGGTTAACTCTTTTAGCAAAAGCTGGTCTTCCTAATTGTTACTGGGTAGATGCTTTCTTGACATCAGTATACATGATCAATCGCTTACCAACCAAAGTTCTTAAAAATCTACCACCATACTTTGTCCTTCATAAAACGATGCCTAGTTATTCTGAACTTCGAATCTTCGGCTGCGCCTGTTACCCTTATCTCAGACCATATGAAGATCATAAATTAGCTTTCAGAAGTAAACAGTGTATTTTCATAGGATATTCAAATCAACAAAAGGGGTATCGTTGCTTAGATTATAACACAGGCAAAGTTTTTATTTCGAGACATGTGGTTTTTGATGAAGACACGTTCCCTTGCTTGGACAGATGTCAATCCTCTACCAACCACACGAGTAAAATCAATTTCTCGGTATGTCTCCTCTACCTCTTTCATTTCCTTTACTTTCAAATGTTCAAAACTTAAATACTCTTTTAAGTGTTACACGCTCAGACTTCATATAGCAAACAACTATCCTACCCGAGAGTCCAATCTTACCAACACCTGCTACACCAAGCTCCACCTCTCCTACAATAGAACTAAGTTACCTGCATCTTCCTCCCTGCCATCAAATACTCTTCATATAAATAATCCTCCCGAAACTCACAATGAGCCATCTCCTATTCCACCTAGAGAGATTGTTACCAGGTCTAAAACAGGTAAACTCAAGCCTAAAGAATTTCCTGGTTTTAAAACATTCTTTGCTACCCGCCACCCTCTGTTTGTTTTGTCCAACATTATTATTGAATTTGAACCTACTTGTTTTACAAAGGCAATGACTAAACCAGAATGGCGAGCAGCAATGGGCTATGAATTTGATGCATTGATGGCTAATGGGACGTGGTCTCTTTGTCCAAGACCATTGAACAAACGTGTCATTCGAAACAAATGGATTTATAAGATTAAAAGAAGTCCTGATGGAAATATCGAACGCTACAAAGCAAGGCTTGTAGCTAAGGGGTTTGATCAACGTTCTGGTATTGATTACTATGACACTTTTTCTCCAGTAGTGAAGCCTGCTACTATACGATTAGTTTTGGCTCTTGATGTCTCTTTAAAATGGAATATTAAGCAGTTGGATGTTTCCATTGCCTTTCTCCATGGCATTTTGGATGAAGAGGTGTATATGGAACAGTCGAAGGGCTATGTAGATGACAACTTTCTAGATCATGTTTGCCGCCTGCATAAATCACTCTATGGTCTTAAACAAGCTCCTAGAGTTTGGTTTTAGCGTCTCTCACAGCAGCTAATTGATTTTGGATTTTCAGAATCCAAGATGGATTATTCTTTATTTACATACATTACTGACATTTTACACATTTTTGTGTTAGTGTATGTTGATGATATAATTGTCACAGGTTCCAACAGTCAGGCAATCCATCACTTTATTGATAAACTAAAGAACGAGTTTCAGGTTAAAGATTTGGGTGAGTTGAGCTAGTTTCTTGGTATTGAAGCACTAAGAAACCAAGATGATTTACACCTGCGACAAGCTAAATATAGTACTGATCTGCTGGACAGCACACATATGATTGGTGCGAAGCCTTTGAACTTTCCATCTTCTTCTGGTTCGAAGCTATCATCTGTTACTGGTGACATGTTAGATGATCCAACTGAATATCGAAGAGTTGTAGGTGCTCTTCAATATTGCACGATCACAAGACCAGATATAGCATATTCGGTAAACCAATTATGCCAATTTATGCACTCTCCTCATGATATACACTGGATGGCTGTGAAACGTGTCTTAAGATATCTAAAAGGCACTATAGATTTTGGTCTTCATTATGTTCCAGGAGAAATAAAACTGAATGCCTATTGCGATTCAGATTGTGTAGGCAACTCGGATGACAGATGTAGCACTACTGGCTATGGGGTATTTCTTGGCAATAATCCCATTTCTTGGAGTAGTAAAAAGCAAGGGGTTGTCTCTCGATCAAGCACTGAGGCTGAGTACAGAAGCATGGCACATACAACTGCTGAGTTGTATTGGCTTCGTATGATTTTTCAGGATTTAAAGATCACGTTGCCTACTGCCCCGAGTTTATGGTGTGAAAACATAGGTGCTATTGCATTAGCTTCTAATCCTTTTTTCATGCACGCACGAAGCACATAGAGATCAATTACCATTTCATTAGGGAGAAGGTGGTTAATCGTGATATCCAAATTAAGCACATTTCAACACAAGAAAAAATTGCAGATGTTTTTACAAAAGGTCATATTGCCACTCGGTTTACATTTCTGAGAAGCAAACTGTGTATACATCCAACGGTTTGAGGGGGGTGTTAGAGTATTAGCTGGCATAACAACTGCCGACAGATCAAGAGAAGATTTCAAAGATTCTGCAGCAACCACCAGCATGCAGAATCACTAGTCTAGCTACTTTGAAATTCAAATAATTTGTAATCTCCATTTTATTCTCCTTCAATTACTCAATTAGTTTTTATGTAAATCTATGTAAATCTCTATATATACTAGTGAATACAAAGTAAACGGCATTAAGCCATTCTCTTCAAACGAGTATCTGCAGAATTCTATTTACTCTATTTTTATGTTCTTACATTGACTATTTATTATTTTATTAAAAAAAAGAGCTAAATTAAAGATGCATGCCAAGTTAAGAATGGTACTCCCACTCCAGTCGGTAAGAGCCATCAGTCCCAGTCCTCAGGCAAATTAGCATTTTCTTTTTTGTTTCTCGGACGTTTTCCCTTTTAACTCGGATGTTTCTTCCAGCTTGTTTGAGTTGTACTATAATTTCACTCCTTAAGTGATGCAAACCTAAATTGATATGGGGTATCTAGGTCCAGATTCTATATTGATTGCATTGAAATACTACTTTAAGAAGATAAATCTGTACAAATATGGAAGGAAAAACTTAATATCTTCCTTGAACTAAGGGCAATATTAGTTATTTTCCTTCAAATCATATATTTATGATCATTCTTGTTTTGTTAGTAAAATATATTTGGTTTCATGTTTGGAAATTATTCTGATTTTGATTTTGACCAAATTTTTGGTAGGATTTTATTTATTTATCATGTATTAGTTTCTCATACAATAATTTAGATTTTTTTTCATTTTTAGAAAAATCTTCATAATTTCGAATTTTGCAGCTATTTAAGTCCGGCTTGTGGGCTTCATAAAATAAAAATTTGAATTTTACTATTAATCAATATTATTCAGAGTTTTCTCTGTGTTTTGGGCAAATCTCTTATCTTCTCTGTGTTGATCATCTGTTAAAACTAGCCTGCAAAATAATCATTATTCTTCTGTGCGGCGTCATTAAGTGGGCTGATTATGAAAGAAGAGCTCTTTGTTGACCAATGATTTTGATAAATGAGTCATTCCACGCATAGAAGTGCTACAGTAATAAAGAGATTTTATAAAAGTAAACTCACAAACTGACATGACTTCATATGATAAGTTAGATTTACTTTACAATAAAAGTAGTTTTACAATCTAAAGTATCACATTAGGTCACGCGATCAATTTGTATATTTACTTTTATGAAATGTATTTGTAGATAAGGTATTTCTCTTCTACATAAGCTGGTGTGTAGGATATATATTATGTTTCAGGAATATATTTTATTTATTAAATTCAAAGGCAGGTATTTTTACTCCTATGACTGCGATTATAATAGTCTTGTACGAATATCCAAAACACAAAATTGAAGTGGCATATATATCCACTAGATAATTTCAAATAATAAGAATAAAGTTTTTATAAAAATAGAGTTATGGGAGATTTCCCCTCCCCATGGGTGGTTGCAACCAAATGGTAGCCTGCAACCCGCGGCTAGATCAGCTACCCTCGAGGAGTTCTTTTCCTAATTATTTTTATTTAATTTTGGGATTTAATTTTTTATTTTAAAATTTATGCTTTTTATATATTTATTATATATTCAGATGATCATGTGTAATTAGTATGGTACATATATATCAAGTTTTGATTCATTGAAACATGTCATATTAATTTTCCACGTACTTACAAGCTGATGCTCCGTTAATATATTAATTAAACGAAGATCATGGACTGAAGTAATTAATTACGATTTTAAAAAATCTTAAGCATCAATACATCAAAGTTCAAAAGCCTATATATATATATATATATATAGACACACACACACACACCAATATTTACAAAACCGGTAAAAATTCAAGTACTACTGAATTTATAATTAAACGTATTGATCATGATCGACATGTGCATCTCATGATCTATGTACTAATTACCAAAGGATAGGGAAAGTCGCATGGTTAATTTGCACTTAATTAATTTATTATATGAATCGCATTACAAGTCTCTCGATGCATGGCAGATCAGGCAGAGACATTATATATATCCTCGGACCACCAATTATAAAATCAGTAATAAACAACGGAAATCAATCTCACGTATACTGCATACTCTCCTCTTTGATAGAGGTGTGGTTCGAACCTCTCACTTCAAGGAAGATAACGATAGGAAATACCATTGAGTCAGTTGACAACTACTCACGTATACTGCATACATTCTCCAAACCGCATGCATGCAACTTGATTAAAACGGATCAAAGCAAAACCCAAAAACAAGAATTAGCTAGGCATGTCATGTAGCTGCTAGTACGTACTAGCTAGTCTAATAACCAGTTTGAGGAAGCTGTGGAGACGACTCATGAGGTTCTGAGGTGTAGAAGAAAGGCCCAACAGAGAATAACTTCATATGTTTGTCGCTGAGAATGCGGAAAGACAAAAGGCGAGCACCAGTAATACCATGGTTCACATCAATAGGAACTTTACAAGTTTCCAGTGGAGAATGCTCTAGGAATGCCTTGCATTCTTTTATCTTCCAGTTTTCCCTGAGAAACAAGGAAGATAATGTAGCAAGGAAGTAGCCCTTCGCGTCGCATTCATCACTCAATATGGAGAAAGGAATTACCTCGTACCCTTTCTCGTCAACCGCTTTACATGTTATCCTTGCCACGGCTCCTGCATGATTAGCCTGAAAGAATATGAAAACAAATGATTGAAACGCATGCATGATATCTTCGCGAAACTAATAATTTAAAAAACTCTGATATATATTCAAGTATGCAAATATATTGATGATAGAGGAAGACATTACCTTTAAGTGGAACGTACTTGGAGCCTAATCTACATAAAACAAGGTCTTGAATACCGATGACTTTTGCAAGTAGCTCATCCTTTCCTTTTGAATCTTGCTTCTCATAATCAGGTTTTGTGGGAAGACTAGGCAGCTTATCATTTCCCTGATCAGGTTTTGGCTTCTGATCATCATAGTCGTCTGGTTTTGTGGGAAGACTAGGCTTATCGCTTCCTTGGTGTTGTGGTTTCCCATAGTCTGTTTGTTCTGTACTGGGGAGAGGTTTATAATCTTGGGGTTTTGGTTGACCGTAGTCCGGTTTTGGAGCATATCCATAATCGGTAGCGGAGGCAATAACTAGCAGTGACAAAAGAAGGATAGAGGTTGAAGACATGAAAAAACGAGCGAGAGCCATTTCGATTTTATGTAAATATGCACAAGGAAAAGTAGGATGGCTTACTGCATGCAATGAAGAGGGCTCAAGAGGCTATACATTAATGCATATGGCCTTTTATAATATTCAAGCTGCAGGCGGCCGGGGTTCGATTAACGGGTTATTATAAATTAAACCATGAAATAAAATACTATATAATATATATTGTTTAATTGAGGAATTACTTGGATGCACGTAAGATAGCAAATCAAGGATCGATCTGATCGATCCTGATCAACTCAAGGATTGTCAAATAATAAATTAGTAGCTGGAATTATTTGAAGGTTTTTACATATAAATTAAATGTGACATGGAGATAATTAATTATGACGGCTAGTTTCAACAGATGATTAATACAGAGAAGACAAGAGATTTGGCCAAAACACAGAGAAAACTTTGAATAATATTGATTAATAGTAAAATTCAAAATTATTTTATGAAACCCACAAGCCGGACTTAAATAGCTGCAAAATTCGAAATTATGAAGACTTTTCCAAAAATGAAAAAATCACTGATGCCGAACAAAATAGAAATTAATTCTGACGGCTAGTTTCAACAGATGATCAACATAGAGAAGACAAGAGGTTTTTCCAAAACACAGAAAAAACTCTGAATAATATTGATTAATAGTAAAATTTAAAATTATTTTATGAAACCCACGAGCCGAACTTAAATAGCTGCAAAATTCAAAATTATGAAGATTTTTCCAAAAATGAAAAAATCTAAATTATTGTATGAGAAATCAATACATAAATAAACAAGAATCCTACCAAACATTTGGTCAAAATCAAAATCAGAATCATTTCCAAACTTGAAACCAAATATTTACTAATAAAGCAAAAATTATCATAAATATATGATTTGAAGTTAAATAACTAATATTGCCCTTAGTCCAAGGAAGATATTAAGCTTTTCCTTCCATATTTATACAGATTCATCTTCTTAAGGTAGTACTTCAATACAATCAACGTAAAATCTGGACCTAGATACCTCATATCAATTTAGGTTTACATCACTTGCACATCTAATTTTTGACCCAACGGTAAAGGGTAGGGTTGGGCAGCGGGGCACTACCCCCGCCACCCTACCCCATCATGTTCGGCCCCCGTCTGGGCAAGGGGGTCCCCACCCATCCTTCGGATGCAGACAGTGGAGTAATTCGCCTGCATCCTGGCACCGAGGGACGGGATGGGGCTAGGCCCTCCCATTTTTACCCCGCCCCCTGATTAAGTGGAAATAATATGAAAATTGAGCATGAAAATTAGGGGTTTGGGTCTGAAAATGAATTACATATGCTTATTTACACAATAGGTTTTCAACAAAGGCACCACAAGGTCAAAATGGGAAATACATGTGAAATACTACTATCTGCCACTTACCTCACACATTCATTCGACACTTAGAGAAAAAAAGAGAAGAAAGGGAATCCTTTCACAAGCCTTTAACCCTTGCTGATTTGCATCTCATATTTCACACCTTAGAGAACCGCATGGAATTGGAGAGAGCAACGACCTGGAGAGAGAGATCAGCTAAAGCACTGGAGAGGATGAAGAAGGAGAGCTTAAAAGGGAGGAAGTGGTGTGCAAGAGGGGGACGTTGGGATTTTGGCAAAGTCTGAAAATCACTTCGAAAATTCTGCTTCCAATTTTAGGGTTTTTGTTTTTCCTTTCTTTGGATTATGGACCAGTCCTTTTACCTGATTAATAGTTTGTTTTCATACTTGATGAAGGAGTAATTTCGAAACCTAGGTCAAAGGAAACCTTTGAGTAGTAGGGTTTCAATTGGGGGTTTCTTTCAGTTTTAAGTTGTATTCTTCATAAGTTTCTCTCATTCTTATAAACACCAAGATTAAGGTTTTTCTGTTTCCTTTTTGGTTCATCTTTGATTGAAGGCACGGTGAATGCTTAAGGAATGCAGACCCTAATTCCGAGTTACATGTTTATTGTCAATCTGATGTGAAATTTATTGAGATTATTCAGAAAATGTTTTGTTAGTGCTTAAATCATATACATCATCCAAATGCTTTAATCTTCACTAAAACTACATTTTGATAGTAATTGTGGAATGCAAAACTCCCCTGAAATCCCTCTGTGCGAAGGAGACCCGAAGCCTAGGTGTTTGTTTAAAAGCTTTTTAGAACTTCGATCTTAAGTATTGCATTTGTTTTTTTATCAATGCAGAGAGTTCAGTTTCTTTAGTTATTTTATATGTTTCAGTGTGCAGCCAAATCCATCTTATTCTCATTTAGGATTTTCAGAAAAGAAACAAAAATTATTTTCAAACCTTTGAGTTTTCTGGTGTGAACAATCTGGTTTACAAACTTGCCCAGTGACCAGAAGGAATTTGCCCAACAAATATTTCACTTCCTTAATTCCTTTTATTCTATAAATAATTGCATAGCACTGAATATGTTTTAATCCCTGTGAAATCGTCCTTGGGACTCTCATTATACACAAGCTAGACACCTTCTGCACTTGGGAGGCAATTTAAAAGGAGAGACACCCCGCCCTGCTTTTCATATATATATATATATATATACTCTTATATTAAAGCAAATTCCCCAAAAAGTCATCGTTTTAATAATTCCCTAAAACTCCCCCTTCAAGTCAAGACCCACTCGACACACCTCTCTCTCTCTCTCTCTCTCTCTCTCTCTCTCTCTCTCTCTCTCTCTCTCTCTCTCTCTCTCTCTCTCTCTCTCACATTTTTGCCATTGTCGTCACAGTCACCACCTACAGTTTTTTCCATCTCTAAGCGTCTCTCTCAAGTTCTCTTACTTTCTATAAATATCTTACTATCCCCAAGCATTTTTTTTCTTTTTAGTTTTTCAATAGATTGGACTATGGAGGATGGAAATGATCAATGGATTTGAAGGATGAGATTGTGTTTTGTGTGTTGTGGAGATTGGATTGTGATTTGTATATATTGGATTGTGAATTTGTGATTGTAATTTGTGTATGTAAATTTAGGGTTTCAATCTTAAACCCTAAATTATGTTCGGGTTTCTAATTGAAACTCTATCCTAATATGATTTTATATTGAAACCCCAAACTGTATTGGGATAAAGTGTATGAATGTCACTATAGAAAACAGGTACATCCCAATTGTAGTTTTAAGTTTTTAACTTTGTTACATGTGTATATATTGTTTGTAATTCTTTTTTTTTTTCCTATTTGTTTCAGGTTTTATAATCTCACTTGCCCACCACTTCCAAATTCCAATCTCAAAACTCAAAGTCAATTTCAAATGATCTCATAAGTCATATTGCTACAATTTGTTATTTCATTGAAACATTATTATTTATTTAATATTTGACAATTTAAAAATTTTTAGATTAATTTGTATTATTGTAATAGCTTAGAATTATTAGTTACAACTTAGAAGTTACTAACTTAATAGTTAGAACTTAGAATTTTATGTTTTAACAAGTTTGTTTCATTTTATGTAATATGTATAATATTGTTTTTAATTTTTATTTTAATTTAGGCAAATTTAGAATGGTATCTAGGCCTAAAATGGCCCAGAAATAGGTTCTGGGCCCAGTAGGCCATTGGTCCATTTGGGCCAAACGGGAGGCAGATGGACCAAGGTTCCAAATTTCTTATACCCGGATGGAGGCCCCGCCCACGGGATACGAGGCCAAATTCCAGGAGGCAAATCCCATCTCGGGGATGCGGGTAGCAACCCTAGTGAAGGGTGATGAAAAGGTGAGTGGAAAGACTAGAGGAAGGGCGGATGGCCGTTGTAGGGTGGCAGAGTACCAATGTAAACCTAGATTTTGAGATTTCTGTAAAATTGAAGAAAAATTGAGGAAAAAAGATAAGAATAAGATCTGGAAATGAACCGAACATTATCCAGTGGAGGCTGAAAACAAAGCCCAATAAACAAAGGTCACCGTTTTGAATAACGTTAAATCTTAATTTGTGTCTGTATTTTCTGCCCTTTTTCTTATTTATATAACTATGGATACGCCTCACAGCAAGCACCATCGTAGACCGGTCATACGAGCAAATTTTGATTAAGAAGCCTAGAGAAGGTATCAACATCTTCATATATGTGGCTCCTGTCAAACATTATTACATAACTCAATTTTTTTTTCTTCACGAGTAAGCTGGGTTGTGGAGACTCAATCCCTAGACATTCCTCGTGAGAAAGACAAAAGCTATCAGACCGTAAGGCCATATTGACACGAAGAAGATGGTAGACGTACAGACAACCAGCTTTTTTATAATCCGCCTATTCAAACGTGTGCATGATGGAATGTTAACCCTTTTCTTGTATAATTTAATTTTCTTTCTAACCTATGTTATAAATACTAGACCTTTTCAGTCTTTCTTTTGGAAGAGTGGTACCTAGGTTCTATAAATAATTGGTGTACAGACTGCAGACTATTTCGTCGTGCTCATTTCTAACATCAACGTCAATGTGCATCTGTATATCTCGATTATATTAAGTACTGAAATACAAGGAAATCTGTGTGTGTTTAAAACAAGAAGGTATAGAACCATGGGCTCAAATTATTAATTGTGAAAGCTTATGAATTACAATCGTCTCAAATGGCGCGCCTAGTCTATCACCAACAAAATCAACATCAATAAACAACAGAATTGAATATATAATAATATTCTCGCACCTTCAAAGCTCAACTTAATTGACAGAAAGAGAAAGCCAAACGAAATCGACGTACAATTAATGTAACTCTAATAGCCATTAGGGAGTGACGTCTGAGGGTCGGTGGTGTAGAAGAAGGGCCCCACAGAGTATAAATTCATGTTCTTGTCTTCGAGAACGCGGTAAGACGAAAGAGGAGCACCACTCATGCCGTGGTTTACATCAATCGGAACTTTGCAAGTTTCCAGTGGAGAATGGTACTGGAATGCCTTGCATTCCTTAATCTTCCAATTATCTTTCAGAAACGAAGGAGATATTTTTGTAAGGAAGTAGCCCTTTGCATCGCATTCATCACTGAATATGGAGAAAGGAGCTGTCTCGTACCCATTCTCATCAACAGCTAGGCATGTTATCCTTACCATGGCTCCTGCAATATTCGATCACCAAATTAATTGGAATGTGTAAATTGGAGCCTCATTTAAGTGGCCTTAATTATCACAAACAAATTTCATGAAAACAGCTATATATATTGAGGTACGTAGAGATTACCTTTAAGTGGAATGTAATTGGAGCCTGATTTGCATAGGACAAGCCCTTGAATACCGATGAGTCCTGATGGGAGTAGGCCATTTAATATTCCTTCTAGGTTCGGTTTCTCATAATCTGGCTTTGTGGGTAGACGTTGATATTGTCCTTCCGGTTCTGGTTTCTCATATTCGGGTTTTGTGGGAAGAGGCTTATCGTTTCCCTCGGATTCTGGTTTCTTATAGTCTGGTTGCTCTGTGGGAAGAGGTTTATCTTCGGGTTTTGGTTTCCCGTAGTCTGGTTTTGGAGCATATCCATAATCGGTAGCAGAGGCAATAACTAGCAGCGACAAAAGAATTAGGATAAAGGTTGAAGAGAAGAAAGGTTTGGGAGCCATTTCTAAGTTATGTATGCAGAAAGAGAAGGGAGGCAAGTTGCAGCGATGAAGGGGCTTCAACGCATGCATGGCGTTTTATAAGCATGCATGGGCCGGGGGGGAGGGGGGGTTCAATTATCTCATAATTAAACAATAAAATGAAGTAGATATTGCTTGAGGCTAGCGAGTTCTTACGTACATGGTTGCACGATACAAATTAATAAAGTAATATTAGTAAGTCTTTGATTGGCACAAGAAGATTTCGAACCAATGCTTACCACAAAGTGGCCGGATATTGTCCTCAACAACGTGCATGATCATATGCCAGAATTAGTAGCATGCAGATCATCATGACTTGGCCTATATCTGAATTATTTTCTAAATTTGTGAAATGATTGATATTTTGATATAAAATTGAGATGTTAACAAAAGTTTAGATGAAGCTGAGCCGTGAATAATCACCAGACTGATCTATCTTACTACTATTTTTCAATCAAAGATCACGAAAAAGAGGAAGCGAGTCTAGATGATCTCCATGATCTTTGATCAGTCCAAATCGGCAATTGTACCATAATTTTCATTCAAAGCAGCTCGATCTTTGATCAGTCTCTACTCATGGCACGGCCATAAAGTAATTGAAAGTAACGAAGGTTTAGATAATTTGAATGTTACATAGAAAACTGCTTGATTCCTGCATGCACTCGTTAACTCATCATGAGTTCTCCATTTTTAAAGCACAATTAAATCCTTTCGAATATTTGACAGAACATGATACAGCTAGATATAATTTAGTTTAATGTATAAATATTATTTCTACATCTATTTAATGATTTTAAGCAACTGAAATCGCTTGCTAATTCAAATTTGCGTACCGGAGATGAGTGACAGGTTCTAGGGAATATATATATATAGATGATGTCAAGTGAATCCTAAGGTCACTTAACAATTTTATTGGGCCAATTTAAAAATCCAAAATGAGCCCAAACCATCCAACAAATATTTGAAAACAAATTCTTGACCTAGCCCTCAATGAATATGGGCCTGTAAATATTAAAAAGGCTTTAAATCTTATTATTGGACTTCAAAAATATTGATCCGTTAATATCATTTCACAATCATTTACTAAACTTTAAGTCCGGTTTGGATTTAAGAATCATTCAATCTCATATCATCTCATCGTTACATTTTTTTAATTTTCAAACAAAATATAATAAATAATTCTACTTTTTCAAATACCAAAACAATAATACTAAACATTAGCCTTGATGTTAATATAAAAAACCAAACACTCATGAACGTTTGATTGCGTCATTGACCAATCGATGGCAATAGATCTAAAAATGCACAAACAAATTTTGTGCAGCTGCAACACAAGTAAAGTCTTTGCATCCGAGTGGTCCCACGGAGGTCGATAAGGTATTAATTTTATTTTTCCTTTAATTTTTTTATATGCTTGGTCTTATTTACATACTAACATTATCACTTTGTTCATTTAAAATTAAAAAAGCAAAAATAATGTGCAAAGAAACTGAGAAGACAACTTTTACCATGGAGCATTGGTGTCTATTGAGACACAACCAAAATGGTAATAACATCAGTCAACATTGTCAACAAGGAGGAAACCACTGAGAAGACTTCCAGCCAGTGCTAGCTTAACTCCAGACGGAGACAATATTTTGGATGACAATGCGAAGGTCATCCTTGAGAGACCTCCAAGCAAGAAGGCTGGGAGAAAAAATGAAAGAAAGCTGAGAGACAATAGTAGTTTTGGAATGATTTTTTTTTATATTTTTTTACATGTATTTTTTTAACACATTTAAATATATTTTAAGAACTAAAAAAATTCACAATATTATTAAAAAATAATATTATTAAAAAATAATTTTTTAATTATTAAGTAAAAAATAATATTATTAAAAAATAATTTTTTAATTATTAAGTAAAAAATAATTTTTTAATTTTTTAATTATTAGTAAAAAATAATAAAAAATAAAAATAAAAATTTACAACAATAAAAATTAACAGTAAAAACAAGCAGTAAGAATAGTATTTTCTTTATCTCAACATGTCGAGCTCAGGAGATAATGTCATCGAATTTATGGAGTAAAGACGCACGGGCACACCTTTAAACACTGTAATCACTGTTTATGTAAATAGTGATTACACGTTCTGACTTCTGTGCGTTCAGTTTTTTTTGTTGGGAAAAGTCAGCCGCAGACTTCAAATTCTGAACAATAATTTTAAAAAAAAGAAAATGTTAGTTGCAGTGTCGTATAATTATTTTTAAAAAAATAAATAAATTTAAAATTTAAAAGAAAAAAATTAATTTTTTAATATTGAATTCTACTCTTTTTTAAAACGAATGTACGGCGATTGTACACTCCACGATTGCATGTAACATTACTTATTTTTTATATAATTATATTTTAAATTAAATATATTTTTATAAAACTATATTACTTTTAAAGATTATTTTATAAAAATATTTTTATTTAAAACAGAATTACTTAAATAACTGTAAAAATTATTAAATATAAATAAATGTATTTACAATCGAAGCATGTAAATATCATATAATTTCTTTAAAAAAATAAATAAATATAATAATTACATAATAAAAAAATTAATTTTTTAATAATAAATTTCAACTTTTTTTTCAAAATAATTATCGGACGCTTTGCACAATATTAGATGTTGTGCATCTAGAAGATCATCGTTACTCCGAGACATATTGTCGTCATTGGTGAGATCAGCAAAACTTGAATATTCTTGCAACATGCAATTAACGTTAGGAATTGTCGTTTTTCTCATGTCCTTCACACGCTTCCACCAATTACCAAGTAAAATAGACGACCAAAAGATTATTATATAAATAAAGACATACGTTGCTGTTGCTGTTGCTGTTGCTGTTGCTGTAGCAGTAGGTGTGAGTGGGTCAAGTGCCGACTGACTTCCTCTCTTGAAAGTCAAATTAAAATGGATCCATAATGCCCACGATCGAGTTGGATATTCGATGAGCTAATTGCTGCTTACCACTTTCTTATAATGATCACTAATCTAAGTAACTATATATATATATATATATATATGTATACATTAATAATATGACACAAGTCGATTTGCAATTTTGCATTCATCAATATAATGCCAAGCCAATCGAATTAAAAGGGACGGAGGAGAATATGACTCATTATTCTTAAACTTAACTGCCACGAGATGTGGAAAGAAAATGCAATCAAATTTGAAATTAAATGAATAAGAAACTTTAAGATTGACAACCTTCGATTCCATGATAAGGTTAGGATTCAAAAGTTCTCCCAACTTATCTCAATTCATTTCATATAATCATTACAGATTTTGATATAATATATAATAAATAATTTAATATTTTCAAATCTCAAAATAATAATAATATTAAAAAATAATATTCTAACAATATTTTATTCAACTTTCATCTCATCTCAACTAACTATTCAAACCTCCTCTAAGTCCTTGTTAAAAAAAAAATTTGGTTTATGAAAGAATTTTATTAAAATAAAGCCATAAGTTGATGTGACTTATCGTGATATATATCGTCAAATTAAAAAATTACTTTTAATATAAAATAGATTTAACGTATCATAATAATTTGTAACCAAATTATAATGTATTTTAGGGTCATGCAACTATGCTGCCCAGTTCTTACCATGGGGGTTGACCGCTTGTTCATTCTGTATTTTTAAAAAAAAAAATTTAAAATATTTAAAAAAATATACAAATTCACTAGTGGTAACATTTAAAATAAATAAATAAATAAAATGAATTAGGGGCAAATCTTGGGGGCGCACTATTATTTCCCTATATACGAGGAGGGGGAAGTGTAATTTGTTTGATAATTTTTATTTCAATATTTTTTTTACTAGAACAATGTTACTTTTTATTTTTGAAAAAAGGAAAAAAAAAAAAAGACAAAAATAAAAATGTGCAGCTTGATATGCTTGCCAGGTCAGGCCAGCCACGCAAGACCGAGATAGCGTAAAAGGAAGGCAGTAAACTGACTATCCGAGGAAGGTTACAAAATTTTGCCTACTAAAACAAACAGTGCTGCGCACGATGACCCAACCAGCACTACAAAACCCCTTCTTCTGTCTTCGTTTCTTCCCATCAACCTTTTCTTATCGAGACTCATCCAACCCTTTTTGACATCATCTTCGTCTACAACAATCCTATCATTGTTGTCTCCAAAACCCTACATCAACCTCATAAAACCCCTACAACAATCTCACTCAGCACGCTCGAAACAAAGTAGTTAGACTTTAAGAATGTGTGGCGGTGCTATTCTCGCTAATATCATCCCTCCTCGCCGACATGGCCAACACAACAACATGGCTTCTGATCTCTGGCCCAATGTGAAGCTCAACACCTTCGAGTCGAAGCTGAGCCTATTCGTCCATGATGACTCAGCCCCTCTCAAACGACGCCAGGTCCCTTCAGGTACATACCCTTTACTTTACAGAGGGAGGATTGTTCATTTTATTCCTTAAAAAAAAAAAAAGATGAAGAAGAAGAAAATGGTAGGTTCTGAATGTGAACTATATGCAAGCAGGTGATGTGCATGAAGAAGAGAAGAAACCGGCGAAGAGGCAGAGGAAGAACCTCTACAGAGGGATTCGCCAACGCCCCTGGGGTAAATGGGCAGCCGAGATCCGCGATCCCAGGAAAGGGGTTCGTGTCTGGCTCGGCACCTTCAACACCGCCGAAGAAGCGGCCCGAGCCTACGACCGAGAGGCCCGGAAGATACGTGGAAAGAAAGCCAAAGTCAATTTCCCCAACGAAGACAAAGTCGAGGGCTGCTACTTCACCACCGCTTCCCAAAATCACCACAATCCGCCCTTTCTGCAGAGCATCCCCAGTTTTCCTCGTCAACAGCCCCAGACTAACACTGATCTGAACAATAGCTATTCAAAAGGTTCGGACTTTGTATTCGATTATGATCTGAACCAGATTGAAGGATTGGGTTATGATGGATTTGAGGCTATTGGAGAAGCGAACGCTGACCCAATCGTTGGTTCCGGGGATGAGAGTTTTGGGTCAGGGTCAGGGTCAGGAGGCTTATACATCAACCGCGTTGCTTTGCACTAACGATCTGGAGGTGAAGGCTACAGAGGAAGAGAACGAGGTGCAGAAGCTGTCTGAGGAGCTAATGGCGTACGAGAACTTCATGAAGTTCTATCAGATACCGTACTATGACGGCCAGTCGGCACCACCAGCGCCCAATACTGCTCAGGAAAGCGTCGTGGCTCATCTCTGGAGCTTCGATGACGAGGAGATCCTCTCTGCCTCTGAGACTTCTTTGGCTCTGTAACAGCGTCATTTGCAATTGAAGTGATGATACCTTTGCTTTTCCAAATATTTTTTAACGTACTGTAAATGTGTTGGAATTTGATGGTTTTGTTCATTGTTCCTTGACTCAGTATCAGTTTCTAAGTTTTGCAGTCAAATAGGATACTGAGAACTTGATCTTGTCGTGAAATTGTCTTTTCTACTTGTCTAATAAAAATTGTGCTTTAATTTTAAGATTGCATGCATGGATTGATTCTGTACGATGATGCACCTTACTCCTTTGAATCAGGTGGAGATCGCACTTTCCACCATTTTTCTGCAAAATGAAAAGATGCAGCCAGGTGCTACAAGAAATTAGAAAAGACCCAAAAAGAAACAAAATAATATTCAAACGATAAACGTGCTTCCTGCAAATGGGTTTATAAACAACATAAAGTTCATATATTTAGAACTAAGTTCACATATATTAGTGTCTGTTTTTGCCCTTTTTTTGCTTCATATTTCAAAACATCAACAATTGTTCTTGCCTATCTCAAGGAGTATTGACATTAGGCCACAGATGATTCCCAACCGGATTGTAGACAAAGCCAGATAATGTACAAGAGAGAGGGAGAGTTATGGATTCTATCAATCTCACACAATAAATATATTTTATAATTACGTCGAATTTTATGGGTATCAAATGCTGGTTGTGGATCACAACATTAATTAGAACGAAACCACAACACAAACAATCTGGAATCCTTTGGAAACTTGATTTGGATACCAAAGTGGGAGGGCCCCAGAGTTTTAAGTTGGCTTTACAGTTCAACATGGGTGTGGGTGCCAAGCAAAAATAAAAAACAGGCAAAGTTTTGGAAATTGCGTCTTAAGTGGTTGGTGGAGTTGGGAGAATTGAATTCCTTCCAGCGGTAAGCGGCTAAGCGCTGCTGGTTTCAGAATCTCATTTTCCTCGGTGGGCGCCTGCGGATTATAAAGTCTCTATAAACTTGTACGATTCTCAGCGTTTTTTTATGTTTGCCTTGTCGTATTCATTGTACGATGTACTACCACCTATGCTTAACCGCCAAATTGAATTCGCAGTGGATGTACGTTGACCGATTCTTTCTTTTCCTTTTTTTATAATTTGAGACTTTTCGAATGTTACCTACACAATTCAATTCAAAAACATATTTTTCAGATATTTTTATAAAATATATTAATTTTATAAAATATTTTATAAAAATATCTTTCATTTTAAAATATTATTTTGTAACATTACATTTTTTTTCTTTTTCAAATTCTAATTATATTACGAGTTATTCTGTAAAAAATAACCTTACAACTATTTTATAATTATTTTATAATTTTACATAAAATGTATGGTAATTTTATAATATTAAAATTTATTTTTAATGGACCGACATGATTTTATTAATTGTTTGAAAATGAGTTATAAAATAGTTATAAAAGAATTGTAGGTGTATAATTACTCTTATTATATTATTAAGTTGACAGATAGAGTACACTATTCACGTCAATTAAATGATTAGATTTAATTTGTATGATTCAAATTTTAAATTTTTTTTTCCAAATCAAATTATGTCATATAAATATTTTTATTAAGTGTATTATTTATAAATAGAAATTTTCTTATATCATTGAACCTTAAATAAATTATCTAAACTAAAACCGAAAATACCATTCTTCATTCTCAGTTTAATCTTTAGCCACTCCCGACGTAATTTAAATAATTTATATTTAAATAGTTGATTAAAAGAAAGTCATTCAGATTGTATTATATCAACTATATGATTGAGGATGAAAATTTTAGAATAAAAAATAATATTAATTACATATATATATATATTATCTATATTGAAGTGTATTATTTATCAACTCTTGAATTTATATATACTTTTTTTTAAATAATTATCTAATTCTCCATAAACAATGGTATATCAACAAAGTACGATCAAAGAAGAACTAAAATATATATATAATATATGATACCGCGTCAGTTCAAGAAGACTTTAATTAGTCAAAGTCCTGAATTAGTTGTTTGAGCAGGCAAGAGCTTCCTCTCTCCTTCCTACTATAAATATATTATGTAAAAGTAATATTATAAATTAAAATAATTTTATATGATTCGTCAAATTATAAAATTATTTTATATAATTATTTTTATATAATCTCTTTAAAATTATAACCGTCCTGTATTTGAATGATGCTCCACCAATACTCTAGTACATGGGAAGCTTGGCTCTGGCTCTCTTCGTGCTAACTCATTTTTTAATTTTTTAAGGGTTAAATATACACCAGTCTTCTGCTAAATCACAAAAGGCCTATCCATAGTACTATAAAAAAAGATTAGGAAAAAAAAGAGGTTTTTCTTTTCAGATATTATAACACAGTATTTTTATATATACATAAAACTTTAACTCGATACAATTTATTGCTTTATATATTCTGAAGCCTTGGGTTGAATTTTTTTCTCTTCATAGAAAGGCAGCTTAACAATGTTATACGAGGAAAAATGCAGAGGCTACATGAGCATTTTTCGTCCTAATGCCTTTATTTTTATTATTATTTTTTTTTATAAATAATTCAAAAAGTTTGAGTTCTAGCTTTACGTACAAAACAGTCAACTTCTCTATTCGAGGAGATATAAAAATATGGAAAATGATAGAACCACGGTGATGTGTTTTTTTTACAATTATTTTTATATAGATTTTTTTAACAATTTTAAATATTTAAAAAAATAAAAAAAATTATAATATTATTAAAAAAATACTTCATTAATCATTTTTATTTTACTTCATGATTAAGGAAGTGTTTTTTAATAATTTTTTTTTACTTCATGATTAAGGAAGTGTTTTTTAATAATATTATAATTTTATTTTATTTTTTTTAAATATTAAAAAATTTTCTATAAAAAATAACTGTAAAAAAAAACACATCAAAAAACACATGTTAGAGCCAGGGGAGACTCCCTGCGATGGCTCTAGCATTACTCTAAAAATATAGAATTATAATACATTCTACACTAACACTATTATCTCATTGTATAATAGGGAGTCGGGCTAGCCCGCTCAAAGTTACCGTACCTTACATTTTGTTTTGTTTTTTTTTTCATATTTTTTTAATATATTTAAATATTTTAAAAATATAAAAAAAAATCCAATACACTTAAAATCACTTTCTTAATTATTAAATAAAAAATAAAAAATTTAGCAAACAGTTAAATGGAGCGGGAAGGTTGGGAGGGCAAAGTAGTTTTTTCATAGTAGGTGGTACTTTCATAATCATTTTATTTTAACTTTTTTTTTTTTGAGGAAAAACTCAACTTCGATAAAAGTGAAATGAGAATATGAGAAATAAAAAATGCTGGAGACAAGTGGCATGCGAAACCGCTGTGCAAACGTTGCCTATGTGGAAATTGAAACTGTTTGTTTTGGACTTGGATGAAATGGTTCATTTTGGCTCCCATTCTCCCTCCCCCACTTCCCAATTCTCCCTCCCTCCACTTCCCATTCTCCCTCCCACCTCTTTCATCATGTCAAAATTTATCGATGCATTTCAACCCACTGCAAAAGTCACGCAAGAACCATTTTGGCACAGATCAATCCTCTTAAATTAGTGCTAAAATTGGCAACATAAATTTCTTGTTAATTTTGTTAATTTTGATACTTGCAAAACCAATCACTCATTCACTGGAAGGGCAAGTGTTTCATGATGGTGTTGCCCCTCCTCTTGGGAACATTGAAAATGTCATCTTAATAATTTGTTCACACTTTACTAGAGAGATACAAGAAAAAATAGAAGTTCCTATCTGAAAGTTCATCACCAACTCAAAAGTTGATATGCATTTATCTAAAGACAAATATGGATATACAAATCTGGATATCCAATGAATCTTGGATGAAGCTGCCCACGGAGAAGAAGACCCACATGAAGAAGAAGAAAACCCACACGAAGCTCTTACCAGTGCGCACCGACTTTTTCGACAAGGAGAGATCTACCCAGTTTGGAAACAGACGATGCCGAAGACAAAGACGACTTCCAGATCTAGTTTTTCTCCACTTTGTTTCAATACACAATGTGAAGAACATACAAAGAAGACGACCACGAAGAAACACACGAAGTCAAAGCACAATGCGAACAAGCTCTGAATCTATGTTTGAAGAACAAGCCTCAGACCACATTTCATCTGCTTGAAGAACAAGCCAAAACCCACAGAGAATCTCTTTTCAAATTTCTCTTTCCCGCATTTCTCCTCTCTCTTTTTTTTTTAAATGTAACGCACGTCAGCAGTTGACCTACCCACCGTTTGCGCGGCCCGACTACCCATAGAAGAACTATATGAGGAATATAATTTTTTGAAAAAATAACATACACCTCTCATAGGAAGACTGGAACAACTAGTTTTACAAACTTTAAAACAAATCCCTCACATTGCAAGGGAGAAAGTTAATATAAAAAATTAAATAAAGTTATAAAACTTTAAGAAACCAACAGAATGAAAAATAAAAGTGCATATTTTAATTTTTTTAACGAGAAATAATATTTGTAGTCTTAGATCATGTAAGTTCTGCGCATTCATTTTGAAAAAATAGATAACTATAGAATCTACATAGAAAATTACTTTTTAATAGTGAATTTTTTCTTTTCAAATAGAGTGCATGAGACTTACATATATTAGGACTATATCTAATATTACTTATTACTATGATGATGTGGCATGCTAAGTGTGTATTTTTAAAAACTCTTAAATGCTAAATTACATATTATGACAAATGTCATCTTTTTCCATCCGCTTTTCTGTGTCATATTGATTATATAATTGACACGTCAACCTTTTCATAAGAAGATTAATGGAGTTGAAAAAGTGCAAACTTGGAGTTGTCATTTTTTAAGGATATACCTATCATTCTTTTACAACTCATTTTACAGTCAATTAATTAATGTTATTGTATCATTTCATTCAAAATAATCTCAATTTTGCACTACACTATTATAAATAAAATTGTAAAATAGTTGTTAGTTTATTATTTTTCATTTAAAAGGAATTAAAAACTGCATTATTTTCAACTTCAACTGAATATATCATACATCAGTTTTGTATCCTAACCCTAATTCTATTTATATGATATAACAAAAATACTATGTTGCACTATTCATGTGAGAGGGGTGTTCTCGTGGAGCCTGTGAGACTCTTATCAGGTCTTATAATATAATTGGTTGACTCCCTTAGTTTGGTTCAATCCCTTAAGGTTAGAGTGAGAAGAGGATGAAGAAACCAACGATCAAGATTCGTCTCGCAGAACACTTGAGCAATATTGACACTTTCTTATAATTAACAAGAATCTCATTGCATAGTGCATAGCATAATGTAGGGGTGCCAATATATGACATAACCCTTGAATTTAACACGAATACGACATGAAATTAATAGGTTTGAGTTTGATATTAACAGGTTTAGGTCAAAACAGATTGACCCGTTAACACACGATTTATTAATAGATCAACCTGTTTAACACAAAATCAACCCGTTTTGAATTTATTTCAAAATTAAAATTTTATTATTGTTAAGTTGTAATATTTTTAATTTTCAGTATGCTTATATTTGTATTATTGAAATTGTAATTTTAGACCTATGTTCATATTTGTTATTGTATAGTTTGTAATATTAGTTTTATTATATGTTAAAATTTGAAAAATATTGATATATATTTTTTAAGATATCGTGGTTATTAATAACTCTAGATTTTAACTTTTATGTAAAATTATGTTAATAAGATCAAATAAGTTATGTATTTTAGTTCAACCTATTTACATTAAACAAACGAGTTTAAATAAGTCATGTCGCGTTACATATTTCTAATTAATTATTAAACGGATTAAAACGAGAGACACGACACAACCTATTATCTAAATGAGTTGAATTAAGATCTGAAAATTTGACACATTTAGTTTAACGGATTGAGTTCAGATTAATCTATACAACAAGTGTTCATGACTTGACACAACACACACGATCCGAAAACACGATTTGCCATCCCAAATAAGTCGCAGTCCAAGTACACAAGAGGTGTATCTATCAAGTGAAATCCATAGAGGCCAGTGAAGACGAGCTTCTTGAGCATATCATGCTTATATTGCTCATTTTCTTCACAATCGGTGGCACAAACCATTTTCCATATTGCTGCAATTTGTAGACTAAAAACGAAAATTCTGATTATTAGCAATGCATACATGGATCTAATTACAAAATATGTGCAACAACCATGTGAATGAAATCTGACCATTTTGTGGTGCACGGGTGTGCTATCTTCTTGGATTCAGATAATGAAGTTCGATTCCACTTCAATTCCGAAATGAAACCGAACTTGCGATAACTAAATATTGAGTCTAAAAATGACACCAACTCCAATAGTAGCCCGAAATTGAAACCCACAGCTAATTAAGGAAATGCAAATTTTTTGGACATTTGTCCGTGTATTAAGAAAACAAAATAGAGGCCTCTCAAACTAACTCAAATTCAAACCGTAAGAACCAATCGGCATAATAAAGTAAGCATTAATTAAACTAAGTACCAAAACATCAAGTCTCCTTGTATCTAGGATATAAACTAAGTTCCAAAACAAACAAATAGCAAACAGACTCGTCAAAACTACTCTAGACCAGTAAGCGAGGACACATGGGCAATCGAGTGTCATACATCCTTCGGTGCTCTTCATTTCGGTCTCACTTCTTGGATTTCTTAGTTGTCCTGCGAGTGAAATAAATTTACTTATTTAGTTGAAACTAACAGAAGTGCCAAATTCAAATGGGCGTGTAACAGAAGTTACACTTACTGAGTAGGTTGAGAAGCAGTGACAGGCGTAGAAGCTGGTGGAGCCGCAGCAGGTTTTTCTCCTGGTCCCTACAAATTTGGACAATAAAACACAAAAAAGGTCAAAATCAAATGTAATATAGCTACCAAATCTCTATCAGTTAAACCCAAACTGACTGAATTCCACCAATTTACAACTGAAATCTTTTTCAAGTTCAAAAAAATAGTACGAGTGACCATCATTCTTTTAACAAGAGCCAGGTTATCAAGTTTGCACATGACACAAGGCTTAATGCAAATCAGTGCATAAATTGTATGTAACACAATATAATATTCATGCATCCAAATAAGCATTTGCACTGTAATACAATATAATACTGAAAGCCTAACCTGGGCCAATCGCTCCTCCCTTCTAGCAAATTTTCTCTCCCTGCTGGCCTTGTTCTTTGCCCGCTTTGCCTCAAATTGATCAGACAAAGTCTTCTCCCTCGCCTTCTCAGCCTTGGACTTGTGAATGCTCTCCATCAGGACACGCTTGTTCTTGAAAACATTACCCTTCACCTTCATGTACATGTCATGGTACATGTGCTTGTCAATCTTCTTCGATTCCCTGTACTTTCGAAGTAAGCGCCTGAGCACACGCATTCTCCTCATCCATAGCACTTTGGTGGGCAACCTTGCCTCCCTTGTACCCTTACGCTTACCTGAAAGAAATTGAAACTAAAACTCAGTATTACGAAATTTCCACTGGCTTCAGCTCTTACAACTGCAACTAAACCCGAAACTATTTTCTGATCATGGTGTTCCCCCCACATCACTTCTAGAGTTTTGGTTAGGCCAATACAGCAATGAAGATCTTTCACTGAAGGACCTCCACAAATGATTGGCACATAGATAAATTATAGGCTGACTATGTGCATAGATGTGCATGTTCAGTGAGGTCGAGCAAATGACCAGTGTCAATGTCTTCAACACATAACAAGAGTATACTTAGGCCTCGTTTGTTTCCAGGAAACTTCTCAACTCATCTCATCTAATCATTACAACTTTCCCAAATTCTCATACAAAATAAAATAAACACTTTAACTTTTTAAAATCCCAAAACAAAAATAATATTAAAAAAATATTTTCTAATAATATTTTATTCAATTTTTTAACTTTAATCTCAACTCAACTCAACTCATCTCATCTGCAAAAACAAACGAGGCCTTATTCACAACACTCGACACGAGATATAAATCCCAAATTCAGAATTCATTTAGTTTGAATCCAAATTTCTACATTTCTCATGGGTTGAAGATTACCATATCCAGAATGGCGACCCTTCCTCTTAGCCACCTTCATGCGGCGCGCCCGAGAACGTGAGTGAATCTTGGTTGGCTTTCTGATGATGAAACCATCCTTTACCAGCTTTCTTATATTTTGGCCTGCACCGGAATCCACAAACATAAATAATGAAACACAAAAACAGCCCATAAAAAATTTTGCATAGATTATGTATTGATAATGTTCAACAATATTATTCAAGCACTTCAAGGTCTTCATAAATAATAGTCTAACTAGCACATACAAAAATAATCCCGTATACAAAACTAAAAACAATTCACAAATTCCATTGGGTTAAAACATTAGGAGGCACTAATTACCAACAACGCATATCATGTAAATAAAAAGATTCTACTAAACCCAATAAAGGAGAAAACCTACAGTCAAGCAAACATAACAATCTGTGTGAGTATAACAAAGCGGATTTGGTCAGAATTTGAGAATTTTCACTCATTTTCAGTACAAACGAAAGAATAGATCCGATTAACCAGTACACAGTGATGCCAAAAAGATACCTTGAGTAACAACTTAAAACATAAAAGCGTAGCAGAACGGTAGACCGCGAAATTAATATAACTTGAAACCAATTAATCCAATCAGACAACGCATTTTCCAGCTCCAATATCGACTAAATAATCCCAAATGGGCCAAATCATACAAAACCCTAACAGTGTAGAATTAAAACCCCCAGCTCAGACCACTCATAGCGACGGTCTAAACAAACCTACCCCCACAAACAAAGATCCAACGGCCGTTTGGCTGCTGAGAAAGAACGAAAAAAAAAGACAAAATTTACATTAGCGACTAGTAAAGCTATAGGTGGAAACACGCCCAGAAAACCTTCCCATCTATTTCCTTTTTCACCAAAGAAAGTTTGAGGAGGTAAACATCATCAAACCAGATGACGGATCGCAAAACAAAAACAGATCTTAACCCCCTAATAAAAAAAAAAATTAAAAACTGGAGAGAGACAGAGAGAGGGGCAAATAGAGGGAGAAGAAGAGCGTACGAGAGTTGGCCATGGAGATTTCATTGACTTCATTTGGGTCGATCCAGACCTTGCCTCGACCGCACTTGAGAACACTCGCTGCGAGCCGTTTCTGGAGCTTCAGCGAAACCATCTCTCAATCTCTCGCTCGCTGTCTCACTCTCTCTCTCGCTTTCCTTTCTATGGTAGCTGCTATGGCAGAGAGGATTAGAGTTTGTGAAAGCTGAGGTTTATATATGGCCACAGAAATGCGATTCATTTCTCCCTTAGGGTTTGGGGAGGGGTTCGGCATTTTGGGCCGTTTTGGGCTCGACGTAAACGGCGCAAATGCTTACACGTGTCATGTTCTAATTAATGGGCCTCTTGCAATATATTTGGGCTTCACCCTAAATCGTTTTCATTTGGGTTTTTGAAGCCTCCAATTAAAAAGAAATACTTGCTGATACTTTGCTACTTGGAAAAGGATAAAGATGAACATAACATTTTTATAGCTCTATTTTTATTGAAAATACCATCCATTTATGACAGAATTACAAAAATAATTGTATCCCTTTCATTAGATTCGTTACTTTGTTCCCCAATGTAATGATTTTTCCAACATATTTTGTTTTTAAGATTGTTTTTTTAATTTCCATGTTTATGATGAGTTCTAGATTACATGAAACCCAGTTAAGACCACCACCACCACTGGATATGGCAGACATTGACATCCGACCTGATGTTGCTCATGCCATGTCAAAAGCGTTGTGCATATTATGAGTGAAAGTTTCCGAGTTACAATTGTGTATATCACAACTTACTTTCGTCACCTCCTATGTATGATCTTAAAATTGTTTCACCATCGTCGTCGAGGTTCATGAATCAAAATCAATGTACCGTCTTATTTTTTTATGTTGGTCCGGACATGAATTATAAGCAGGTTAAGGTGATATATCTTGATTCTTGCACATCATGGCTCAAAAATATACCGCCATTGGAATAATCTTTTGGCAAAATTACATCTACGCCATTCCATGCAGTTTCCATCAGCACCATTATTCGGGGCCTCGATCAATATTAGCCTCGCATTACACAGCCTACTTGGGAGAAAGGGCTGGCCGGGGGGGGGTGAGGATGGGGCTAGGCATATTTGGCTAGTCATTTGATGCAACAAAATCTGCATGCATTAGCATTTATAGACTTCTTTGGTACCGGCAACTTGAAGAAGCAACATCATCAATATCTCTAAACACAGCTTTATGTCCAGGAAGATCTCCACTGCCCTTATGAGCACGACCCCTGGGTGCAACCTGGTGTATGGTTGAATCACTTGGGTTGTCACAAATCCCAAGTTTTACAATGAATGCAGCAGTGCTCCCTTTATCAAGGCCCTCGCTCTCTAACCAAATCAGTCCTCCCATGAGATTTACGAACCTGATTCAATTGTTTGAAAAGCAAGGCATTTGATCAAAATTTGGGAAGGGAAAGTTAAAGCAAACAATGAATAAACTAGGGACAAGACAGCCACTGGATTGCAATCCTATTTGATTGTTCCCACGCTGGGGCAATTGCTAGTTAGTCAAAAGTCAAAAACCATCCACAAGATGATATTGGGAATGAACTATCTCTAAAACCCTTTGCATACTCGCATGAACGGTCAAAAATATTATCAGGTGGAAAAACCAGTTATCCATGCAGTATTCACATGTAAGGTCTAAGATCGTGGACTCTTACCGTTTACAAATGGCGAGTCCAAGTCCTGCAACACCATTCTTTCGACTGGATCCACTTTGTGACTGAGCAAATTTGGTAAAAATATGTGGAATGTCCTGTGGAAGAATGCCACAGCCAGAATCCTTGACCTGCAGAAACAGGGATGTTACAGTTGAAAACAAGCGAGATGGTATGCAGTAACCAAACAAGAAAAATAAAGGCGAGATAATGCATTTAGCTTATATCCAGGCATCTAGCCATAGATGCTGAGATGAGACATCTTATATGACGATCACTAAAGTAAAGCACCAGATCTCAAGAGATAATAAACGTAAGGATACCCTGTAATCACCAAAACTTACATGTCATAACATAACAAGAATTGCCTTAAGCCTCAAAAGAAAAATTGCAAGACCTGTGAAGAAAAATAAACCGAATGAAAGTAAAATCCACTATTTATCAACCTGTACTACTAGGTAGAAGCAACCATCACTTGACGCTGGATGAAACTCAGAGGGTCGCCAATCTCTTAGAGACTCTGGTTTTGCAACAGATGCTATAATTGAAATGTATCCCTCCTTTGTGAACTTCACAGCGTTACTCGCAACATTTAAAATAGTTTGCATAAGCCGTTTCTTGTCACCAACAGCACATACAGGTAGATCCGGTGCCAGAAGCAAAGTCGTGGATAACTTCTTCACGCATGCAATAGGTTTTATCAAATTCATGACCTGCAAATTTAGGACAGATAACATTACCAAGATGCCTGTATGTTAAGCTGTAGCAAATCAAGATTATTTTCAATTCCATTAACAAATATTGAACTGCTGGGATACTCACCTCTCTGAAAACCCCATGAAGGTTGAATTTCCCAGTTTCTAATTCTAGGCTTCCATCTTCAAGTCTAGAAAGATCTAGAACATCATTAATAAGGGTTGCCAAAAGGTTACTACTCTTTAGTACTGTCTCTATCATAACCCTTCGTTCTGGAGTTAGCTCAGTCTCTAAAAGAAGTGAAGATAATGCAATCATTGCATGCATTGGTGTCCTCATTTCATGGTTCATGACAGCAAGGAAATCAAGGCGAGCATGGATAGCCATCTCTGCCTCACGTCGAGCTAAATCTAGAGCAACATTCTGCTCCATGAGCTGATCACGGGCACGCAAAGACTCTTCCAGAATTGCGGCATGTGAAAGAGCAACAGCTACCTGTAGGAGTGTCAAAGGATAAACTCAGAATCAAAAAGCACTAAGAGGTAGGAAATATAGAAGAAAACAATTATGATACATATTACGTGTGGCACAGAAATGAGAGATAGCAAATAAGTCAAATAGAACATAGTAATGAAAAAAACCTGGTCTGCAACAACATCAACAAGTTCCAATTCATGGTCTCGCCATTTCCTAGCACCATCTGTAGGTAGAATCAAAACCATGATTGCGTAGCTTTTTGTGGAGAGATCAGGCCAATCATTAATCTGGAAATTTGAGAGATGTAAAAGAGGAACTCGCACAGCAACAACCTCAGGTGGAACATGTCTTCCCACAAGAGGTCTGATCCTGGCCAGTGGGCATGTGTATGGTATGCGCATTGCTCGAGCACTATTGAAAACTTCATTGACTATAGTATTGTTTAGTGGCACAGTAGACCCAACTTGTGTTTGGTAATTTAGGGTGTCCGAAAGTTGCAGATTCATACCACTTCGTGATGGCCTCCACAGCGCACATTCCTCAAGGCCTAAAGTCCTACCCAACTCAACAAGTGTAGTTTTCAATATAGTATCTCTGTCAAGTGTGTTTCTAATTTCGTGAGTCAACATCCTAACATGCCTTCCAGTTTCTTCTTGTGTAAGAATAAGTCCCATCTCCCTGTCAAGCTCTTCAGCCTTGTTCTTTAGAAATAGTTCCCGAGTTTTGACACTTAACAGATCAGGTATAATGTGAACAAGCATTAATGCAGTTGCACACGATACAATAGCACAAGCAACCTTTGCAACCGTCATGACAACAGCAACAACTTTAGAGTGCACAGAGAACGTCCACAAGTTTATAAAGTGGGTAGCTCCACAAAGAACAATAAAAGCACCAAACTGCATAAGCACCCATCTATATGGGAAGAACGCAGATTTTTGAACAAAATATATAAGCTCCAAAGGTATGGAGAAATACGCAAGGGCAATTAATACATCTGAGATATACTGATATTTCACTAGAAGCTCATCATGGGGCCATTGTGAGTCAATGCAATCACAGGAATCCATTACCCAATAACTCTCTTAACAAATCTGAGAATAAAAATAATCATATCGTAGTGTTAAACCATTAAACAATATGAGTTCAAATAAAATAAATGAGAGCTTTTTTTTTTTTGAATAAAATGAAATTTTTTTATAATAACAGCTAACAACAATAATTCCACCTATACGCATGAAAAAAAAAATCCACCAAACATAGGTACCATATATTGATGGCTTTTTGTAACAGATGGAAATTCAATTACAAGATTTTCTTTCTTTCAAGATTATATGAGCAAATTCAACATCATTAACAGGCCGCAAAATAACTTGAAAGCCACCATCTTATTAGTAGAAAACTGAACCGGTAAAACTGCACAAAATGTCTCAACAAAGTGATCCATTTACATTATATGTGGTGATGACTGCCACTTACTTCCAAGTTGAACAACAAACTCAAGCCTTCAAATCCTGTGTTGTCACAGAATTGACCATTCAATTGCCATGGTATTTCCAAAGGCACCTTTACAAAACAATTAAAGCATCCTTTCGTTCTTTGTGGAGAACCTATTGCCAGCAGAAAGATTCAATGAAGCAGCTCACAATTTTCTTATTCTCCATATCATCTCCAATAACGAATGCAGATAATCAAACGTTCTATCTACCAATATATTGTACAGCACTAGTGTTCAAAAGGTGATGATGCGTAATCACTCTATTAAACATCTCATAATTTGAACCACTCAGAGGACTTCATTTGTTTCGACAGGAAACAGTTTAACGAAAGTAATACAGAGAACAAATTATTCCCGAAAAATAATCATAACAGTTCTGGGCAATTTTTATCATGACACCTCGTTTACATTCAGATTAAATATTTAATTTTACGCAAATTCTAAATAATAATGAAGATTTTTTTTTTGTAGTAACATTATCCATCAAACCAAACAGAGCCTAAATAACAAAAAAGCGACTCACCACTATTCCTTTAAAGATATAATTAAACCAAATTTCCAAAACCAAAGATACAAGTAGCTTAATAATGATGCTCAACAAGTGAGCCTTAGGCCTTGTTTATGTAACAAGGCATTCTCATATATTCTCATATATTTTCTTCCTAAACATCACTCAAATATAAAACACTTTTCAATTTCAAATATTCAACTTTTTCTATCTAATCATTACCTAAACATTATCCAAACACAAAACTCAATACAACTTTTCCCAAAACTTTCAAAAACACATAAAAAATAATACAATTTTTTCAAATTTAAAAACAAAAATAATATTAAAAAGTTATAACAAGATTTTAACTTTATAATTTTTTTATTTAATTTTTTTTCTCTCATTTTCCAATACACAATAAAATATCATAACTCAAATCATTTTACTACTATGTATTTTAAGATATTCTAAATGTCCAAATGAGCCCGAGAAACCCACAATGTTTTCTGTTCTAAACAAAATACCAATATCAGCAGCTTTTCTTTTCCTTTTTCATCTAAAATATATAGTTGTCCAAAAATTCCAAATATAAATGAAATAGAAATCGAACAAATATCTAAAGATGGGCTGTAATCATTTGCAGAAGAACAAAAATATAAAAAATCACAAAAAAAAAACACAAGGAGAATATCGCTGTTACCAAGCTAAGGAAGAAAAAGAGGACGGACAGAGATCAGTTGCAGAGCTTTGAGCGTGTGAGCTGAGACTTTCATTAATGTGAAGGGTATCCATTAACCGAGTAGAACTGCTCCATGGAGAGAAGCAGTGGAAGTATGTATAGTGAAACAAAAAAGGGTAAAGAGAACGGAGGGAGTTAAAACTAAAAGCATCACGGACAAGGAGACACAAAAGGAGTATCGCACGTGCATGACTGGCTTAGTAGTCGGAGACGGTTTTTTTGGTGCCTTGGATCCCCCAAATAATCTTAAAATATATTATTTCTCACACGTGTAGTGAATACTGGAGGATCTTAGCTCCACAGTTAGTACATATATGTTCGGCCAAAGTCATAAGAGAAATGATTTTTACAAATACAAGTATATAATTTTTATATAAGTCTTTGTAAAAAAAATAGATCTCACCTTAAAAAAGTGTAAAAAAAAATTATTCTTTACTAGTAAAATCTATTTTTTATAAAAAATTTATATGAAACTTGTCTATTTAAAATTTGTATCTAGCATTACTCCAATCCAAACAATAAAAAGCTTAAAAATACGGGTGCTTGCAGCTTTCCACAGAAAATGCTAAAATAAAATCGAAAATGATTTATAGAAAACATTTTTCACGATATATTTTTTAATAATAGGTTAAATAAGGAGTAATTTTGTAAAATACCATTTTATAAAAGTAATATTATTTTATAAAAATATTTGTATCTTATAATATTATTGTGAAATGTATTATAAAAATGTATTGTGTTTATCAATTATCAAATAAAATATATATTATTTAAAAATAACTATCGAATATATTCATAATAAAAATATATTCATAATATTTTAGCCGATATATATACACACGTATATATACACACAATAATATGACTTATCTTTTATTATATTTAATTTATTATATAAATTAATTAATATTATTGATTTATTGTAATTTTATTCTTTTTATATCCTCATTCACTTATAAATAAGAATATATATTCAATTACAAATAAAAATAGCAAAGATCTATCCCTTTAATTCTCTCTCCCCTTCTCTCTTCTCCCATCTCCTTTTTTATTTTATTTTTATTTTGTACCCGTTTTAATATGAATCAAAGATAATGCCTTTAGATTATGATATTTAATGACTGTAAGTACTTAAATTTGACACTAATTGAAAATTGCAAATCCAAGAGATAAAAATACAAAAACTAAATAAATCCCAAAACCATTTTCAATGGTGTTAAAAACAACCCTCTTATCGATCTATTTTAACCCAAAAAAAAAAAATTATAAATAAAAAAAAAATCCCAAAACAAGGTTCAGGGACTCCGAACTCCAAAGTCCAAAGTGGTGTGAGGAGCTACCTGGACTTACCGTATATATTTTCCGAGCAGTTAGCACGAGATGGGTCTTAGGGGTTTAAAAGTTTTTTTTTTCTTTATTTTTTTATTTAGTTTTTATAATCTTAAATATTTTAAAAAAATTACAACATCATTAAAAATATTTTCTTAATCACTAAATAAATAAAAAAATTTTGAGACTCAACTGTATATAAGAGTAGCATTTTTTATCTTTCCTTGCCGGGGTCAATATATAAAGAGTAAAAAATCTAAATAGATAATAATAGATTTATTATCCTCTTTTATGATCATTTTATTATTTTATAGTGTATTTAAATTTTTAATTTTTTAAATATTTTTTTAACATTCTTAATTTTTAAAAAAATATATAATTTTATTAATAATTACTTTCTTAATTATTAAGTAAAAAAATAATAATAAACCTACCGTTACCCAAAATAAATAATAGCCATTTTTCAGGATATTCAAAATGCGTATCCATATCTCTTCTCTCTAAAATGGGAAAAGTGGGCACGTACATTGCACTTAGTGGCAGTAATGCTGACTGACATCTACTGTAATAATGAAACATCACGTCACCTCACCGAAATTAGAGGTAAAGATAGAACTTCAGATGAGACGTATCGTCGTATCCCCAAAAAGAAATCAGTTCGTACAGGAAATTTTGAGCAGGTAAGACTTTTTATTCCACGTCAACTATCACTAAAGAAATAAAAATAAAAATAAAAAATAAAATAGAAGATGACCCAACACGAATAGAGGAAGGAAGGCTGAAACCAAAACACAAACGGAAACGGAATATAGTGCGCATATATATCCTCGACTTTCCCGTACAAATTGGAGAAACAGGCTTCACATCTATCCTGGACTACATGGACCCGAGGCCAAACAACATACCCTGCAGTACTGTGAGCCACCATAGAAACAACCAACGGAAAGACCTTGTCTTGCTACCCTCAAAAAAGAGCATCCCTATGCAATATTCCGAAACCCATCTCAAGTCGCGACACGGAGAGAGGGAGGACAGTGAGAATGGAGGAGGGAGATGTGGAGGTTAGGTTTCATAAACTCATATCCACTTGGGAAAGTTTCGGAGAGGAGGAGAGTGAGATGGAGGAGAAACTTTGGGAGAGATGAAACTGCAATCCGAATAGTGGGTTTGTGCGAGACTTGAGAAAGCTTCGAAGATGAGAGTGAGATGGAGGAGAATGGAACTGTGAGGAGATGGAACTGCAAATCCAAATACGTAGGATTTGTGCGAAACGCACCGTCTCATTTTCTACATAGATGTTCGTGCACAAATCCTTTCCCAATTCTCTTGCATCCATCATTTTTTAAAAGAAATTGACTCAAATAAAAATAAAAATGGAAAATACTAGCATTAACCCATTCATATATTTTAATTTTTTTTTTATTTTTTTAATAATTAAAAAAATAACTATTAGTAAATTTATTTTTATATTATTTTTTTAATAATTAAGAATATTTAAAACATGCTTAAAAGAAAACAATAAAAAGAAAAAAACTATTTGTACTTGTGTGCATATTTGATACGCATATTTAATATACACCCTAACATTATCCAAAAAAAATATACAGAACTATTTTATTACTTTATTTATAAATCATATTAAAATTTTAAAATAATTATCATTTCGCGGAAAAATATTTCCTTCACGTACTCTTTATTATTTTCTCTAAGTTTTAATTAATATATAGTCATCAATTTCCATTTTAATTAGAAAAACGATATTTACAATTGTGAATTGTACAACTACTGCATAAACGTTTTAAAAAAAATGAATAACACATGAGACCAACATAAAAAAAATTGATCTTTTAATAGTCGAACTCACTCTTTTTTAAAGCAATTATGCAACGTTTACACACACAGTTATATGTAAAATTACTCAATTAAAAATAGCCAATTCTTTAAAAATTATCTATTTTCAACAGTTATATATTTCAATTTCTTTCATAACTTCTATATTTTAAAAAAAATATGAAACCTATTTTAGAAACATTAGGAGACAAATTTTAATTTTTTGTTTTATTGGTACGTAAAAGAAAGTTCTCTATAGGAGTTTGGTGCCATTTTTTTGGAGTTCCTAGGTACAAGCAGTTTGGAACGGCAAACAACATACTAACACTCACATAACTTTTTTTATTACAAAAAAAAATAATAAAAGAAATTTTTTTTTGAGAGAATAATAAGATCATGTCTCATGAAAATTATTTTCTTCTTCAATTCGCATTGTTTCATTAAACGTGCAGTTTGGTGTACGAAATTGCTTGCAAGAAGACTTTTCCTTAACCATATGCACAACAAAAATAAAAATTATGGGAAGGTAATATAGCAAGCCCGCTTGGAACATTGCTAGATGCCAGTGGGTGCTCTTTTACCAGTAGTTGGACGAGAAGACTGGTATTTTTGGTGCGAGCTTTAGCATCATGAAATGTTCAACCGGCTGTAAAGCGCATAAAGGACATAAAAAGAATAAGAATAGAGTAGCATAAACAAAATTATGCTACACGCCCAACTAAACATATAACTGCTGCTCACTTTCTCACTTTTCAGTGAATCTAGAGAGAGACAGGACACTTGAGGATGCTCAGTCTTTGCGGCTTGTAAAGTTTCAAACACGTGGAGAAACCATACATGGGGGTCCATACAAACCCTACAGATGTGTCAAACATCAGATGGTTATTGCAATTCAAACAATGGAAGCAAGGGGAAGAGGATGAATCATGATATCATAATATCATAATATAAAGAGCCCCACATCAAAAAAGTGGTAAATGTAAAAAACAAATTAGAAACAAACAAAATGAACCAACCAAGGCACTGGTATGACCGTGATGAACCACTATGATGAAGCTCACAAAAGAGCTTAAGCAAACAAAGTAGTCAATACAATATAAAATAGGAAGAAAGTTCACTTTCCATCCTGAAACTATCAACGTTTTTGTACTTCACACCCTAAACTATTACTATTTTTTCATTTTGCACCTCCATCCAATTTTGACCATTAAAATGAAAGAACAATGGTGACGTGGTACAATCTGAACGGTCTTAAAAGAGGGTACAAATTTCAAATTTTTATAAATATAGGAGTGCAATGTGTCAGTTTCAATAGTTTTGGGTACAAAATGAAAAAATAGTAATAATTTGAAGGTGTAAAAGGTAGTTATCCCTATAAAACTTTTAACTTTTTTTTTAAAGGGCCCCCTGTGTAGGAATTAGAGCTCAGTACCAATATATAGGACATCTTATAAATATATATATATATATATATATATATATATATCGCATATAGCATATCAAGATTCTGATCAAGTTTGCAATTACCTCAACTCATATATACAGACCAAAAAACAAAATCCAGAAAAAAAAAGGGTTCATTCAAGCAGTCTAACCAAGAACACAAAGGATGAAACTCATCAAAAGAAACTTTTTCTATAAACGGCATTCTTTACCACCCACCATTTGTGCTGGGTTGGTTTAAGTGAAGATAAAAAAAAATAAAAAAAATAAAAAGATTTGAATGAAACTAAACTAGCTTAAATAATTGAAAATTCATGAGCTCATCACAGTAACCTCAGCATTGCAGCAATATAGCATAAATAACAAAGTATAAAACTTGAAGATAATCTTGGTTTCACAAGCAGTTGATGTCTATTATGTTAATGTACATCCATTCTAAGAAATCCAATGAAAACTGCAACAAGTTCATCATTTAAACAAGTGTAGAAACCCTTTTTTTACCTTTTCCTAATTTCTTTGAACTAAAAGGAAGACAAAATGGGTTTATGTGGTTACCTGTGTGAGTTCACTAATATCACCCACTGCAATGAAGTTTCAGTCAACAGGTCATTAATGTACTGATCTTCTATCCTTTTCTCATTTCAGACCTTGCTCCAGCTCTTTCAGATATACAAAGAGCGACAAGATTAAATAACTATAGTACTTGCAGTCCAGCTTTTACACAAGAAGATCACTTCTTGCTTTTGCTTTTAACTCTTCCTCTTTTGGGGAAGCGTTCTTGAGGTTCTAAAAGAATTTCACCATGCATTTTTGACCAAAGAACTTGAAAGTGCTTGTGGAAACTCTCCTGAAACCAGCCCAGAATTTCTGAATGCAACTCGTTAGGGTTCTTCATCCAGACCTCTCTTAAGATAGAGCAACTATCTATTAATTTGGTCTTTAACTTGTTCAAAAGATTTCCGACCCTTTTTTGACCTGATGCCTGTGGCCTCAAAATGCTACTAGGAGGGGCTGACATAAACTTACGAACAGACCCTAAGCATGGTAACACTTTTCCTTCAAGCAAAGCATAAGCGAAAACTGTCACTCGTTGCATATCATTTGTGATTGGCAAACTATGCAGGGGAAGTTCCCATAAATGAGGCCCAAAAGTAGGAATGACATAACAGAATACTTGGTCAGATTGAGGCTCATAATAAGGTTTGGGATCTGTAAGGACTGAGGAGAAGGTACACAAAGAGCTAGCATATTTAACAATCCACTCTGGTTTCACACTTGTCACACCATACACGTATGGTCGTTTTGTCTGTAGCAATTCACTGTAAACCAAGAACTCAGGGGCCGAACTAGAAACAGATGACCAACGATGGAGGAACACAGTTTCTTTTACCATACAAGCTTGATACCGTACTGCATGTGTTTTTGTGTCTCCTTCTGACAGTCTTGAAGCTCCTCTAATGCGTTTGGCAACCCTATCTGCCCATCCAGCACAGATAGCTTGGCCCAAGAGCTCTTCTTCATTCAGCAAAAGTGGGGGATTATTGGAGGAAACTCTCCAAGCTCGTTCTACTTCGTCTTGAGTTCCATGAATCCAAGAGAAATCCTGCTCAGTGCCACAAAGGCCTTTTTCAAAGATCAGTTGAAGTAGCTGCCTTCGTAGATTGGACATTTCCTCCATGGTTTTCAGGTGCAATGCATTGTCATTGCAGAATTCCACTGGGCTGCCGGAGAGTTCAAAACACTGCAGTGCATATGCTATGGTCAGAGTATCGCTGTTAGGGTTCGAAAACTTTGCATGGAACATTTTTGCAGTTTCTTTCTGTTTCTTTCTCCTCAATTTTTCTTGCTTGCCAATGACTTCCCGGTCGACTTGAGTACCAGATTTCTCATCCTGCTCTAGGTCATCTTTATTCACATCACTTCCTTCAAACTGCAAGACAACAGGATTTGACAAACTCAAAGCTGCAGCTGCTGCAACCGCATATCCCAAAACTAGATTTGCACGGGCATAACAATTCACCATCCTCATAGTCTGAATAACGGTAAGGAGCATCCGGGAGTGGCGTGGACTCATGGGAAAACGAGCCATGGCTTTCCCTAAGGGTGTCAATTTGCCATTGCTATGAAGAGCTTCTAGAGCCTTCAAGCACTGCTCTGCTTCAACCAATGCAGTGATCTTGGGAGGAGTTGGAAATGGAAAGTTTTGAACCTAGCATAGAACAAAGAGAATCAAAAGAATCATCAACTTTAGAAGAGTAAAAGTAAGAGCCAGAACAGGTAGTCCCTTAGGTACTGAACAGCCAAAAACTTTCACCATTTATATATTTGGTAACAATATCAACTAAATACGCTGATTTATGAATAAAACAAGCAGGGGCTACCTATTGACCAATTAACAGTAGCCTGAAACCACAAACAATATAGGGTGTCAGAAACCTAAATTCACAACTCACGAAATTCAGAGACCAAAATATAATCAAATACTACAAATCAGTCAGGGAAAACATAGGACAGTTAAAAACCCACCACAAAAACATGTTTATGTAACAAATTAGGTTTAATTACGACACAGGAAAATTTTCCAGTGCAAGTCTACTTTGTCAAGCACAAGACTCACAACATAGAAAGTCACACCACCCAAACTTTAAATAAAAGGTAGATTAAGAACCGACAAACACATTTAACCAACCTTATCGATACGCATGGATTTCATGAGAAGGACAACGCCATCAACTGGCATTTTAGATATTTCAGCAAGAGAAAAGTCAGGAAGTATATTACTAAAAACTGCAGAAGAGTAGAGACGATAACAGTGGCCAGGCCCAGTTCTTCCAGCTCTTCCTGCACGTTGAGCAGCCGATGCCTTACTTATCCACTGTACTTGGTATGTTTCCATGCCATTGGAGGAGTTGTAGGCCTTCACCTTTTCTCTCCCAGTATCAACAATATACTTGATGCCTGGGATAGTTATAGAGGTTTCAGCCACATTAGTGGCAACAACCACAAGTCTCTCTCCTTCCTTTACTTCTTTAAAAACACAAAGCTGGTCAGCAGCAGACAGCTTGGCATAAAGAGGCAGAACACGCAATGTACCAGCACAGAAACCTTTTTCCCCCCTTTTGTTCCCTATGCTTGGATCTTTTTCCACCCTTTTGTTCCCTATGCTTGGATTGGATTGGTCTAAGCACCCTTCTGGACTAGAAAGAAGGGCATGTTTACCATCAGAAGAGTTTAATGCAGGTTTCCCAGCCAAAGCTTCAAAAGCAGCTTTTAGTGAAGCAAGGCTCCCATCCTCTCCTAAAACATTTAATAGATTACGATCATCCTCTTCGGTGGTCTGACGGGATGGGTCCCCATCAACATCATCATCAATTTCCAGTTCACTCTCTGTTTCCGAATCATAAGAAACATCTGAATCATCCTCATCTATATCACACTCATCTTCCTCATAAGAGCTAAACCTGTCAGTATACTGGTGACTTGAATTCCCATCAAAGTCAAATGCATCATTAATCTCCTTCATATTTATGTCTTCAACAGATTTTGTTTGGGAGACCCCAGTGCCATCAGTTCCAACATCCATCCTTAATGTTTTCATAACCAGCTCCTTTGAAGCTTTAGATAGCTTCCGACACAAGTGGTTTACTTCCCTCTGGCCAGTGACAAAGACAAGTATACCCCCATGTGGCAGCCTCTTGTGAATTGCCAAGACCTTTTTATATGCTTGACCAATATAATCAAAGATCTCTGTTCTCTTTGAGAAGTGTATGGTTACCGGATACTGTCTAGTTGGAACTTCTATAACAGGTGGAGGATCGTTAAATATCCTTCTCCCAGAAATAAAATCTTCCACTCGCAAGGTGGCACTCATCAGCACAAGTTTTAATGGAGAAATCACATCATCTGGACTTACACTTTGTCCTGTACGCACAATTTGTTGCTGCTTCTCATATTCATCCTGTCATCAAGCAGAATATCTTATGAAAAGGAGAAAAGATATAAGTGTCACGTGGAAAAGATAATACCTATCAAGCTTACCTGGCGAATTTTAATTATACGAGAAAGCATTCCAATCAGTATGTCTGTGTTCAAGCTTCTCTCGTGAGCTTCATCAAGAATTATGACAGAATAACGCTTCAGCAAAAAATCATTCTGTGGCAAAAAGTGTTTTCATTTAACTACCTTGGAAAGAAGGTAACTCATTTTAACTGAACATACTTGATGTAAAACACAGAAGAAAATCTGGAATAATAACATATGACATAGGGGGAAGAAAGAAGAAGAAGAAATCCACCTATGAAGCTATGGTGAAACTAAAATAAATCGGGCTTTGTCCCCCAGTCTGAGCACTGAAAGATCAGTATCTCATGAATCTTGCTGAAAGCATATATAAATACTACAATTCTCACAAAATCATTTCCCAACCAAAAGCAGTGAACAAATTTTTTAGGATTTAGGGGGGCAAAAAAATACTCCCATCACTACAAAAAATAATCAGAAGCATTTACGAAAAACTTCATCAACTATCAGTTATCACCACTGAGAATGTAAATTCTTCCCCTCATATGCTTAATTCATCATCAGAAGTTGAACTATGCAGAAATTCAACCAACAGAATGTATGTCTGAGAATCCCCAACCAGCAATGTAAGCACCTTTTAACAAAACTGATAGACCCCTTCCAGAAACTCTCCCTCCCTCCCTCCCCCCCCCCCCCCCCCTCTCTCTCTCTCTCAAACACACACACACAAACATACAAAGAGACAAAGATCTAATTGTTTGGTTATCAACTTGTCCACCATGAACAGAAACCTAATCATGTATAATGGGCATAGCCAAGTACAACTAGGTCAAAATTATCAGTAGTTGTTTGCATCATAATTGCTAGCAGAATGTACAATCAGAGGAGGCAAAACCTGAACTTCTCGTAGTAAAATTCCATCAGTCATGAACTTGATTGAGCAACTCTCTCCAATCCTCTTGTCATACCTAACTTGAAACCCAACCTCTTGACCTAGATGGAAACCAAGCTCAAATGCCACTCGCTTGGCAGTGGCAAGTACAGCAACACGGCGCGGTTGAGTAACACCAATAATCCCTCTTTTAGTACTGGACTGGCTTGAACCAAAGCCAGCTTCATAAAGAAACTGAACAATGTTAACCAAAATGCAGAATAGGATTGTCATGCAAAGGGGAAAAAAGTGTGAATTCAGCTTGTATATCACAATCAAGCATTAAGCAAAACCCACCTGAGGAACTTGAGTAGTTTTACCACACCCAGTCTCTCCACATATGATCACAGCGGAATGATCATTTATAGCTTCCATTATCTCCTGCTCCATCATGACTATTGGAAGATCCTTCCTAGTGTTCTGAATCTCATTCGGCCTAGATACATGCACAACAGTTGGGATAGTTAAAGGTTCTTGAGCAGGACAACCTTGTGTGTTAAATTTCCTGCTGTAATCAACCTTTTGGCTCACATCTGCCTTATCCTGTCACATGTCAAATGCCCAGTTTCCTATTTGTCAAGCACAAAATATATGGAAACTAACAAACAGAGTGAATTGTAGTTCTTATCACTCAGTTGTGCATATTATGTAACTCAAACAAAAAAGGATACATGTCATGTATTGCTTCTCGATTGAGCTCTGGTATGCAACAGACGTAAATTGCAAACAGTACCAGCTGTAACTGCAAAGCATGCTTATTTTATGGACATTTTATAAACATAATTTTTTTTTATAAGTACATTTTATAAACATAATAAAAAAAATAAAATTAAAGTTCCATTTAGATTACCATCTTTGAGTATCATAAGATTAGGTGGTGCTTTTAAAGACTCTTAATTTCTCATTACCTCATAAACAATTGAACTTCTTACCTCCATATATTAGCTTGATAGATAGTTTAATGAATAATCAGATGCAATGAAATCATGTGCCTTTTGCATTAAAACAAGAATAATATATAAGAACAACGACAAACCACACATAATTACTTGGTGTGTCAGATATGGATCGACTTGAACCAGTAGGATTCAATGTTTAGTTGAGTTTAGTTTAATTGATCTGAGTTTTTAAAAATTATGGAAAAAATATAGATCATTGAACATGCACAATCATCCATTAGGATTAATAGGCTATGTGTCCATGTGTACGTACTAATACTATCCAAACTCTGGGAGACACACACACGTCCTATACATTCATTGGCCAAAGAAAAGCAAAAATACAGGATTAGACATACTGATCCACTGTTTTCAATGCACCGAACTGCCCCTTGAGAAGAGTCCAAAGGAACAGATTCATAATTCTGGGATTCTCTTTCCAGTATCATTGGTTGGAATAAATCATCCTTGTTGAAATCCTTCCTTGAAGGAATCTTGTCTGTTTTAGACAGAATCTTCGTGGCTTCTCCTCTAAGTATCATTGGTTGCAATGAATCATCCTCGTCGAAATCCTGCCTTAAAGAAATTCTGTCCCCCTCAAGTTCAGTTCCACCAGTGGCAGAATCACCACCCTTTCTTTCGAAAGGTTTGTCCCAATCTGGAACTTCTAATCCTGCCTTAGAAAAGTGCACAGCCCTCCTATGTTTTTCCTTCATGGTTTCAGCCTACATTCAGATAATTCTATCTCATAAATACAATCCCATACAATTTTTTATAACCTTGAAAAATTAGGATATTCATCAATTCATCTCACATTAAGATGGGACATTACGAAAGAGTTTAACGGTAATGTTAAAAGATAACTTTTTTAATAAGATAAAATGGATTTAACTATACTAACACGACCAATATCTCGTGAAGACTGCAGAAGATGAAATGCGTCCTCCGGAAGCTTGTACTTCCTGAAAGATAGATTTTAAAATTCCATGAGCTTCTCAGATAGAAAATAAATAAATAAATCATTTTAGGAAAACACAATGACATACTCCAAGGTCTCAATGCTTTTTGACAGCAGAAGTGCTTTTTCCTTTTCTTCCTGCATTAACAAAAGCCACTTAAGGGTTTCGGTCTAGTACGCAAAATGAATTAACCAAAATTAGATTTGCATGTGCAAGCACCTCTAACTTCTTCAACTTCCTTTTCTGAGCTTTGCTCAGCTTGGGATTCTTATCCATTTTAATTCTTTTGCATTCCTGTACATAAGAATTGTGAAATCTTAACCCAAAAAAAAAAAAAAAGTAAATCAAAACAAAATAGTTAACTAGCTAGCCGCATTTACCTTATCAACGCCTTTCTTTTTGTTCCTTTTCTTTTCAGGCAAGATTAGTGCATTGCTATCAGAATCTTCCAAACTATGAAACAAAATCATTAAAAAAAGAAAACAACTCAGTAAATATAAGCATTGACAATGTTTTAAATTCAAGGCCAGTTATTTTCAATGCTTCCGTTTCTATTAAAAATAAGACAAATAGACTAATCCTACTCTTTCCTCAGCAGCCAAACACCTTAAGCCAAGTGAAAAACTGGCTTACCTCCACGAACGTTTTCCACGATTCAACTCCAACGCTTGTCCCGAACTTTCCCGACGGAGCTCCATCTCGCTCATCAATAGCCGTTGCAGAGTTCGAAATCGACTTCGAATCTCTGAGGCCTTGAGGTCGGTGAGAGGCAGTCAAAGAGCGAAGTGGAAGGAGGCAACGGCACTATATAGTGCACGGAGACGAGAAAGAAGAGGAGTTGGGATGTTAACGAAGACCCTGGATCCGACGGTTACGGTTCAATCGATATTAGTGATCTGGATACCCTATAATGGGCCGATGATCCGTTGTTTAAACTTTAAAGTAAGGTTTCATGGGCCTGTCCTCGCACACCACCCCGAATATTTTGTTTGCAAACGTTAACGAATCATCCTTGTTGAAATCTTTTTTGGGTGGATGTTAGGAAAGAGAAGAGCTACGGAGAAGCCACTTAAGTGCCGCAGACGTGTATTAAAAAACCAAAGGATGATAACACAAAAAAGAATTATTCTTTGTTGAAGTCTGCAGCCGCAGTACGGCTGAGTGAAAAAAAAAAAATACTACGCAAGTGTGCTGCGGCTACGGGCTTATGCCCATAATTTCTCCACAAAAAATAGAGAGAGTTCTCTTGGGGTCAACACTTTTCCTCCCTCAATAGAACACTTCGCATTTTGCCCACAAACCCAGCACTGAACTTCGTGGAAGGTAATCACCTCTCTCTCTCTCGAATCTGCGCAACACCAAATCACAGACCAAAAAAAATTGTCATCACAGACAAAAAATTTCATGATCTCATCACTGTTTTGAAGCTACAAACGATCTAAATAATATTCTCATTTCACTATTCTTCATCGCGATCTCATCACAGTTATCACAGACCAAAAATCGAAGCTACAAAAAAATCACAAATATGATTTCATCAATGGGCAAAAAAATCGCAGACCAATGTATCATCCTAACTGTCCACAAATGTTGAAGGGGAAAAAGGGAAGGCAAAAGCGTAACCTCTTGCCAAGGAAAAATTGAAGGAGAAAAGTGTAACTCGCGATTCCTGCGTCGAACGGCTGCTGGAGATGGGAGAAAGGATCTGAATCCGTCGTGGGCACTTCTACTGGAAAAAGAAGATAGGAGAAAGGGGAAGGTAATCCGTCGTGGGTGAGCAGCAACTAGCAAGGGAGAGGAAGGTTGTGATTTAAATGGGGGTAAAATAGATATTTCACAATGCTGATTTGGAGGTTATACGGTCTGTTGACTCTGTTCATTAAAAGGGCTTCTAGCTAGCATTTTTCATGTTAGGAATTGAATTTCAGCACTTATAGTTTATAATTTAAGTAATAATTTTTATTATTAAAAAATTATTTATTATTTGGTAACTATATATTTAAAATTCTTTTAAATATGTTATATTTATTTAGAAACAAATTTTAAAAGTATTTTTTAATGTAGAAATTATAATTATTTGAATTTTTAAAAATTATGACCATATTTTTAAAAGTTTAAAAGTTATAATTATTTAAAAATTGTATGAGTAGTTTCCTCCATTAACAATCTTTTTAAAATTTGAATTACGTTATGCATTATCTGGAAAAGCACGTTTGAAGAAAAGTGTCATGATGTTTTTCCTCAAACGTACTTTTTAGCTTATTTGAGATTAAAAGTGCTTTAATATGTAACACCCAAACAACCTAGTTTTTTCATTAAAGAGCTTTTAAAACTATTTAAACACTTTTTAAAACTCCTATCGCAACCCCAAACAAACCCTATGCGGTTCAATAAATACCTATTCCTGCTTTTTTTCATTCAATGACAAAACAAGATGTCATTATAGGAATTAGATTAAATATTCTAAAAAAATCAAATAAAAAAAATCATTCTTTGATAGGTTGGATGGAACATTGCCCACCCACGACTAGGCCTACTGGGTGGGCCCCGCATCCAGCCCATCCATTTGGGCTAGCGAGGGGTATCCGCCCACATACAACAGGCAGACGGGTGGATTGAAGCCCTTTTAAAATGCTCGGGGTGGGCAAGGGGCATCCTCATGCCTCAATGGTCGTTCAGTATGTTCATCGTCCTCTCTTCTCTCTCCTTTGTGTTTTCCACACTCTTCTCTTCTTCTTCTCCTTCTTCTCTAAGCCAACTTCTCTCCGTTATTGTGGGTCACGACCAAGATGCAGTCTATGAAGGTAAAACCACGGCTTGGTCGTGGGTCTCTACGACCTAAGACCACGGTCATGGCCGTAAATATATAAGTTAAATACCCACAGCCGCAATCATGGGTCTAAAAGTTTTATGAACCACAACGACGACCATGAGCCATAAAGATCTGCCCATAGATCGATTACTACTTGGATTGGTTTGATTTGTAACTTTGTACGTTTGTTTTGGTTTTTTATTGGATTTGTGAGATTTTTATAATTATATGCAATTTTGTTTGACTTTTTTGTGAAAAATGTGTTATTGGGTAGGGTGACTCAATAGTAGTGGTGCCAATCTGCTTGCTAGGGAAGCAAATTGAATGGTCACCCTACCCAAGCGAGGATGGAGTGCGAAGGTAGATTTGTCACCCTACCCAAGCGAGGACGGGATGGGTGGCCACCAACCCGTATAGGGCACGTAGTAGTGTAGCACCATTACCCACGACCCACCCACCCACTAAAATAAGTCATTGGCTTGATGGCTTCCCTCTAGGTCTAATACATGGTGGCCCAATAGCTAAGAAAGTCCACCATACCCCCTTACATTGCTTCATAAGTACCTGTGTTTTCAACTTATTCAACTAGCTACCTTGTTATCTCGATGGTACTTACTGCTGCTCATTTGTCCCTTAATTTGATGGAAGGATTGTGATGTGGCATTCGTTATCAACTTTTGATTTGCTAATATATGGTATCATATTAGTTTTCTAGCGAGAGATTGACATAAATACTTAATTACGAGTTTCTTGAAATTAAAGTATCAACTTTGTAAAAGTTGAAAACTGAAGTCTCAAATCACAAAAACCTAAAAACTTCAAATACTGATTCTGCAATTATCTCATATAATAATAATAATAATTTATATTTTCCCCCCTATTCGGTTAATGGTCCTAAGGTCTGAGGCATACCACACCTAGCATTACATGATACCATTGACCACCAATAATAAAACCATGGTAGCCAATGAATCAGAACCAATCACCAATTACAAAATTATTGTTAATTAGGAATTGATAGGTAAACAATCATCATCATATATCTACGAGACTATATATTAGAGGAAATTCTATCGTCGGCCAATCAAAGTCAATTTGAAAGCCAACGTCCAGCAGTTGGTACAGTAGTGTGATCACAGCCCATCTAGCCATCTTTTATGGATAAAGACTCTCCTAAACAGCCACATTTGTGGTGGAGTTTGAGAGCCTGATCAACAAGCAAACAACAAAAAGTAGATTAGTCATGATCAAATTCATGACTCAATATAATACAAATAATTAAATCTTACATCTTTTTATCAGGTTATGCTTCTGGAATATGTGATATTTTCACATAATATCAGAACAGAGATTTTGAGTTCGAATCATGACTTTACACTTTATCCTATTTAATTAAATATTTCATATGTTGGGCCCACTCATTAAAGAGAGTCTGACCCACACATGAATGTGAGTCTTAAATTTTTTAGATAAGTAGTTGTTAATGTAAAAATGAATGTGTTGGCATCTTTTTATGAAAACTATTGTTAAATTGTGTTGTAACAAGTGTTGAAGTGTATTAAAGTGAAAAGGGGTTAAAGTGAGCTCAACATGGCTCGAGCAGAACTCATACAGAGAGTTCGCTCGAAAGTCGCTCGACATAGCGCTCGAGCAGATTGCATACAGAGAGTTCGCTCGACAGACGCTTGACATAGCGCTCAAGTGAAACTCATACAGAGAGTTCGCTCGACATAGGGCTCGACGTGGAGCTCGAGCGGAAGTCAAACAAAGAGTTCGCTCAACATGAAGCTCAAGCGGTAACTCAGACAGAAAATTCGCTCAAAACTCGCTTGACATGTAGCTCAAGCGACTTCTTAAGTATATCGTGCGCTCGACACACGCTCAACATGTAGCTCGAGCGAATGTTCAGAATTGTCACTTAAACTAGGGTTTGAGTGCCGTACTCCTTGGTGAGTATAAAAGGAAACTTATTTTATGTCCTAAAGTGTGGAGAAACTGAGCTAAAACAGAGCCTCTTCTAAGATCATTTGAGAGAAACTCTCTTCCATATTCAAAGTTAATTCTCTCATGGAAAATACATCTTCATATATCACCCTCAAGATTAAACACAGTTAAGTCCATTGGTGTGGACGTGTTCATTGGCCGGAAGGTTTCTGGAGCTGCCGTTGATGTAGAGATCGAGAGGTTCTCGTGGGAAGTTATAAAAAGGTTGGAGTTTCGGCACTGCATGCGTGCAGAGATCGAGTGGGTCACTCGTGGTGTTGCAAGCCAAGTTTAGCCACTACAACGATTTTGTGAGTGCTTCTAAAATTGTTGTAACAAACTAAAGTTTTTAGAGTGGATTTGAGGTGGTGACTTACACCCAGAGTGGTTTTAGATTTTAAAAACGTTTTTCAAATGAGTTTCCACTTCGTGACCAAATTGTTGTGTTGATTATTTGTGTGTTTTATTTCATTGATTAACAAAAATATTTGTTTGTTTAACAATATTTTTGAATAGACCATCAAAATCAAATTACACCTATTCACCTCCATCTAAGTGTTGTGTTGGGGTAGAATCATTGCTTTTTCAGTAGTGATTTCACAATGCCAAGTCATCTTTGTTCTTTCTACACAGACACTGTATACAAAAGCAAGTTCCAAGAACCTATTTTTTTTATGTTGACGTTGCTTTGCTTGATAATCATGAGCTAGCTAACTATACTTCTAACATGGAGCCCATGCACATTTGACGAGTTCAACATTACACTGTTCATGGAGTCATCTACTTCATATATATATATATATATATATATATACATACTAGTGCAGGAGCAACGTGCAAAACATGTTTTTCTAGTTCTATTTTTAAGAAATAATATGTTTTTTATAAATAAAAAAAAAATAGATTTCAATCAATAATTTAATGCATAGAAAAAAAATTGTAAGTTCTAATAAATATTTTTGGATAATAATAGTTAAGTATTGGATAATAATTACATACTTGCATAGATTATAAGATAAATACATTAGTTAAAATAGTAAGATAGTCCCATAGATAGTTCCAAAGTTTTAGCAAAGTTGTTTGTGATAAGTTTAATACAAGTTTAACAAAAACATTCGTTGTCTCATTGACACTCTCTATTCAAGACTAGAGTCCTGAACGATATTTATATGTTAGACATCATAATTTGAAGGTTCATCATTTGACGTAGTCATTTGATCACCACCAAAAGAAACGAAATCTTCACCACCGAATGAAGCTAACTCTTTTAACTGAATCGAATCACTTCTAGATGCTTTTTTTTAGCATATTTTTCTCTTTGTTTTCTACGGAGTTATTCTTTTTTCTCTTCTGGTAAATCTCTATACGAGGTTTTTTTACAGGTTGTTTTTTATGATATTCAAGAAATAGTTTTGAAGCTTAAATTTCACAAAATTAAATAATATTATTTCAAAACAAATATAGCATAACTCATTAACGCAATCTTACAACTTCTCATTATGTTAATAAAGGAAACGATTCTTCCAAATGTTGGATACTGTTTCACACAAGCAAAGACTAAATGAATAAATATTAACTGCTTAATGTGAAATTCCCACCCCCACGACACATCTTAAATGCTATAAATAATTTCATTAATTCTTACGTTGAACAATACACACAACCAAATTATTTACACTTTAAATCAACAAGGAAATGATCATAGCAAATAACACATCAAATCTAAAAATACCATGAAAAGGGAACCTATAAAAAGCATAGATCAATATCACATATCAAAATTGTTAAATAAAACATTTGCCAAAATTAATTTGTTCTTCAAAGCAACTACCCACTAAAAATTACATGTAGGACCAGAAAAAAAGAATAATATATATATATATAAAATAAATGCACTTATAGGTCTTGAAATGAACAGTGAAGAGTCTTTTATATATTTAGATCTTCTGATAAGGAGGATAATTTCTGTCTAGACACAAAAGACATTGTAAGTTTTGATTACATTGTATACACACACATATATAAATTGTTGGAATTTATTTATTTATTTATTTTTCATGCTTTGTGTTTTTATAAAAAAAAATATCGATTTTAATCAATAATTTAATGCATAGAGAAAAAGATAAGTTTTAACAAATATTTTTGTACACAATTAATCTTAAAGTTTCTAACTATTCTGTAATAAATTAAGCAATGAAAGAATCCAAAATCTCTCTAAATAGTTAGGAAAAAAAGATTTAGAATTTGACATATTTATTACATAGCCACGTGATTAAACGTGACCATACACGTCCTATCCTGACCCTATAATATTGTTTTACATAGTAACTAATGCCAATGGACGGATGAAAACTGTGGAGAGTTGAATAATTGGAGCTACCCAGATCCCGAAAGACGCTGCAAAGCCTTGAGTAGCCCTGGGTCCCAACAAGTGCTGCAAAGCCTTGAGCCCTCCAGGTCCCGACAAGTGGTACAAAGCCTCGAGCCCCGCCTGAGTCCCGCCTGGTTTAACTCTATCAATTTTTGCAGATATTTGAATGCTCTGGGTTTCTTTTTATAAAGACAATTTTCACCATTCGAATACTCATAGAAAAATTTCTCACGTTGCTCCTTGACCTAGTTTTTGTTTAATGGCCGACCAACATTCTTCTAATAATGTTCCAGATTTGAATCAGAAACCATTTACTCAACCACTAATTTTCTCTTCTGAGGCCGCCAATGCCATGATAGGAGTAGATATGTATTTTTCTGGTAGGACGGATACTGAGGTTGTTGCAGGATCAAGAATGCTCAATATGCTACCTCTAATATGACCATGTCTCGGAGGTTACTGGCAAGGGTGAGTGAGGTTGATCGGCTTAACAATCAAATATCTGACTTGCATCAAAGGCTTGCTAATAAAAGTAGAAAGAATAAAAGATTAAAACAAGAAAACAAGGAGTTGAAGAAATTTGTGGACTGGTACACTCATGACCTGCAACTACGAATAGAGGAGCTGGAACGAGAAAGAGTACAAATACAAAGTCAACATTAGCAGATAACAACAAAGGTTCATCATTTAAGAGAAAAATAGGGACAATTTGCAATTAATCTCGCTGGCTTAGCTAAATAACTTCTAACAATATGCATCCAGCATATCTTTTAATTTTTTACTAAGTAAGATTTGAAGAACTGATAGCTTGTCTTGTTTTCATTTCCATCTTTATAAAATCAGTCTTGAGTTTCATCTAATTTGCATCAAATCTTCTTTGCTCTCTATAATCCATTTGCATTCTCACTCTCTAAGATTTTTACCCTTTTTTTAATTGCTCAGCAATCTTATTCCAACAATTCCCTTGTTCACTACATGGGGTATGCTACACCTCAGCCACCAGTTATTTCTGCATCTACCATATGTGCCATGATGCAGCATGAGAGTGATTTGTCTAAGAAGTCAGATGAAGACGCCATTTATGAACTTGTGAGTCTAGGGAACTCGATACTCATCATCCATTGTCGCATTTTTTCGGCGATTGCAATCCAGAACTCGTGAGGTTGAAAAGGTTAATGAGAAGATTTATGAACTTCAACGACTTGTTCACGAGTCTAACAAAAAAATAGGAGACTTAAAACAAGAGAATAAGGATTAAAATCCTTACTTGTCTCTTCATTTCGACTGCCTAGTCCTTTAGATAAGGATAATATGTTGATATATGAAGAGCAAAAGCGTTTGAAAAATGAGGCTAAAAGTCTCACGTTTTTTTAAGTTATTTGAGATAATAATAATAAAAATATTTAATAGATATTCATGGCATACATCATTCTTATTTCTCTTATAATCATGCATAGTCTATTTTCTGACAGAGGTTTTATGAAAATGTTTGTCAACTGATCGTATGCTTGTGAATTCTAGTACAATATCGCCATTCTGCACATGATCTCAAAGAAAATGATATGCCCATAATTTTCAAGCCATGCACATTTTAGGCTATTGGTTGATCCTTTAGTGTCTTTTCCTTTAACTTTTCCAGTTACCATATCCTTGTTGCTATTATATATCTGATCTTCAGACGCACTCAAGGTGAATTGGTATGAGGAAACTTTGTAGTTGTTTGCCCATAATTTTCAAGCCATGCACAATATTCTACGGGTCTTTATCTTTTGACAATTATCACATAGTATAAAGACATTGACCATTATTGATCAACTGCAGATAACCCATTATAAGTTCCTTTCCCATTATAAAGACTCGAAAAAGTTCAAAATCTTTATACTACAAAAAAAAATCCGAGGAGAGAGAGAGAGAGAGAGCGCAAAAGGCTTACAACTTGTATAGAAAATGTTAGTTCTCCTCCTTCTTCGTGTTGCTCTCCGGTCCTCTCTCTATTAATCACAACACGACCAATTGCTCTCTTTCGCTCAAATTCTCACTCATCTTCCCTTTCTACATATATTCCTTTATTTTAGTTTGAGGGATGAGGGACACAACCATAAAATCCAAATAAAACGAAAGCAAAATGAGGGACAAAAAGGAGGGTAAAAAACGTAAATATGTGAACAGATCATTTATTTTTTCCTGATTAAAGCAGATAAAATCATCATTACCTGTATAGTAACTTTGAAAAAATATTAGGAAATCGGAACCATAATCATTACCGCCTTTCTTTAGTAGTGTTTAGTATATTGTTAGTGACAATACTGACAAATATTGGGGCCTTCCAAAATGTCGGCCATCCTTGAGGGAAAAGTATAGGTAAAATAAAAATAGGAAAGATAAAGTGGTAGGCTTTTGACGATAGTGCATTGATTCTTATGAGCATTACATTCAATCTTTTTTTTCCTTCGCTCCGAACTCTTCCTCTTCTTCATCCTTACGATAGCCTCTGCCTTGTACATATCTCTGAGGTTGTCAAAGCCACTCAGATCTGAAATAACTTTGTACTCATCTTCTAATTTTCTTTTATCCATGTTTGCATCTCCATCTTTACTGCTTGCTATCAAAATCATAGGTTTTTCTATTTTTGATTCCATCTTTAATAGTATACTTTTCTCTGTTGCCATATTCTTTTCTTGTAAAAAGATGAGATAACGAGTGCCTCTGATTATTTTAGTGCATCTGATGAGTCTTTCTTTCAAAGCATACTTCAGACGAGTAAGTAAATTGATGAATTCCAATATTCCATTTGCTGCAACTGATAAAATGAAAGAAAGAAGATGAAAGGAGAAAAGAAAAAAGAAAAAGAGAATAGAGAGAGAACCACGTACGGGTACCTTCTTTGTATTTCTCTTCCTCTTGTTCCTCCTTTTGAGAGCCTCGGCCTCAATCATAGCTCTGAGATTGTCAAAACCAGTCAGATCTAAAATCCCTTGTACTCATATTTCATTTTCTTCATGTTGCTTGCTTCTTCATCAAACAAGCAAAAACAAAATCATCTTCAACAAAATGAAAGGAAAAAAACGAAATCCATACTTTGGATCCCCATGAAACTAAAGATGCAGTTGATCAACACAAATCGAACACCACAAACCTGAAGATGAAAACATGCACATCAGACAATCAAAATGAAAGGGATAAAAAAATAAACCAACACTGGAAAAAATAAACTTGAAGATAGGAAACGAAGACACGAAGACCAAAAGAAGAGAGAAGATGCAGAGAAGAGAGAAAAAGAAGGGAAAGAAAGTTTGCTTTCAGAGATAAGAGGAAAGAGAAGATGTAGAGGAAAGAGATTAGATGAAAGAGGAAAAAAAAAGAAGACATCTGCCGACCCTCTGAACATCTACACAAGACAAATATATCCCTAAACTACACGAAAACACATGCACTAACTTAATTAACATAAGGCTAAAATTGGCATAAAAAAATAAACGGAAGAAAAAAACGGATGATGAATTGTATTGTTCATTCATGTAGCGGCTCGATAGCCGCTTAATATAATATAAAGATATATATATATATATATGCAAATAAGCTCTAAAAATTAGATAGCGAAATAATATTTGTAGTCATAGGATGCCCAAGCGCCGTTGACTTGCGCATCCTATGACTGCTCTTGAAAAAATGAGTAAATATAATATCCATATGAAAAAAATTAATTTTTTAATAGTATATCTTACTCTTTTTATAAGGAATACTGCACTGCGCTTACACAACCCATGACTGTATCAAACATTATTTGTTAATTAACCGACTACCCGACATGCATGCATGGCATGCAATATGCAAAGACAAAACAAACTCAGAAAAAGTATTCCAAGTAGGTTTGGCCTAATCTGGAGGGAGGTGCTGGGAGCCTGGGAGAATGCAAATGATCCAATGAAGCAAAACAAGTGAATGAAAAATGCATTTGTCGTATGATTACAAGTTACCACCCTGCACCTAATATTAGTATTTTCATTGATGCTAGCTATTGCCACCAGGTGATTTTTCGAAATTATTATATATAGTTCCTTGCAGGAGAACTTTTCAAGAAGCCCAAAACCTGGCACTGGAGCTGGAGCATAACAGCTTTCACTTAGCCATGATAAAATCTTGAAAATAGAGGCAGTTTCTAATCTTGAAATAACCCTTTAATTTATGTACTTGAGCTAGCTGGAGCAGATCAACGATCATCTTCTTATCGATCCGGTCAGTAAAAGAGCCCTAAATACAGACTCACATTCGAAAATGTCAAAATATCCGTGAAGAAATATGAAGAACACATGCATGATATATATATATATATATATATATATATATATATATTTAGTCACACTTATTGATGTGACACATTTTAAGTGATTTTATATGTTAATTATTTAACTGACAAATTAATACTTTAAATATGTCACATAATAAATATTATTAAAAATGATAAAATTTAAAATTGAGTCCCAACGTTTCTCTTTGGCTAAAAGTTGCACGCACTTTGGACAATATAAAAACAAAGAATATGCTATCCGGTACCACATCTTCCACGAGATCATGCTCAAGTTAGGCAATCCAGCCCTAGAGCAATGATGCATTAAAACTCTCCAAGTTTATCTGCTGCAGTAGTAGGACCTGTGTGCCATCTATAAAAGAAACCTATCTAGGCTCATTAATTAAACATTCACAAACATTTCAACTGAGAATGGCCACCATGTTATGGAAGTCTCTGCTCTTCCCCCCTCATATTTGCTTTGGCCATAACCCCACCGTCACATGCACTGAGCCCCAGGCAAAGCCAACCTTCTATTACTATAGCCCCCACAGCTACTGAAATCCAGTACCATGGAGCTCGCCCCCTCTTAACCACACCAAATACCATCAATATCTACCTCATATGCTATGGAGCGTTCTCCAGAAACGACCAGACCTCAGTAACGGATCTCTTGGCTTCCTTTACTCTTTCCAATGGCCTTGTGCCCCACCAACCCACTGTGGCAACATGGTGGAAAACGATTCAGACATACAAGGACAAGGCTGGGAACTTACCTAAAGAGTAGGTAAGAACATTAAGCGTGTCCAGATATCAAACTATGTCAGAAACAAGATAGAGATTAACAAAGTATTACCATTAGACTCTACTGGGATATACTTGGTTTTAACTGCTAAAGACGTGATAGTAGAGAGATTTTGCATGGGATCCTGCGGTTTCATAACAGTATCTCGTTGTCTGCAAAGAGTAGGATAATATATGCAGATGTAGGAAACCCCTCGGTGCAGTACCCTGGATTCTGTGCATGGCCTCTTTCACTTCCAGCATACAATCCTCCAGGCCGGGCCCCTGTGGCACCTAATGGTGTTGGGTCCGATGGTATGGTTATGAACATTGCAACAAGTCTTGCAGGAGCTGCCACTAACAAACTATCCCATTGACTGTACCACCAATCGAGTGTTGGCCGAAGGCTATCTTTACAATCATTCGTATCGATTCTATTGAATTATTTAATGACAGACTGTGCTCTAAGGCAATTCCAGAGCACACAAACTAACCCAAACTAACATTCTTAACAGTTAATGACATTGAGAGGGAAGGAGGTATAAGAAAACAAGCATATCTTAAAATTACCGACTGCTTGCCCCAGAAGTGGTGCAATCCGTGAGCCCATACCAAACATCATACGGTTCGGTCTTTGGTTTGGACTGCAGACCAAACCGCTAGGTTGTTAAGCACGGCTATCAACAGCCCAGATAGGGGGGGCATGCACTTGGTGTTCTTTTTCTCTTCACATCCTGAGAGTAATTGCTTGGAAACGAATAATTTATTTTCAGATGCTGTTATAAATAAAAGCTGACCTGTCATTAACGGAAACACCAGTCAAGGGGCCACCAACGTGACTGAAGGCCATCCTTCGTCGATTATCCTTCTTGAATTATCTAATGATATATATATATATATATATACTTCAAGGTGTGAACCACCAAATACAAATGGCTGTCCCAAAACGTATAATAATTCTTTTATTTATGGAGCCCAGATCTCTCTGATACAACCATTACAAAATGAGGGAGGTTTACCCCTTATTTACCCAATCAAACTGTCATCATCGATAACCCCCAATGACCCAGACCAGACATGGAGAAAGCCTCAAGAATATTGTTTTTACAAGTCAAAAAATATCTGTTCGATGCTCGATTCCTAATACAACTGTGTGAAAGAAATTATTCAAAAATGAAACATCAGGCAATTAACGCTGATCAATTCTCAGGAGCTTCAAAATCTTTGATAAGCTTATCAGTCAGATGGGCCAATCATTTTCTCGGGCACGACGAGATTATCAAATTCTTCGCTGGTTAGCACTCCCAGTTTCAATGCAGCTTCCTGCAGAGTTAAATACTCGTTAAATTTGGTATGTCAGCCTCCAAAGGTGCCCCAAAAACACCATTACTGGATACCAACATCAAACACCCCGCTGTAGACATTATCTTTCCCCTATTGAGGTTATATGCACCTACCAGCCATACACTTAGCACTGAAAGATGTGCAAGAACAGGTTATAATTAAAAGCAATTGGTTTTTCCATACTTGGCTAACTAATCAAGAACAACTGATGCGTCGTCAGAAAAGTTTAAATGAGTCACAAGATAACAAACATACTGAATAAAGTATGAAATCGCATGGACAAGAAAAAATCATACCTTCAGAGTACTTCCTTCCTTGTGCGCTTTCTTGGCTACTGCTGCAGCATTGTCATAACCAATTTTCTGGAACAGAATCAGTGGCAAAAGTTGTAAACTATAGCAGAGGAATTCAGGAAGCATAGACATTAACACAGGCAGAGCATAGGTGTAAACTTACAGGGTTCAACGATGTGACAAGCATCAGCGACTGCAAAATGCCACGCAGCAAAAACAAAAACGTTCATTAGCACTAAAATCTATAACATGGCAGACGGTGTTTACAAGTTTTATATTCTGTACCCAGCATCAGCCTACCTCGTGCAGCAATTTTGAAATTCTTTCCTTATTAGCTTGAATTCCTCTAACACAGTTCTTTTCAAAGGAGGCAGATGCATCCCCAAGCAATCTTAGTGACTGTCAGTAGGGAAACAAAAATGCTAGTTAAGTACGAGGACACAAACACCAGCTGAGTAAGAACAGAAGCATGCAAGTATTAGAAATATAGCCAAGGCATGAGATTTTGCACAAAGACATCAAGAGATTACGAATATAGATTGGATCCAGTAAAATTATTATAGGCAGGTCCACCAAATAATATGATATTATTACTGAACTTTCCAAATTCCCCAATTAGCTTTTTGACTTATGGTTGAAAATTTAAAAAGCAGAATTGCTGGGCTGACTTAATTTCTACCCAAAAGCACTGTCTGATAAAAAAATGATTTTTCATACAAAATCATGGCCAATTGATTATGAACAGTAGATGTTCTTGGCACCTCTAATAAGTAACTAATTCTGAGATTGTATCCACTCATTAACAAGTAAAACCACAATAATACAAGAATATAGCATACATTTAAAAGACCATTGGCAATCATTGGCTTGAACACATTTAGTTCAAAATGACCATTTGATCCCCCCACTGTAACAGCTACATGGTTTCCCATAACCTGAAAGTCAATTAGGGAAAAAGACGTCAAGAAAGGTACTAAGAATAGAATTTGTTGACCAAACTTCAAGGCCTAAACTTACCTGAGCACAGACCATAGTGATAGCTTCACACTGAGTAGGATTGACCTTCCCCTGAAACAGAATAGACTCGGTCAAGTGACTAAGGATTTGAGATATTTTGGTCACAAATGAAAGTATGAAATGAGGAGATTTTACAGGCATAATACTGCTGCCTGGCTCGTTTTCAGGAAGAATGAGTTCACCAAGGCCACAACGCGGACCGCTGTACATGAGAAGCATGGTGAAAAACTTTAAAAATTTATTAGGACGAAAATGAAATGGTCATGCTAGGCATACAGACCTTCCTAACAAACGAATGTCATTAGCAATCTTCATCAGAGAAGCAGCAATTGTGTTAAGGGCTCCACTGGTTTCAACAAAAGCATCATGAGCAGCCTGCCCAAAATGAAATATATGAACATAAAACACTATTCTGCCTCATGCAGGACAAGATGAAGAGTTCCAATTGCTCGATAAAGTGCAACATCCATTCTTAAAAAGAAAAGAAAGAAGAAAATCAGAGTCAGAGGATTAGAAGCTAACCAAAGCTTCAAACTTGTTTTCTGCAGTAACAAACGGTAAGCTTGTTTCTTCAGCTACAGCTGCAGCTATCTTTGCATCAAACCTAAATTCCAGTCAAACAACTACTGTAAAAAAACATAAAAAAAAATGACAAGGGTAAAAGCTACTTTCTGAAATAACATTTAAAGGGAATTTCTGAAATAAAAAGAAAAATGGCAGATAAAAAGAAGCATTGTCTACAGAAAGGGCTAAGAACATCAATAAAACTGAGTACAATCAAACCATAAAAATGAGAAAAGGCAATGACTTATACTTTTAGAATCATACACATTGCAAACACCAACAGAAGTATAATTTATTCAACCTCAAAGAAATAACATACCCTTTCTTTGTGTTCAATCCTGTCCCCACAGCAGTACCACCCTGTGCAAGCTGCTCAAATAAAATCTCTAATCAGTCAGATGCGTGAAAAGAGAGGAAAAAAATGAAAGAGTTTAGACTTTAAAAAGAATTGATAACCTGATACATTCGGGGTAGAGTGCATGAGACCCGATCAATTCCATACTTCACCTGCAACCAAATCACAAACCAATGAGAAGTCCATCCCAACTAACATCAAGTTTGGCCCATCCTTCCATCCAAGATATGTCATCTTTAACCCCAAGGGGTTGGCCCAAGTGGTGAAGGCCTTGGTCTTGGGGTATCACTCCCTTCAAGGTCCAAGGTTTAACACCTCATGGGTGCAAACAATCCTTTGGGGCCACCCCTCTAGTGAAAAGCACCACTTCCGCGTAGGGAAACTTTTGAAGGTGCGGTGCACGGGACCAGGGTTTACACTGCAGGAGTGGGTCCGAAGGGTCCTACCTTAGAAAGATTCCCCGACATAAAAAATAAAAAAAGATATGTCATCTTACTTGTGTAGAATAGCCACTAAACTCTTGCCCAAGAGTCAAAGGTGTGGCATCTTGAGTGTGAGTCCGTCCTATTTTTACAATATCTCTGAATTCAAATGACTGGTTAAAAAAAAAAGAAAAAAGGTATTAGGAGTGGTACAGTATACTTAAAAAGCATGAAAAAAAATGCCCAGGCCGGTATTTTAACTTCTTATGTTACTTACTGATTACATAGTTGAACATGCAAATGCACATAATTGAGAAATGTAAAATTAAAGCCTTCTGAGGGAAAGAGAGAGAGTTTTCATGCATACAGGAAAGATAAGGTAGAAGAAGACATCTTTTGAAAGTTGATAATGATAAAATGAGGAAATGTCTGTCATGCTAAGATGGTCTCAGGCCACCTAATGTGGCCAAGTTTAGATCATACATCTAAAACTAGCATGACAACAAATACAAAGTCGAATCACATGAAGCACAGAGGGCTACATCTACATGCATCACTCTAATAAGTTATAAGGGGTTTCCAAAGATGTAACATTCAACATACATATAAGGCATAGGACATCAACAAGAAGTCTAATTTGAATATCGTGTTTCAGTCTGCTTCTAAACTATAAAATGACCATCAAACCTTTGAATTCAGTGAAGTATGCAACTGTTTCAAATTTGGTATTAATCTCGAATTTATTTCCATTGAAGCTGCGATATGCATTACCTGGAGAACAAGAAAACAACATTACTTAAAAAAAGGATAGCAAGAAACGAGGTGATCAGACCCAAAAATCGATTAAGAAACAAACATAAGGAGGAAGTATCGGTGATTGCTTTCCAGAGATAAAAATGACCGTGTTTAAAATAAAATCAACTGCACATCAGCTTTAGATATAGGCCAAGACATAAAAGAGCTCAAAATGCTTACAGTAGGGAAAGTGTCATTAGAAGATTGTGATCTGTTGACATGATCATTAGGGTGCACAAACTTTTCACCACGCTTATGGCCAATGATCTCAGCTGCTCTGTTTGCAATGACCTAGAATAGTACATTATTACAACATAAATTTAAAAATAAAAACTATATTCATGATCAAACACAAGAAGTTAAGAATTTGTATACCCAGCATACTTGATTGTAAAGATACATGCTGAAAAAGATGAATATCTAAATGTTTTATCAATGGAGAACACCGTATCTTCACCTCCCTGAACTTAGAAGCACTTGCTAGGATGTGCTTTAAAATCGGCCAAATATTTTCCTTCATTGGCATGTCAAATCTCTTAAATGGAATATCTCATGGATAATCACATGCATTGTCACGATTGTTGAAATAGACCATCTATATGAAATATTCAGGCAGGGGTTCAGGGCATCACTTTTTCTTTTCATTTTGTTACCACCACTCATTTCCCGATGAATCCTTAAATGACACTTTTTTTCCCCAACAAAAGTACTTAAAGCGAATATGGAATCAATCCAAATAGGGTGCCTGCAGGCTGCAGCATTCGAGCTAAGTATAACAGATTCGAAAAAACCCATAAGCATACACATAAACCAGCTCTAACCTCATTGGCATTCATATTACTTTGAGTGCCGCTGCCAGTTTGCCATACAACAAGTGGAAAATGATCGTTTAGCTTTCCTTCTGCTACTTCTTGGGCAGCTTGCATTATCGCTTTCCCTATTGCCGGGTCAAGTCCATATTCCATGTTCACCTGCAACACAGCACGTTAAGTACTATTATCAAAACCTATGCTACAGTCCAGTGATCGTTGCATTAAAAATTGATTTAATACACGTTAAATATAGTTAAGAAGGCAATTGATGGACTATGAATTCAACTATTTTAGTGTTATAATGTTAAAAAAACCACCCGTGTTTAAGCCAAAATGTAATTTTAGATTCGGATTGGTTGAAAAAATGGCGCCAAAATGGGCAAGGGGTAAGGGGTAAAGCTGAAAAGAACCGACCTTGGCAGCGCATTTCTTAAGGATGCCAAAGGCACGAATGATGGGTTCAGGCATTCGTTCACGCTCGCCTCCAATGTCGAAGTTCTGCAACGATCTTTGAGTCTGAGCCCCCCACAACCTTTAGAAAAAATAGATTAAAATCATCTCGGGAAATAAAAAATAAGCAAAAGTAAAAAAGACACCAACTTGTCAGCGGGAACGAGTATTGGTCCGAAAGTGTCTCTCTCCTCTCTGAAAGACGTAGAATAGGGTCTCCAGAAAGTAGCACAACGCAACGCCTCTATCGCCGATCCACCGGAGAATCGCCGGGACACAAAATACATTGCCATTTGTTGGTCTACCTGACCTCACAAACACCAAATCATGAACAACATGATACGTAAATATACGCAGAGAGAGAGAGAGAGAGACGGAAGTAAAAAAAAGAGAAGGGAACCTGAGGAGCGTCGGACAGAGGTGGGAAAGGTGGTGGTGGTGGTGTTGAAGATGCAGCGTAGAGAAGAAAGAAGTTAGGTCAAAATTGAACAAAGATAATTGGGTGCATTTGACGCCGCCGTAGTGGGATACCCGCGGACCGTAGTTGTCAGCATAGTTACTTTGCTGACGAATTCCTAACAAAAATGGCCAGAAACTAGTGGAGAGAAAATTGTGACACGTCAGATTGGCGTGGCGTGTTTTAACCAACTTTTTTTTATTTAAGTAGGTAATATTAAAAGCCATTTAAAGTTCTTAACTACCTCACATTAATAAGAGTCACATTATTAATACGAGGAATGTTATAAATTATATCTTATTTTATTTTTATCATATTATATAAAATGTGGCACTTTGATAACCTTCAAATGATCTTTTATTTTTTTAAATAAATATAAAAATTAATGGACAATATTACCTCATCACAGTGAAATGAGACTGAGATGAAAATATAGTTTATAGAATTTTTCATTTTAATAATAGAATCATCGGAGAAGCTACAATTATCGTGGGATTAAAAAATGGCAAGAAATTAGTGATGAGAAAATGTAAATATAACATGGCCTATGCTAAATGGTTTTTTATTTATTATTTAGATGATTGATATGAAAGGTCAATTAAATTATCTTATATTACTTGGGTGTGGTCGAAAAAGATAAATTCATAATAAATAGTAACATATAATGCAAAAGAAGGTCACAAATCGGTCGGTCGGCGTCTAAGAAATGGTAAAATAGAACGAAGTCGGCGATGGTTCGGTCCCAATTTGAACCTGGTTCAAACCATCGAACCGATCAATAATATATATATATATATATATATCATATGCATATAAAACTATGTATTTTACGTAAATGAGTGAAACAACGTCGTCTTACGATTTAGGGTTATTAAACCTTGCCCCCTCCCCTCTCTCTTCTTCTTCTTCCTGATTCTTCTTATTTCTTCATAATCTCTCTCCTCTCACATTCAACCTCGAAGCCTGTGAGGCCCCCAGGTCACCGCTTGGGATGTAACGGAGACTTGGAGCGTCGGGACATAGAACACATGGTTACATACCCATGTTCATGACAGTTAATATGCAATACATCCTAGTATACAACTAGCAGTATGCAATAATCGCAGTGGAATAAGAGTGACTAAAATAAAACTCATGCTAAAATGAACTAAATATCTCAATAGTATTAATAACCATCATAAGTTTAAACTTAAAGATATCATATCCTCAATACAAAATACTTAAACCAAGTCTCAAGTCCTAAGTCGTGGATGAGGTAATTTTGCTCATGGTTCTTTAGCTGACGTGAAGCGTAGGCGACAACTTGTTCTTCTTGCATGAGCATGCATCCAAGTCATGATTTAGACTCGTCGTTGTATACCACGTAAGGCTTATGTGGTTCAAGCAGTGCTAACACTGGTGCAGTTGTAAGCCTTTCCTTGAACTCCATAAAACTTTGCTCACACTTCTTTATCCAGACATACTTGGCATTCTTCTTAGTTAGGGCAGTGAGCAATCCTGATAGCTTAGAGAATCCCTCTACAAACCTTTGATGCTCATCAGCTAAGCTTAGGAAACTCCAGATCTCATGCACATTTGTTGGACGCTTCCAATTCACTACAGCTTCGACCTTACTTGAATCAACCGCGACTTCTTCGCTCGAGATTACATGCCCTAAAAATTTCACCTCCTTAGGCCAAAATTCACACTTGCTGAATTTGACATATAATTTCTACTCTTTTAATCTTTCCAACGCCAAGCGGATATGTTGTTTGTGCTCCACCTCACTTCTAGAGTAGATCAATATGTCGTAAATGAATATATGACAACAAAGCTATCCATGTAGGGTCTACATACTCTGTTCATCATATTCATGAATGTGGCAGGAGCATTGGTTAGACTAAAGGGCATTACTACAAATTCGTAGTGCCCGTATCTGGTTTGAGACTCTATCTTAGGGATATCTTGTTCTCTAATCTTGAGTTGACGATATCCTGACCTTAAGTCTATCTTCAAGAACACCGATGTTCCTTGCAATTGATCTAATGGGTCATCGATACGCGGTAACGGATACTTGTTCTTTATCGTTACCTTGCTCAATTCTCTATAATCAATACACATTTTTAACGACCCATCCTTCTTCTTCACGAACAGAACTGGTGCACCCTAAGGTGATGAACTAGGACGAATAAATCCCTTCTCCATAAGTTCCTCTATCTGCTCATTCAATTCCTTCAGTTATAATGGGGCCATACGATAGGGTGCTCTATGAATAGAGGTTGTAGTAGATTCCAGCTCTATAACGAATTATATTTCTCTATGGGGGGTAAACCTGGTAGGTCGTCGGTGAACACCTCAGAATAATCATCAACTATGTGTATCTCCTGAATCTCCTTATTTCTATTGGAATCTTCTACTATGAACGCCAGATAGCAAAGGCGAGATCAGAGAGGGGGTACCCTTCACGTTTCCTTGTGCAAAACGGATCCGGCCAACTTCTGGTAGATCAAAAATAATCTCCTTACTTCGGCAATCTATCCTAGCATAGTGCTTGGGTAACCAATTCGTCCCTAATATTACATTGAACCCTAGTAAATTGAATACGATCAGATCTACTTCCATCACCCTTCCACCTAGGCTCAGCAGACAGTGGACTCGGGTACAAGTGACCGTACTTTCATCTGGAATCGAGACTACTACTGCTTGAGATAATGATTTGGTCGGCAGGTTACACATTCGTGCAAGCGCCACTGACACAAAATCTCTTTGCACTGGAGTCAAACAAGGCACAGGCTGTATATTCGTATAATGTAATTTTACCTAAAGTGCAACCAACTACCATATACTTAGCAGCTAAATTATAGAGCGAATTTCTAAAAATAGGGGTACGAAGGAAGGTACCAGTGATAACTCCTGCTTCATCCTCTAATGCCTCCTCGTCTATTTCACCAGGGGTGATATTGTACACACGAGCTTGAGCAAGCGGCCTCTAATTTGACCTATTCTTAGGAGCATTCCTTCCTCATTATCCTGACTGACCACAACGGAAGCATACCCCTAAACCTACCCTGCATTCTCTGCCATGAATTTTCCCACACTTCTTACAGGTAGTAGGTGGGGTTGGCATGACGTATTTGCCCTTGTTGGCTCCTTGTATTATCCTCCTTGTGGCTTTATTCTCTTCTACAGAGAAGGGAGCAGCCCTCTTCCATTCCAAGCTAATCTGGGCTACAACGCTTCGTTGCTCTGCTTTTGTTATAGCGACCACATTAACTAACTCTTAGGAGTTATTGATGTGAAAACCAACTATGTAATTGCAAATCCGAAGTTGCAATCCTCCTTGAAACTTCTGCGCTTGCATCTTCTCGATGGCGATCAGGTGTGGAGCGAACCTTCACAGCCCCATGAACTTCACAGCGTATTGCTCGAAGATGAAGTTTCCTTGTACTAGAGTGGCAAACTCTTGTGCCTTCTGCTACTTCATCATGGAAGAATTGATTATTGAACTCCTCTTTAAACCTTTCCCAAGTCAAGGCAGTGACGTTGCCTAATTCTCTTATCAATAGTTGTCTTTTGGTATCCCACCAGATACCGGCTTCACCTTACAGCAGATGCCCTGTGTACTACACCTTTTGTTCCTTAGTATACCCGCCGATCTCGAAGGTCCTGTTGAGATCGAGTAGCCACTTGTTGGCCTTCATGAGTCCTTCAATTCCCATGAAATTAAGGTATCTATATATCATAAACTTCTCATACGAGTAGCCTCTGTTTTCCACCCGCTCCTGCCTTTCCGCCTACGGGCTTGGCTGTTATTGGTTCTGCCTCGGGATCATCTCTTGTTGTTGCCTCATTGTTTCCACCATTTGGCAAATTGCATCCGTCAAGTCGTGTCCTCTATCCAATGAGCGTTCTTGTTCTCTGCGAGCATTGGATCAGTAAGGATTTCTTTCCCTTCTGTCACGTGCCATTTTGCTTCAGTCTTCCAAATCCCGAGAGACACGTGTATCAGATCCAGCTCCAGCTTCAAGATTCAAGCCTATCCAAACTAAAAATTCAAACCTACACTCTGACATATCATTCCTAAGGACGTGGTTTATCCAGAGACATAATAGTTTTGATACTACCCTATGACGCCCCCATGTCACCGCTTTGGATGTAAAAGAGACTTGGAGTGTCAGAACATGCAACACATAATTACATACCCCTGTTCATGACAATTAATATGCAATACGTCCTAGTATGCAACTAGTAGTATGCAATAATCGCAGCAGAATAAGGGTGACTAAAATATAACTCATGCCATAATGAACTAAACATCCCAATAGTATTAATAACCATAATAAGTTTGAACTTAAAAATAGCATATCCTCAATACAAAATACTTAAACCAAGTCTTAATAGTTAGATCAACTATTTCATACGCTCTAAAGTATGAAGAGTTAGTGTTATAAACATCAAAATTAAGTCTAATCTTCTCTCTAGGTCCCACTCCTCTTCAACCAACCGTATCCATTGTCCCATCCTGATCGATCTCCTCCGGTCCTAATACAGCTTCTATCATTCTAGGAGAAACGTTAGTGGGACTATCACAATGAGATTCCTTGAAATCTCAGTAGGTTAACAACCAACATGCACACAGATAAATTATACATGACAGATGATAAATATGAGATGCACGTTATGTAGAAAATCAATATTTGTCTACCATCCAGATTTATCAACATTTTTAGAAAACTTTGATCCATATTTTTGTATAGATTACATATTCCAATTCATTTTTTTTTTAAATATAACATTTCATCATCATTAAAGTCATCAATAACATTAACATTAACATCACAACATATGGTATCATCACAGTTCCCCACATGCACTGTGAGTACCTACTGGTGACCGTAGTACAACTCATGTAGAAATTACGTTGTTTGTAAACTTGTTCTCAATGCATGGGTAACATAATATTTCGAGTCGATTTGGATTGTGAGTTGAATTCATCTCATCTCACTATTATTCACAAATTTCAACTCACAAATCTCACTACTATTCACAACACATCTCAACTCATCTCATCTCATCTATCATCATAACATCATTATCATAACGTCATAACATCATACATATGCACCCTCCAGACTTAGGTGCCATAAAATTGACTTTGCTCTGTATTCTTTAAAAAGAAATCATTCGAAACTCGTTGACGGTTCTTTGTCAACCTAGGGGTGCCACTCCATTTTTACTCACTCCGAAGTGGACAGAATAGTTCCACTAGAATAATTCATTATCCTAGCCTATGGGGTTGTGGCATAAATTTATATTTTTATGCTATACTTGAAATTTGTTTTCATGATATGTGCTCGTAAGGTATGCTTTCATGTGAAAATGTCAATTTCATATGATATGCTAAAATAGTGAAAATTACACATGTCATGTAATCAAGTAATCAAATACTCAATGTATCATATAACACGATGTTCATGCTTAAAATGACATTTATATCATGAATGTGGCCTTTATTAATAAATCATAAATAAATTATCAAAGTGTAAGTTAGAGGCTAACTTACAAACTTTCTAAAGTTAGAGAATCGATGCAGTTGAAAACAAAGTTATTCTAAGTTAGGATTTGAACCACTAAGGAAGATGTTTATAATCAAAAGGGTTCAAAAACTAGTATTTACAAAATTACCCCTAGATTTTCCAAAATTGTCACTAAGGCCTAAAATTTTACTATTTACAGTCGGGTTCTAAAATTCACCAAATTTCACAAACCTCATATTTTCTATGTTCTAAAATAATCTATACCCTTAGAATTGCAAGATTCAAGTTAGAACTATGCCAAACATACCCAACCCGTGGCATGCATCTGTTAAGGCCTAAATGAATGCGTGTGTGTTCAAATTTTATCAAGTAACAACCATGATTATAACCTTAGGAAAAAACTTAGATTCAAGTCATACAAATTCATCTCAACACTTGAGCACTTGATTAAGGCCAAAAAATCATTAAACCATCCTTTAAGCATATACATGATGTTTCTAACTTTTCATTTTCCAAGAAATATTTTAGAACCTAACTAAATCATGCATTTCCATTCTTATATCAATCACAAGGCTTTTCTAAATGTTAATTTTCCAAACCTAGGCAATTTAAGCAAACCTCCACAATTTAAACTTAAATCAAGTAAAATCGATGCATGCTAGATGATCAACACAAGATATGAATTTATAACCTATCATGACATGCTTTCAATCTCAAATTTAAACCTTCAAAGTTTATTCTAAGATATTAATGAATCATATAAAATCATATTAAGACATGTCATGGCTAAAAATTTAACCCAAAGTAATTTATTCATTCAATATTCCCACATTGACCTAGTTTGCATTTAGCATGGTAATCCTCAATAAAACTCAATTAATATTTCATTCCCATGCCATAAATTAAAGCCTAATATTCTATGCTAACACTAAACAAAGGATAGGGCAAAGTTACTTACAAAATTCGTGGCCCTTGAGTTCCCAACACAACCTCTCTTCAAGAACTCTCACAAACTCACTCGACTTCACTCTAGTTGCACACTAAGAGGAGAAAGACTCTCAAGAACTCAGGAGAAGGTTTTGAGAAGTGGTGTGAGGAAGTGATGAGGTGAATGAGGTATTTACAGGGCTTCATGGAGGGTGAGGGTTGTGGGTTTGGATAAATAAGAGGCTTGGGATTGGTTGAAGTGGGTAGTGGAGTGTGGAGATGCAAGATTCAACTTGTGTCATCCTTTGTGCAGATGAATAGTATTCAAACTCTTAATCATTTCTACATTTCAAGTGTTGCTTTGTGTTTTATGGGTGCAAGTGCTACCATGGTTCAGAAAATAAAACAAAATGCAAAGAAATGCAAATGAGGTCATGCTACATGTCATGTCATCGAGTAGGGGTCTTCAAAGGCTGGCCAAATTTCATCATCTCTTTGTCCTATCTTCATGGCTTTATTTTGTAGATATGATGACACTTCTTGATGGATTTCCCAGGTGGTGGAAGGTGGAGGGATTGGCTGCCAAGTGATCATTTAAGAACAGGTCATGGAAGGGGATGAAATGGGGTGGTTGCCGAGTGGCTCTTTGTGCCAATGCCAATCGGTTTTGGCATTTCTATAGGAAAAACTTGGTCAATAGTCTCATGAGTACTTGAGGGACCTCTAGGGATTGGAGGGAAGGGGTGGTGGCATGTGGAGGGGGTTCAACAAAGAGCAGAAATTCTTTAAATGGTTGAGGTCCTCGGTTTGGTTTCAACTAACCTCCTAAGGGAATAGTTGGATTTTGGTTTGGTTTCTTGAAGCCATTTCATCCAATGCTAAGTCTGAACTTTGGGTGATGTGGTGAGGTATGAATAGTGAAATTGCCCTTGAAAACTTGATGGAAATGGCATGGGCTAGGGGCTAGTTTGATGAAGTGCACATAGTGGTGCACTTAGGTGCCGATTGGTGGTCATTTGGGCATTGACATGGCTTGGTTCCAATTAACATATGTTGGATCAATCCTAACCATATAGGTTAGTCTAAGAACAATGCAATATACTAATAAAAACTATAAATTTCAAATCATAAATGTGGAAAAAATAATGTAAAGAAAACTATGCAAAAATCATGATTTTGAGGTTACTAATCATGTGTGAAAGGCATAGTATTTCTTAACATAAGTTAGAAGCTCAATCATGGTTGGGAGGGAACCCTAGAGGCGTGTGGTTCATTTTGGGCTCGAGGGAAACCAATGATATGGTATATGTGAGCCTTATTTGGAAGGATAAAATGAAAGACAAGGCTTTTTGGGCCTTATGGTTGGGCTTGTTGGGCCATTTGTATAAGTCTTGGATGTGGGTTATTGTATGGACCTTATGTCCAGATTTGTGAGGCTTAACTATGAACTCAAAGGCCTACTAAGTTTGGGTCCAAATATCAATTTTTTCTTAGGTTGGGCCAATGATCTTCACTCTTACTAAGTTATGCCCAATGGCTTCATACCCATCACATATTGGGCCTAATTTCTAAGGTTCTTCAAAAAAGACATAGAACCTTATAACTCCCAATTTGATCTAGGGCTTATAGCACCTATTCTTAGTCCATGACATCCTTAGTGATTTAGGGCTCTAAATAAGCCATTATTCGGCTACTTCTAAACCCATCCAACACTTGACTTTTTAGCTTAGCCCATTAATGATGCAAGTGTCATACCACTATTGGCCTCTTGGTAGATATTCTAAAAATAAATAAAGTACTAGAATCCTTTAATAGTTCTAACTAAACCCATTGTGTGATGCACATGCTAGAATAAACTCTAAAATCTAAATAAAATAAAATCACAATACTAACTAGGATCATGGGTGCTAAGGTCAAGTCTTAAAGGGCTTTTTAGGTGGGGCGTTACACAGCCCCACAGCCCTCCGCTCCCCTCCTCCACCGATGGGAAACCAATAGACCTACCGGAATCACACCGAAATCGAGGTTGTCAGTTTGCTCCGCCTTAATCAGCCGGAATGACGACATCGATTTTCACCCCTAATCTTAGGTGTAAAAATAAATCTATAAACTAATATAATTTAATGTAGTACATTAAATTGTAAAACTATTTTTATTGTGAAGTATATCTAATGTGTCATATGAAATTATATCACTTTATAAATTTACTTTTGTAGAATTTATTTTTTGTAGCTATAGAAGTTCTCTATAGAATATGAGAATCTCTTTTAAGGCGAAAGAGAATGATGGAGCTCATAGTCATATGCATATCCACCTAATAAAGCAAAACGTGTTGCACTAGCATATTGTTCGACCTCAAAATCTTCATATATGATGATCTCCAGTGCTCCACCTCGAATCATCGGTGTGCGAGCCTTATACGTCGATATAGATATTCAACTGCAACTATATACAACTCTTATCCAATTCATATTAAGATTTCTTGACTCCTTCGAATATGGATTTGGAGATCGTAGAAGAAGTGTAAACCTTTTTCAAAGCATCAAAATCAAGCAATTAAAAATGTTACAATTTTAGAACTCTACTGTTGGGTTCCATTTTTTTTTTCGATTTTACTTTGTCCATGGAAAGGGGGAGAAGTTTTAGTTTTGCCCTTTCCCGAGCTAAGGAGCTAGGGAGAACCTGAATGAGCAAAAACGTGTAGAATGGTAGGTTTTTGCAAACTTAAAGAGAAGAAGGGGAGAATATAAAAAGATAAGTGAAACAGTCACAGAGAAATTATATAAAAATAAATTCTTAAATTAATATAATTTTATATAATACGTTAGATTTAATTTACAATAAAAATAATTTTATAAACTAACATATTAGATGAAACTCCCTGATTTATAAATTTATTTTCATGTATTGTTCGTGATTAAAGCATCTATCTATAACAATATGTAATAATCACTTGATTGCGGAACCCAACACCTACAAGGATGTGTGTACACAGCGGTTAGCAAGGAAATATCATCAAAATTTTGAATATCGTACTGAATGCCGTACTGATCAAAGTATTGGAATGAAATATTTCGATATCGATACTATTTTGTGTACTGTTTTGAGATAGTTAATATATTAATAAATTATATATAAAAATTATATTATAAAATAATAGTCTATGCATGAATAAATTATATATAAATACATATATATAAATTATAAATAACTTAATCTGAATTGAATGTCAAAAAATAAATTTATAGTTTGAAATAAATAAATAAAAGCTGAAATATCGACCAATACGACCAGTGGCACGGTATACCGGCCGTATCAACTGGTACAGTATCCTGTATTCTTTGGTCTTCCCACGACACGTCACACCTTTATAGAGTCTAGAAACGTACTGCTTTGCACGTACAACAGTGTCACTTAATAATGGTTCAAGATCGGATGGACATTTGTTTTCTTTTCTTTCCTCCGTAAATTATCATATGTCAATTATATAACACAAAATCACAGAGGGTGGAGATGGTTTCGCTTGCATACAACATACCAAGATATATGGAAAATGCTTAGCATCACCTAATTGATGTTTTAAATATGAGCCGAAAGCCCAAAGAAAACAAACTTTGTCTTAACGAGTTTGAACATTGTAGATGGCAACAGTGATGTTGAGAGCAAGGAGCGTGTTACGCCTAGAGCCATGCTTAAGTTGCAAATCGTATTGTTGGTGTAAATTGATTGTTTTATCGTAGGGAGTGGTCGAGATTTTATATGTGGCGGTCCATGTTTAATTAATGGATTTGATAGGAAAGAGATTGTTACTTATCATCCTGACACACAACACATCACATTTATTTTATTTTATTTTATTCTTTTTATTTTTTTGATTTTATTTTTTCTAAACTAATTTTATTTTTCTATTTATTATTCATACACCACACATTTGATAAGAGAAACAAAAATTATATATGATGTGTAATGTGAGGATGATGAGTATAATTTTTCAAAAGGTAAGCTCATCTATTTTGGGATAATTAGATGGTATCGATTAAGATAGGCTTAGTCGTTATGGGCGTACCATCGTCTGGCTAAAAAACTTAAGTCCCGTTTGGATAGCGAAAATGTTTCATCTCATATTATTTCATTTTATCTTATCTTATTTTTACAACTTTTTTAAATTTTCAAAAAATATATATAATAAACAACTCAACTTTTTCAAATTCGAAAATAATAATAATATTAAAAAATAATATTTTAATAATATTTTATTTAATTTTCAACTTTCATCTAAAACAATCTCACTTTATTTCACTATTCAAATCGCACCTTAGTGTCATGTTAATGATGCAGAGAAAGGAGGACCAAGAATCTGCCAAAGGTAAATAACCTAATAGAGGAGAAGAGAAGCTAATCTTTTAGTTTTGCGGAATTAAATTTCTTTAAAGAGGGTGGTTAAACCTATTGATATAGTTATCGATGCCAAGACCAACCTTCTATTCTATTCCTGTAGACAAGAACATGAAGCTCCACCGGGAGGTCCCGGCGAGTAAAAACTCTAAAATTTTAATTTAGGTTTTAAATAAAGTGTACCGAGGTTTCGTTTGGTTACTGAACTCAACTGAGTTCAGTCTAATTTTAAGTTGAGTCTAACATTCAAGCACTCAACTCTCAAATCACTAAACTCATCCCAACTCAAAACCTTTTTACACATGGAATCCATAACCTTTTTCAACTTAAAATATCTTAATATGTGAGACCTATAATCTTTTTCAATTTTTCATAAAAAGTATTAAATTTATCTTAACATTTAAACACACTTTAAATTCAGTTTAAATTGGTCTTACATAATTATCTTTATTACTCAACTCATTACTATTAATAAAGAATTCAATTCAGTTGAACTTAGTTCAACATCTAAACATAGTCTCAGTGTGCAAGAAAGTAAAATAGAGATAGACTTTTGACTTTAATTTGACTTTACTATCAATACTATTTATAGCTAAGAGCCTAAGAGAAGTTAGAGAGAAGTTATATTCTCTTATTCAAGTGAAGTTTCTTTGCAACACGTATCTAGAGATGTGTTTATAAGAAACGATGTGTCTCATATGGCGCAATTCTTCTCGAGAATATGATTATGTAGATGATAGTATTATTCCGACGAGAGTGCCTCATAATAAGGACTTAAGAGCTTTATTATGTGGTTTCAAACGGTACGTTTCATAATTTAGCTTTAGTCTTTTCTCGTGGTGGATCACATGAACTTCTCGTGATCGTATCATTGGCCGTGCGTTATATTTTTTTCACCTACTACATGTATTTAATCTCGCTATTGGTCTCCCATGATTCTCTCCTCGCTTGTGATGGGAGTATATGCCCAACACCTACCATAGAATCTTGCTCGGGTAAGCCTCTAAACCAAGGTTCTCAAGGAGTCCAGGCGTGATTTTAAGTCGGTTGAATCTATGAAAAATTTTATGTATCAGTCACTATTTACTATCCCACACCTTATATTCTATGAAAAATATCTTAATATCTTATAAAAAATAAGCAATAAGTATGACGAATGAAAATGAATAGTGACTAATGTAAAAAATTTCTCTAAATCCATTGAACTTATTTAGCACGAAATGACAGATGCCAAAAGTAAAACTTAAAAAAAGGAGCAAGAGTTATTATAGAGACGAAAAGGAAGCATGGAGGAAAAAGAGCTCCTTATTCTCCCTGTGGAAGCAGCAAATGAGAAAACAAAGAGCATAACGTATTAACGTTAATAAGAGTGAATTCCCCGTGGGTCCTTCCAATTTACATAGGAACAATTAGGAATAATGATATATGTATAATTTTTTTTTACAATTTTTTATATAATTATATTTTAAAATGAGAATATTTATATAAAGTGATATTATTTTTATAAATTATTTTATAAAAATCACCCTCATTTATAACATAATTATATAAAAAATTATAATAAAAAAATGGTATGTCTATATTTTATTTACAAAGACCAACAAATGAACCCCTAAAATGTACGTCGCAATATAGTAAGCAATAAGCATGTTTAGTACGACGTCGTGTACGTAACAGCAATTGGGGACCGTTACTTGAAGAATAATGCTAGATTTTCGCTGAAGCTAGCATGTGTTTTTATGTATTTTTTTAAAATTATATTTTATATAAATTATTTTAATATTTTTAAATATTTAAAATAAAAAAAAATTATAATATTATTAAAAAATATTTTCTTAATCACGAAATAAAAAAAAAATTTATAATTTTTTATTTTATTTCGTGATTAAAAAAGTATGTTTTAATATTCTTTTTATTATCTAATTAAGAAAAAAATTTTAATGGTGTTGTAAATTTATTTTATTTTTTAAAAATATTTAAAAATATTAAAAAAATTTATATAAAAAATAATTTTAAAAAATATATAAGAAAAAACATGCTAGCTCCAGAAGCTCCACGGAACTCTAGCATTGTCCTTGCTGGAATATTGGATACGGACGTCAATTCAATCAGAGACGAGATCCGTACGAAACAAGCAGACAGCGGAGAGTAATAAAGGACGAATGGGGTGCGACCCAAAAATGACACTTAAGCCCCAAACTTTACCTCTGATATCTGGCGACTAAAATTGACGACAGCCTAGCATTTTCCACGCATCATTATCGTGGGTCCCGTGTTTCCCAAACTGTACAGTGTACACCCACATGCACATGATTGATGATTCCACCCAGTTTATTTCCTTGATTGCAGCAAAAGCCTCGGCTCTCGAAATATAAGAAAAATTCTATTTATTATTATTTTTTTTTCTCTTAATATTTTATTACGTGACATCAAAATTTAAGCATAATAAATAGTTATTTTAATTAAAAAAATAATAATTCTTATAAATTAAGCATATAAAACAGATACTATGAATTTTATCGATGATATTAAATATTATAGAGTCCTGTTATTTTCTTCCTACCTACGATAATAATTTTAGATAAATGTGATTGGAGCTCTGCTTGGCCGATCAATGTTGTGTCGGCAAGATGGGATTATGGAAATAATAATAAACTAATGGGAGTTAGGATATCAGCCAGCGTCATTTTAAATGAATAAATATGAAATTTATATAAAAAATAATTAATTTTTTATGTCAATAAAAATGCGCGACGTTTATATAAACTATGACTATATCTAATATTAATGATAATGCGTGACATTTATACAATTCATGACTATATCTAACATTAATATTAGTTAGGATATGGAAAATATTATTCAAATCAGGATTTCCAAGTTTTTAATATTCTGGGAATAAACAAAGAGCATAACGCTTTCCAAGTTAGATGCGTGGAAGTTGCTTTTACATGGTTATAGGATACGTAAAAATGTTAATGAAGAGCTGGCTTTTCTTTATAGCTGTCGCTTTCCTTGTACCGCACCCACCGTTCGTTTGTTTTTTTGTTTCACGTATTCGATTGGCATTATATACATAAAGGCTCCTCTGTTTCTTCTTCTTCTTTCTGAGTTTCTCTTCTCACTTCTTGCTGCTCTCCTTCTTCTTTACTGCACGCTGCTCTTCTCTCATTGGGGTTCTTGATTTTCTGTGACTTGGTGCCGTGTGTTCCAATGGTTGGTGTTGAGGGAAGGGGAGGAGACCCAATGAAGAGGCTAGTAAGTACGTTGGCATTGTGGGATATGTTGTTCGATTCATCTACTTTCATTGGTTGTATGAAATCCGGAAGTGGGGCTGATTTTATTAAGGGTTTTAATTATTTTATTGTTTCTGTGATTGTTCGGTTGAATCCGATATGGCTATTGCCAGTGTTTGATAATAAGAGTGATCTTTTTAAGTGCTATTGAATTCTTTTTTTTTTCTTGTGGTATTTCTATGACCATGCGTTTCATGTGAATCTTTTGCCATTAGTTTTGATTCACTATGCATTCCATTCTTCATTTTTATACTCTAATATCTATCCTTTCTGGTCTTAGATCTTTGTGATGTCAGATGAAGATATTTGTGTCTCGAAGCCCGTGTCCTTTAAAGACCTTTTTTCCAAAACTTCCACAAGTTCTTCCACCAGTAGTATCATTTTGTGTTGAATTTCTTGAAATGTTTTCACCTATACAGATTTGGTCCAAAACCAATTCCGATTTGCCTAAATTGTGAAATACGGACTAGTTCTATTCACAAGATCAGCTTCTAAGGTGTTGCATGTTATTCCACCATAATATCATATATATTTTACTTCTAGGAGTCTCTTTCACCATGTTGTAACTTTCAGAATGTTGACTCCATATGCATATACGGCATAGTATCGTCCCAGCCTCCAAGGTTACTATCATGGTGGTCCTCTGAGTCCACCCCAATGACGTGGTGCTCATGCCCAATTACATTTCTCTAATGATATAGCCGCAAGGCTCATATATATATATATATATACAGGAACATTTCTTTGGGTTGAGTGCCTGTTTTGCAAAACTGGTCGTTAACCTTTTTCTTCACGTCTTTTCAGCCCATGTGGCTCTGCTTTTGCTTTTGGCATTAAGCGTTGCTATCGAACAAGATGGTGAGGGAAATAATGGACAATGCACTTACAAGAGATCTTTGGATCCCAGACCGCACAGTGTGTCCATCTTAGAATTTGGGGCAGTCGGCGACGGGAAAACATTGAACACAGTTGCCTTCCAAAATGCCATTTTCTATCTCAAGTCCTTTGCTGACAAGGGTGGCGCGCAGCTTTATGTTCCAGCAGGGAGGTGGCTGACTGGAAGTTTTAACCTTACTAGCCATCTCACTCTCTTCCTTGAAAGAGGTGCTACCGTTCTTGGATCCCAGGTTCTCATTTCACTTCTGCTTACATTTTTCAGTGAATTTTCCTCTTAAGAAAAGCGAAAACAAGAGTATTGAAGAACGTTTCTTAGCAGTGTTGTGAGTCTTTGGACCCTATGAGGCTATGACACGTCCATTATGTACTTGGTTATGAACTGGTGGTGCAGTGACCATAATTCTTACTTTTTATAGCTTTTGCAGGATTACATTCACTGGGATATTGTAGATCCTCTCCCATCTTATGGTCGAGGTATCGAGTTTCCAGGTGGCAGATATCGTAGCTTGATTAATGGGCAAAATTTAAATGATGTGGTGATAACAGGCAAGGATTTCTCATTATCAGTTTTGTCTGTTAACTAGGCACCTTACTTCTGCCTTCCTCATATAAAAGATAATTTGCTTGCCTTTTGATAATTGAACAGGTGATAACGGAACAATTGATGGCCAGGGTTCTGTCTGGTGGAATCAGTATAGTTTTCATTCCCTAAATCATAGCCGACCACATCTGGTGGAATTTATTAACTCTGATGATGTAATTATTTCAAATTTAACTTTCTTAAATTCTCCTGCTTGGAACATCCATCCAGTGTATTGCAGGTACTTCTTGCTCGGCCAAACTACTGTCTTATTTGACTTATATCTCATTTCTTGTATTCTTGACCCATTTCTACAAAATTTCTAGTATAGCAGAATTTCCTCAACTGATGTGTGTTTGTATGTGGATAACATGCAGCAATGTGCTAGTTGAAAATATAACTGCTCATGCTCCACCAGAATCTCCTTACACTTGTGGTATAGTCCCAGGTTTGTCAAACAAAACATCTTTAGTTACAGACCAGTTATCTATATTACTTGTCTTACTGTCTTGATTGTAGATTTCCCCATCATGAAATGGATAGCTTCCTACTTGACATATTTTCTTTTCTCCCAAGTAACGTTGTTTCGAGGGAAAGGTCTTTAGCTGGAAAATATGTAATGTATATATTTCAATTCTCAGATTCTTCCGAGTATGTTTGCATACAGAACTGCAACATTAGCATGGGTTATGATGCAATTGTGCTTAAGAGTGGTTGGGATGAATATGGAATCTCATATGGCCAACCAACCACAAATGTCCACATCAGAGGTGTTCACCTTCAGTCTTCTTCGGGCTCTGGCCTTGCTTTTGGCAGTGAGATGTCTGGAGGCATCTCCAACATACTTGTGGAACAGCTGCATCTACGAGACTCTTTCATTGGAGTTGAACTAAAGACAAAAAAAGGCAGAGGTGGTTATATGAAGAACATCCTTTTCTCAGGTGTAGAGTTGGAGGATATTCACTTGGCAATCAGTGTAACAGGTCAATCTGGCTCTCATCCAGATGAAAAATATGATTCTAGTGCTCTTCCAGTTGTTAGAGGCATCACCTTTAGGAATATGGTTGGTGCAAATATCACAATTGCTGGAAGATTTTCTGGGATCCACGAGTCACCTTTCTCATCAATCTGTCTTTCTAATATTACATTCTCCATCAATTCAAGATTTTCTCCCTCATGGTATTGTTCCAATGTGATGGGTATCTCTGAGTTTGTGTCTCCTGAACCATGTACAGATCTCCAGGACTCATTTTCGAACTCTTCCTCAGCTTGCTTTCTTCTCTTATATCCACATACCTATTCTTCAGTTTTGTGATATAGTCACCTATAACTACAATTGCTTGTTCTGTTATCTGTACATGACGTACTAAAAGCTTCTTTCATTCTTAAATTCAGATGGAAAATGCATGTTCAAATAAATTTCGTCTTGAGTCTTCATCTTTTTGCTACTTTAATCGAAAATTCCTAGTCTTGCACTAGAATTTTCCTTACATGATGTCACTCCCGATCATCTGCGCATTGCCTTCTTTCTTCAAGTAGAAGAGAATTTCAGATAGTACAACTCAGATATAATTTGCTTTCGATATATATCTTTCCCTGTTTTGATATATTTAGCTACCATACAAGTTATATGTTGTTTATTTGCTATCTAATTTCATTTTGGATGGTGCGTGCTCAGAGGACTACTTTTATTGCAGAAAGAGCCAACTGTTTCTTCTAAGTTAAACATGACTGTGCACTCTTTTTAATTTCTTGTCTATAATTCAAATGACTTGCTGCAAATGGCTGGTATTGCCTCATTTATTTTCTTGAAATGATTAAAATGGAGCACAACTATATTACAAAGACATTTGAAGTAACCATCCCTTAATCTCATTGGGAACAATAAGAGAAGAAGTGACGCAAAACTAAATCAATTACACACAAACACAAGATTTACGTGGTTCGGCAACGTGCCTACGTCTACGGAGCTGTAGAGGATTTTATTCTCTTGAAAGTCGAATACAGTTCAACAGTATCAGCTCCTCCATGTTGTTAACATGACAAAACTTGATTTGTAAGAGAAATTTAAAATTTAAATCTCTTACAAATTAAGAATTGTCATATTAACGACATGAAATGTGTGCTTTTATACACCAGTTTACAAGAAGAAGAACTCAAAGTACAATATATATATATATATATGTATATATATGGCAAAACCCTAACTAGCTAGGGTTATTAGGGGTCGGGTTGGACTGGTGTGAAGCCCAATAATGCTGTGTTGCTAATTACTTATACCAAAACTCTATGCAAAAGGAAAAGATGTAACTTGCATGACTCATTTTCATCAAACATTTGACATGGACACTGGTGTCTTTGAGCATAAACGTTTGAGATTTCTTTCCCCTCCCCTCAAAATGTACCCATAGTCAATTTCTATGTTTGCTGGTGTTAATTAAGATCGAGTCTAATCTTTGTGAATGTTAACTAAGGTGAAGACCAGACATTAGGGGGAAAACATGAGAATATAAATTGTGAGCAGGTTGATAGAAATCATGCAGTAAACTTTGGATTCAAGTGGTAATATCGCTGCATATCGAGATAACAGAGAGCATTTGACATAGACTTCTAACAAGTTCAGATACAACAATCAGCAAATCCTGATATTGATCGAATTGAGGAATTTATTGAAGTGGACGACAGTTTTCCACACATTATATAGGATGCAAGATAAATGTTAAAAAGAAGAAGAAGAAGAAGAAGAAGAAGAAGAAAAAAATCCGGAAAAACAATAAAAGACAAAACAAAACTAAAAAAACACGAGCACAAATATAAAAGCTTGAAGACAGCTTAAGGGAATGACTCTTTAAGCCGTGGTGTTTTCCAAGAGGTAAGCTTCAACAACCTTGTACATGGCCATTGCTCTTTCCTTGCCACCCTTGATTTCTCCTTCCTTTATGGAGAAGTCACCAGATGTGTGGTACTCACTTGTCATCTTACAAACACACCCTCCATCTGAAGAGGTCTCAAACTTAACCTCATATGCAATGGACTCGACCTTGTATGACCCTTCAATCAAAGCATACTTGCACACAAAATTCTCAGTGTCAAGGGTGTCAATCTTGTGCTTCATGTACTTGAAATGAGTACCTGCATAATATTCAAAAGCATGTTTAAGTTTTGAAGTCCTTCCAATAGTGTCAAATCTACAATGCACTAGAATGTCCTTGTTGGCAATATCTTACTCCGAAAGCATCTAGGGTTCCTCGAACAATGTAAAAGTTATAATGAGATAAATAAGGAATGTAAGAAGGAGGCATCAAAATAAACACTTTGATACAATATGTTGGGACAGTACTGCAGCTCTACTGCTCTACCCTAAAAAGGGTTTGGACCCAACAATGTTATATCAGCCATTTAATTTTTTTGTCATCGCTCCATATTAGGAATATTATCACTCATTAAACACCAACATAATCAAGATGATGTTAAGGGTGGCAATATAATGTTGCTGACCTTCAGCAAAATTGATTTGCTTAATGCTTCCTGCCCCTTCATCGTCATGAATGATATCAATGCTCTTGATTGCCTGAGGCATGAGCTTAGGAACGAGATTGTCGGAGTCAAGGATCAAGGCCTTGAACATCCTTGCCGGCAGCACCGGACAAGCAAACTCCTGGGTAATGCTGGTGACACCCATATATATGTTGATCTTGGATATGAAAATGGAAATAGTTTCAAAAGGATAAAGAGTAGTACTCAAGGATCAATAGGAGGCTAACGTGTGTGAGTTGTTGTGGATATGGAGAAGAGCAAAAGCTGTATATATATGTTAGAGTTTGAGCCGGTAGTCATGTGAATACTGAAAATATTTTAGTACACAGCCAACCTGGAGGGTTGTATTTTAGCAAGGTTTGAATTCTATGTGGGCGGACTAATTCATATCTAGGGGAACATCAAGTACTTGATATGAGTTGGAAAAAACTATCAATGGTGTTCAGCAGAAATGGAGGAAGAAGTCTACTGCTTTCTCTGAAATCAAGTCAAGAGTATGGAAGAAACTGCAATGTTGGAAGGAAAAACAACTCTCCCAAGGAGGAAAGGAAGTATTACTCAAGGCCGTGGCTCTGGCCATACCTACTTATGTTATGAGTTGTTTCAAATTACCTGATTGTCTCTTTAAAGATCTTGAGAGTTTGATGGCTAAATTCTGGTGGGGCAGAATTGAAAATAATAAAAAGATCCACTGGGTTAGTTGGAAGAAAATGTGCAAATCTAAGTTCCAAGGGCAAGGGGGCTAGGATTCAAAGATCTTAAACTGTTTAACACAGCTCTTCTTGCAAAACAAGGATGGAGGCTTCTTACTCAAACTGGCTCCATGTTGTATCAAGTCTTTAAAGCAAGATATTTTCCTAGAAAGGATTTTTTGGAATCAAAGCTTAGTCACAACCCCTCCTTTGCTTGGAGAAGGATATGGGAAACAAGATCCCTTCTTTTGCAGGGATGTCAAAGGAGAGTAGGGGATGGAAAGACTATAAGATTTGGCATGATCCATTGATTCTAGGCTACAGGAACATGCTTCATGAACAAACAAGAGTAGAGATGCAGGAAGGAATAACAGAAACGGTGGACTCTCTCATTAGTTTGGAAACCAGATGGTGGGATACTCAAAAGTACGAGCTCTCTTCAATCCAATACTAGCAGAGAAGATTCTGAGAATAGTTATCTGTCCTGTGGGGTATGAAGATAGGTGGATGTGGACTGAAGAGAGAAGTGGTGAGTTCAGTGTTTGAAGTGCATACAAACTGCTACAAAATGGCATTAATGATAAAGAAGGGCAGAGTTCTAACAACAGCAATCTGTACAGCCTATGGAGAGCAATTTGGAAGATGAAGGTGCCACTAAAAATTAGGATTTTTGCGTGGAAACTATGCAAAGATTGTTTGCCAACTTGCTCAAACCTGCTTAAGAGACATGTTGACCTTGATCCCAAATGCAGTATGTGTTCTGAGCAGGATGAAGACTTGGGCCATGCTATTGTTTTCTGTTCTCAGTTGGTTGATTTTTGGAAAGGTCATTTGCCTAGTCTATTTGATATCCCAAAACCTCTCTATTTCATTGACCTAATCCAACATGTGCATAATACTTGTACAACAGAAGAACTGCAGAATTTTTTCCTGATAGCATGGAGTTTTTGGTTCAGGAGAAATAAAAAGTTACATGATGCTGTCATTTTTTCTACTAAACAAGTTGTTGATCATGCCTTCTCATTTCAGAGTAGTTATGCTTCTCTCTCTCAACAAAAAAGTACAAACCAGACCAAATATAATTGCCTCTAGGGTCCTCCTCCAGTGGGTTTTCTGAAACTTAATATTGATGGAGCTTTGTTCTTTGATCAAAAGAAAGCAGGGATTGGAGCAGTGTTTCGAGATGAAAGAGGGGATGTTATCTTTGAAGCTAGCAAGGTAGAACTCCATATTGAAGAACCAGAAACTGTCGAGCTAGTGGCAGTACTAAGGGGCCTTCAGCTATGTCTCCAATCTAGTATCACAAAGCTGATGGTGGAATCAGATTGCAAGTTGTTAGTGGACAATCTGCAACAGGAGTCATCACAAACTGCATCGCCTAGGAAACTTATTCTCAGAAGTTAAAAGATTGATGTCTCTTTTTTATGTTTGTTTATGTCAACATGTTAATCGTTTAGGTAGCTGTGTTGCTCATAAGCAGGGATTGGAGCAGTGTTTCGAGATGAAAGAGGGGATGTTATCTTTGAAGCTAGCAAGGTAGAACTCCATATTGAAGAACCAGAAACTGTCGAGCTAGTGGCAGTACTAAGGGGCCTTCAGCTATGCTCCAATCTAGTATCACAAAGCTGATGGTGGAATCAGATTGCAAGTTGTTAGTGGACAATCTGCAACAGGAGTCATCACAAACTGCATCGCCTAGGAAACTTATTCTCAGAAGTTAAAAGATTGATGTCTCTTTTTTATGTTTGTTTATGTCAACATGTTAATCGTTTAGGTAGCTGTGTTGCTCATAAGTTAGCTAGAATGGCATGGAATGTGGATGATTTGATTGTGTGGGGGGATCCTGTACCTGAGTCTATTACCCATGTTATTTGGGTTGATAAGATCTCTTGTGATCCTTGATGCAATATAGATGAAAGCCATTTCTTATCAAAAAAGAAAAAAGTACTTGATATGCAGAACACAAATCTTGACCGCTAGAAGTATTTGAATGTACACATGCAGAGTTACATTAATTCAATCAAGAAATATAGACTATTAGGTTTGTTTCATTTTTTATTTCAGATTGCCATATGATGACTGGCAATGGAGGAGAGGAGACTTTCTAGATGTTGAAATTATAAGGCCAACAACCTTCGTTTCTTTCCCTTTATGGCCTGATTATAATATATTATGAAATTAAAGTTTTGTTCCAAGAAAAATCACGTTTTGCATCACTAAAAATTGTTGCAAAAATTTTAAAAAGCGTCGAAAGTAGTTTTTATCAGCGATGCAAGAGAGACGACAATACTGCGTCTCAAAGCTATCTTTCAAGTCAAAATGCAATATTGTCGCAAAAATAAACATTTGTGGCGTAATTTGTCACCGCTAAAAATACAGGAACGATGCAAAAACCCATTCCTATGGTCGGGAAAAGTCCTTATTTGCGACCACTTTATACCGTCGCAAAAAGCAAATAGCGCTGCAAATGAATAAACCATTCGCGGCACATGTATTCCGTCACTCCAATGAATTTATTCGCCACAAATAAATAATCTTTTTGCGTCACTCTTGGTTGTCACAAATACTAGTTAATTTGGCAGAATATAAGCTTAAATACTTGCATTCGCAAATACTTGGGACGTTGTGCTACTACCATTTCTAGCGATCATCACAAATGACACAAATAACCTGGACCTTTCGCAAATTGATGGACGCAAAAAATTTTGTACAATCTCGCCGCAAATTGTTGGTCTTAAATGATATTAAAGAGCATTGGATTTATGCTCAAGAAAGGAAACATATTTTTGAAATAATTTGCTGCTTTATGAAGATTTCACATTCCAAAAATGAGCTTAAATAAAAATTAATTTGTCATTTTATTTTACATTGAGTCAAATTGATCATGAAAAATTCATGAACCTCAAATCATGATTTGATCATCAAAATCACATGTGGAACAATTCTAGCAAGATTCCCATGGTAAGCTCATGACTAAAAATCTTATGTAATTGTTTGAGTTATCCCTGATCAGTGGCAGTTTTAAGGAATGACACTTGTATGCGAGTATGACAGTTAATTGAAAAAGATGAGCACATGAGAGAGCATTATATAATTTCATCCATTATTTCCAGAAGATTGTGAGGGATCAAACATGAAAAAAGATTTTCACAAGATAAGGTATGCATAAGAGATAGAATTTTCAGTTAAAAATGATCTCAACAGTCTAGCTCTTTTAGACAGAAAAAAATAGTTGGATGCTAGGAAAATCAGTTACAAACCAGCATAACAGCAATAGCCAAGTGAAAAATATTTCAAACAGTAAAAATAGAGTTTCAACTATTTGTGTCTACTTATTAGAAAATAAATGCGAAAATCCAATAAGTAGCAACTTTCACGTCATGAATTGGGGTAGTTTCATCTTTAAACTATACCCACAAATTCACAACTTCTGTACTAAATTATTTACAAAGGTAATCACAACTTATGAGTCTGGCATGCAAAAAAGGAAAGAAAACAAAATAAAAACTAAGATAAAGCAGTTGTTATTATAAATAAAAGCTATAGTAACCAGTCACACCAAGAGATATACATCAGAAGCCAAAGGTTAGAAAGAGAATGAACATGGTTGGTTCGAATTCTGGCTATACATACCTTACCCCAAAGTAGTCAGCAATAGTTTCTTATTGCTGCCAGATGGATTGCCTTTCAGAAAATCTGATGCCGGATCTTTAATTTAGCACCGTCAGTGTAGTATTTAGGGTTATGGATTCTTGTTGGTTATGCTTCTAGAGCTACTGGAAAATCTCTCGATTAGTCTCTGAATAAAGTGGCAGATTACGAAGATATGGTAGGCTGCCGGCAAACCTTTCATATTGGGACCTGGGCAGTGGAGTTATTAATTTGGAGAGAAAAATTAATATAAAGAAACATGGAAACTATTTCATTCCAATAAATCTGCAAAAATCTTTGTTTCTCTTCTTCTGAATTTTGAGTTGTTGCCTTGTTGGTTGTCCTATTCTTATAGCTCTCTGTCTTTTTTCTCCCAGAATTGGGATTTTGTGCTTG